>JAAFCF010007126.1:0-14664 GCA_013389785.1 Helicorthomorpha holstii | reverse complement strand
TAATTGAAATTTGTACGCCAATTAAAAATAACTGCTTTTTGGAAAAAAAAATAAAGAAATGAGACAAATCGTCATTGAAACCAATGTAATTCAGTCTCATTACTTTAAGAAGAAGAATAAAGAAATGAGACAAATCGTCATTGAAACCAATACAACTCAGTCTCATTTCTTTATTAATGAAAAAAGTTGTAAATAAAAGTTGTAAATTTTCTTATGTTGTTGACATTATATTCAAAATTTTTCAAATATTGCTCAGTTCTATTTAGAATGTTTAATTTTGGAATGTTTCGATAATATATTTAACATCACGTGCGTTGGGGACCATGCCAACTTAATATTTTCGAAATTTTGTTTTATAAAATTCAAATGTTTTAGCAACATTTTGTTATTCGAAAGGAACAGATACTTTTGGAACGCCAAAAATAGAGACCTTGAAGATTAAAATTATTTTACAAATGTTTGCACGTTTAAATTCATGTTAGAATTTATTTTTGTGTGTAGAAGTAAAGTTTAACTGGTTGATGATGATGATTGGTGCTGTTGTTGTTGATGACGACAACAGCAATTTTCATCATTCAGCGGGAATATACATCATAATATATTGTATTTTCTTTTTCATCTTCTTGTTGTTGATATGTTTGAACCTGTAGTCGATCTTGGGTTTCCATTTCCTCTTAAGATGCAAACACAAGCTGTGCTGCCAGATGAAAGATAAGTAACCTTAGCAGTTAAGGAACAGAAATCTTACACATTGCAAAAATTACAACAAATGTCTCAAGAAAAAGAAAAAAAAATAAAAAGAATTTTTTTTTGGATTCAACATTTTGAGTTTTTTGAGTCTTAAGAAAGCGTCTTTTGCATTTGAGACGCCAAAAAGTTGATCAAAATAGACTGAAAAAACTGTTTTTTCTTTTTCTTTTGGTTGAAACTTAAGAAAGTTGTGGGTTAAAAGAAAAAGCTGGCTGGTTTCTCAGTTTCACTTTTAGGTTTGAAGGTGGTGATGATTTTGTTTTGATTGACGTTCTTTTAGAAGTCTAATTTTGACGTCGAAAGAATAGAAATATTTCAGTGTGAAATTTACTTTTACATTGGAGAAAAATGTGAGTTACTTGTTAACACCAAAGCACGTGCTTGATTTTTTTGTTTATTAGTTAGTTTTGGAATGTTTTTTTTTTTTTTTTTTTGATTTAAAGTTGAGTTGGCATAGCAACCAAAGCACGTGTTTGATTTTTTTTTGTTTATTTTTTTGAGTTGTGGAATGTTTTTAGACTTAAACTTGAGTCCAGATTTTCTCACGTGCTTATTATTTTATGTTTTCAACTTTGCATTCGAATTTCACAATTGATTTTCCAAAATAAAGTCGAGGGACGATGACATTTAAAGCACTTGAACTTCAATTTAAAAAAAAAAACTTTGTAAAATTAAAATACCAATATTCTCACGTGCTTATTATTTTACATTTTATGTTTTCAACTCTTCATTCGAATTCCAAAATAAAGTCAACTAACAATGACAATTAAATCACGTAAACATAAAATTCGAATATTCTAAACTCAAAACTATAAAACCCAATTTTGGTCATGTGCTTATTTAATGCTACAGCAGCTGTGTCGAACTGTTATTTCAGTGCATTTTATTAAAGTTAAACAATGCAAAACATGCTATTTTGACATAAAATTATGTTAAATGCAATGTTTGCATTTGCTCATTTGAACTTTCTGTATTTTCTTCCACAATGCGTCATTATGCATCATCATCATGACGTTGATGACGTCAATGATGAAAATATATTAAAGAGTTTTTTTTTAAATTCTCTCATAAATTTCCAACATAAACATGAACTTACATAATTTATAGTGGTTTTTCTTTTTATCAGCAATCATTTTCTTCTTTTTTTCTTTCTTTTTGAATATAAGAAAATAAAATAAGATGAAATACGATTTCTTGGTTGAAGTTGCAATCTTATTTTTTCCTATATTATTTGCTATTTACTGTTGGTGTGTTTTATAGTGTTTATAGTCCATACAGTGTTTATAGTAGAGTCGATTATTTATTTAAACAAAGTGCTTGTTTAAAAGGTTATTCTGGTGAAGAAAGAAAGTAACGACGCTCCTTAAATGTGTTTTTGACTTTGTGGAGTCTCCATAGACTTTACATGTAAATACAGTGTGAACAAAAAGTCTGTTCTCAGTTCCAATCCCTCTTACTTTTTTAAATATTCAAAATATAGAAAGATGGCTAATGGGAGCAAATAGGAAGTATGTGGTTCTCCATCCAATGCTGATCAGTGTGTCTCTGTAAAGTTGTTATTTAAGCTTTGTTTGGAATGTATTTTTTAAATGAAAAGAGATACGCCAATTTAGTCAATTACAAAGTTGTGTTGAATTACATTTCTTACATTTTGAGTACCAAATCGTTCCAATCGGACCAATGGTTCGAAAATAAAATAAAAAGTCCTGTTTCAACTTTTAGCTTGAAATTGAATGGTTTTTGTTACAGTAGTTTTTGTTTTATGGGCGAACCGCTGGTCCGAATGGAACGATATGGTACTCAAATTTTAAGATTTTGAATTCCACACAACATTCCAATTGACTAAAATGGCGTAACGCTTTTCATTTAAACAATAAATTACGATAAAGGCTTAAATAACAAGTTCACAGACACTTAATGATCGTCGTTGGATGGAGAACCACATACTTCCTATTTAGTTCTGTTAGCCATTTTTCTATATTTTGCTTATTTAAAAAAGTAAGAGAGATGGAAAGAACAGTAATTTTCTGCTCACGCTGTATAAGCCAGTGCAACTGCAACGTCATTATCACACGCTCGTTTTCTTTCAACAATAAACGCTCATAATATACTCATATCAATAAATAAAAACGCTTGACGTAAAAACAAAAGTCAGTCAAGCGCAAAATAATATCAGCAATGCAATGCAATACAATGGGTGGAGAAAGAGAAAAAAAAAATAAGCCAGACGACTATGCAACAGTCTGAACTGATGGAAAACAATGAGTCAATTACATGTTCATGATGCTCAATAGACCATTTAACCTTTTTCAGTATTACATTTTTGCTTTTGCACTTTTGTAAATAATGTTCGAAATTAAAGGAAACTGTTGTTCCAACTTTTAAATATTAAGTGGGATTATTCGAATACTGGTCTGCATTTCAAAGTTATGTTTTTTTTTAATATTTAGTTCTTAATTAAAAATTAAACAAGTGCTGAAAAAATATTTTATATCTTTAAAAAAATTGTTCGAAGTTTGTAATTAAAAATTAAGCACGTGCTGAGAAAATTATTTTATTCTTTCTTTAAAAAAAATTGAAAAAAAAATTATAGCACGTGTTTATTTCTAATCTAATTTTCGAATAAAAAGCAACTTTAAAAAAATTGCATTATTTTTGTTCCATATTTAGGAAATTCCACAAAAAATTGAGATTAAATATTTCGAACAATAAACGACGAACCAGAATTTTAAATTTCAGTTATAAAAATTGCTTTTTTTTTTTTACTTTTAAAAACTGTTCTGTCGTTTACTATTCGAAAAATGTAATTGGAAATTTGTGGAATTTTTAAAAGAGAATACAAAAAGAACACATTGTTTCATAAATATAAAGCATTTATATGAGAAAAAAAGTTATTTATTCATTGAATTGTTGTTGTTTACTTAATAATAATAAAAATAATGAATTTGCACAAAGTTAAGTTACATAAGCTAAGCTTTGTAAGTCTATCAATTTCATCAAATAAACCTTTTTATACGTAAAAAGCCATCTTTTGCCTTCTTTGTATAGCAAACACAGATGTTACAAATGACTGGATTTTGGATTTTATGTTTATGACGTCATTTTCAGCTTCCGTACATTCAATATTCTAAGTTTACTATTTCAAAATGAGAAACTTGGAATGTGTTTTTCTATAAATCTGCAACGCCATTGGACAAATATTTTCATCACAGCACGTGCAAGCACAGCTGCTTTATTATTATTATTCAAAACTTTATATTCTTTTTATAAACTTATAATATAAGCTTATAAATATTTATAAAGTTTCAATTTATTGCCATTTTTTTAACATTTAAACTGTGTCTTAAAGTAATGAGACTAAATTACATTGGTTTCAATGACGATTTGTCTCGTTTCTTTATTTTTAGAAAGAAACGAGACAAAACTCCATTGGAACTGATGAGATTTAGTCTTGTTTCTTTATTTTAATAAAGAAACGAGACAAAACTCCATTAGAACTCATGCAATTTAGTCTCATTTGTTAATTTTTTAAATGATGAGACTGAGTTACATTAGTTTGAATGACGATTTGTTTCGTTAGATTAGTAAATGGTTTTGTTTTTGTTCTAAGAGACTAATAAGTTTAGTTTATTTTGTCATTTACAACATTAAAACTAAACTAAAACTCAGACAAAAGATAAGTTTAGCACAAAAGTACAATATTAAGTTAGTAGTTGGTGTTGTTATCATTTCCTATGTAGCTGTAGTTGTGCGTGTCTTGACTTGCAATCTGAATTTGTGTGTTTGTTTATAGCGCCATTTGTTCAAGTAGTTTAAGGATAATAACCATCACGCCAAAAGTGTTTCTCTCACTCCCCCCCAGTTCCCCAATCCGCCTATACCACTTCCCCACCCACCTCACTTCACCCCATTTAGATAACACATACAGTAAGCAACTAACTTAATGTAACAGTATAATAAAGTATGTAATTTATTACAATTAATTTATTAGAACCAAATGCACAAAAGACGCCAAGTAGAACTCACGGGAAACACAAACTATGACATTTTCAATGAAGAACAAATCAAAAAAAAAAAATAACTATATTTCTTTATATTAAATCAATAATTAGTTAGCTAATCACAACCATCTTTCTTTTCAAAACACTTTTTACATTCACAAAAAAAAAACAAAAAAAAAAAAAAACAGTAAAGGCCATCAGATATTGTTACTATTCTAAAATTCAAATTTAACTTTTAAGAATAAAATATATATATATATATATAAAAGTGGTTTATATAGCAACACTAATAAAAGATATTTTTTACTATCACAGTAACCAACAAAATATCCTAATAGAAAAGTTCTATTTCCATTGCAAACAAAAAAAAATTTAATAAGAAAATTTTATTTCCATAGCAACCAAAAAAAAAAAAAAACTTTAATGAAAATGTTCTATTTTCATAGCAACCAAAAAAAATTTTAATAAAAATGTTCTATTTCCATAGCAACCAAAAAAAAACTTTTGATGAAAATGTTCTATTACTACTGAAACCAAAAAAAAAAAAAAACTTTAACAAAAAAAATTCTATTTCCATAGCAATCAAAATTGGAACATTTTTTTAAAAGTTTTTATTTCCTTTGCATGAATTTTCTATTTACAATTGGAACTGATAAACTTTATTTTTGTGTTTTATTGGAACTTTTGTTTCTCTCTTGGCAAGAAAGAAATGAGACAAATCGTTATTGAAACGGATGCAATTTAGTCTCAGTTTTTTATTTGTAGGTTAAAATACAAGTTCAGTGTTGTCTGTGGTTCTGATAACTTAAACATTTTTATTAAAAAATTTAAAAAAATGTTGATTTTGTGTGAGTAAATATTTTCTGGAAGGAGAAAGTTTTCTTTTTGATCTCAACAGCCTATAAAAAAATTTAATCGAAGCTTCTTAAGATTTGACGTTTTCTCAGCTTCTTTTTAAGTAGAAAAAAAAAATAAAGACGTTTGGCAGAAGCTGATAAGACAATTTTATGCTTTTCAAAAAGTATATTTTCTCATCAACTCAAGATTTATTAAGATGAAAATGAAATTGTAAAGAGAGAAAGTTTGTTGATGTTTGATTTTTATCTTTAACAGTACAAATTCAACCTATAAGAAAGTTGATAAGAAAACTCCTTTTCTTATATTTAAGAAAAAGAATTTAAATTTGCATTGAGTTTATAAGCAATCAAGTCAATCCTCAATCCTCACCCAACATCTTAACATTTTCATCTTTAAAGAAGAAGAAGAAGAAATTTGTTTACTTTTAATTTGTAATTTATGCGTGTTGGCTTCAATGAATTCAGCTTTTAATACAGTTTTATCTTTTTTATTATTGTGGAAAAAGTCTTTTCTTTACTAACCAGGAAATAAATTACAAAAGTTTAAGACGTTTTCTATTGGCAAATGAAAACAAATTCTTTCTTTTATTCTTTCTTTCTCTTTTCTCATCATTATGTTGCTTTTCAACAGGATATTACTTTCTGACTTTAATAACTTTTTCAGAAGAAAAATTGCCTGATATTTTAATGAAAATTAAGCACATTTTTTGCCTTTTTTAAATATGTTTTTACAAATTACAACAACAAGAATAAAGATGATTTAAAGTTTAATTTATAATTTTTGAATTCGAATATTTGAATATTTGGAGATTTGAATTCGCCAAACAAAAACATAAACAGCAATTAATCTTTTTGAAAATTTAGGTTTCAAATCCTCATAACGTTTTTGTAATTATAAAAATGTATTTCACATCAAATCAAATCCAATTCAACTTAATGCTAATTTGTAATTTGCTTTTACTATTTAAAAAAAGCAATTTTTATCTTGAAACCGGAAGTAGATGGAAACAAATGTTAAATACAAATGTTGTAGATATTAAAGTGATACATACGATGGTCAAATGTTAATTTAGTCATTTAGAATGGTTTTTAAGGAAAATTAAAAAAAAGTATTTTTTAAATATAAAAACCGCCCCTTTAAATCCCTTTAAATCTTAAATGCATTTAAACGGTGTAAAACACTATAACAACATTAAGGGGCAGCAAAACTCAAATTAATAAACGAAAATAAAACAAGCACATGCTTTGGTTGCTATGTTAACTCAATTTTAAGTAAAAAAAAAACATTCCAAAACTCAAAACAATAAACAGAAAAAAAATCAAGCACTTGCTTTGGTTGCTATATATCAACTTAATTTTTAGTCTAAAAACATTTCAAAACTCAAAATAATAAACAAAAAATCAAGCACGTGCTTTGGTTGCTATGCCAACTCAATTTTAAGTAAAAAAAAATTCCTTGACACTTTGCATGACATAAGTGTAGAACACTATAACATCATTAAGAGGCAGCAACAATTAATTTTTTTGTAAATAATTTGCATTAAAAACGGATTAAGATTAGAGTGTAAAAGCTTAATCCTTTTTGATAATAAAATGGCTGCTGACTGACATATTATTGATTGATTTGAAGATAAAAAAAAACATGAACAGGTGACTGTGTTTGCATTGAAATCAAAATGGCTGCTGTTAAGTATGGTTTGTTTAGTAAGCTAAACACTACAAAATGGCTGATAAGCATCTGAAATTTAAAATTGATAGTTTGGGAAATAAACAATGTTGCAAGATAAAGTATGAAAAAAATCCTGTTGTCCACATAATTGTCCTTGTTTTATGTGTAAGTGAGGAGAGGAGAGGGGGACTGGGGGAACACAAAATTATATATTCAGCAGACGAGACAGATGGGTTGATGAGCGTTCTGATAATGTCACGTGTCATCATCATCAATATGGCGTCTCCTAAGGGGTCAGAGAAGGGTGAGAGAGATGTTGGTAAATAAACTACAGTGTAATTGTGGGAAACCCAGATGGGAATTTATCAGTTTTTGTGACACTTTTATTAAGGATTTGCAAATTTGTATTGACAAGGTGGCGCTTCCATCGCTTATTAAAAGCTTATTGTCTTGTCTGGCTGCTCACTAAATAAACACAAGTAACTTCCTTGTCAATATTTCACACTTCACGAACATCAAATCTCATAAAATGTAATAATAATTCGAATATTTGAAAGTAAACACTGCAGTGACGTCACAGCATGTGATCAGGTATCAATATTTGAAATTGAGAACCAGTTTTTGTACAGCAGCTGATTTTAGCTTCTCATACATTGACATCTGATTTTGAAGTATGGAAACATCCTGAAATTTAAATTGTAATTAAAAAAAAAAGAAACATAAACTAATGCACGTGCAGTTATTGTAAGTTTTAGAACATTCGAAAGGTCGAATTCGAGTTAAAAAGAAAGCTTAATTAAAATGCAATAGTTGTTTTTAGTGAGCAACGCACGTGCAGTTATTGTAAGTCTGCGAACATTCGAAATATCAAATTCGAATTTAAAAACAAAAGTTTAACTAAAATTCACCAGTTAGGTTTTTGTAATAAACGCACGTGCAGTCATTGTACAGTCTGCGAACATTCTAAAATTCGAATGTAGATTTAATAAAAATTCATTGAAATTGTGAAGGTCATTGATAATGTAGATATGATTTTGATGTTTTTCTTGTGTAATTGTAATAATTAGAGAATGTTGTCATTGGCGACAACATCATTGGCGAGCACTTCTGACGTCATGCCACCTTATTTCCGCCGGAAGCACTAGCTACAGTATGTACTGTAATGGATTTTAATATGTTTTGGTTTATGGATCCTCAGTGCCTGAAACCATTGACTAAATGCAAAAGTGCATTAACTGTATTATGGCGTCTGGCCATTGAAATTGAATCTCTTTATGTGCACGCTTATTCTATCAAATAATTTAGCAGTTGGCAAACAAAAATATTATTCCAGCAAAGTAGAATTAATTGTTTGCTATGAATTTCATTTTATACAAATGACAGAATCTCATTGGTTGTTTTGTTTTCAGCAGTCAAAACAGTTAAACATTTTGATTTGATTGACAGATCTTCAGGCATTTTAATCAATTAAATCAACACACACATTTTAATGTAATGTACTGTAACTTTGCACGTGAATTAAAATCACAACTTATCACGATGTTCGAATAATTTTTATCACATCTCAATCTCACGTGCTTAATTTAAAACATTTTTTTTTTTTTTTTGGAATACTTGTAGTTCTTGAAACATTCCAAACTGAATTAAAGATAAAAAAAAATATGTAGCAGTATTAAAAACTTTGCACGTGAATTAAAGTTATTTGAGAACATTCTAAAAGGCGAATAATCAAAAATTGCGTGAAGTAACCATAGCAACTACTGTACAGCGTGTTTATTATTTTTGCATTCAATCTCAATCTCGTTGACCTGTGCAATGGGTGCGTTAACTTTGACTAAATAATTTGAGCAAGAGGGAGCCACAAAACCCCTCACTTTCAACCCTACATGTAACTCTACCTCTCTCTTATGACCTTGAGTAAAAGTTGCTCACCTTGAACAGTGCGCAGTCGCAGAATCAACTGTGTAAAGTGTGTGAGTGTGCAAATGGCGTCTCAGCACTGAAGAAATCATTCGAAAAATCTCACCTGTTGTTGGTAAATGTTTCTTATTTTGTTTTCACTTAAATATTACGTCATCATTGACTAACTAATATCAGCTAATTACTCAGTGTTAATTAATAACTAATTAAAACGTTGAAGTAAAAAGTAAAATTACTCAAGTGTTTTGACGGTTTGTAGGTCAAAGTTTGACCCCACAACTTTGCCGGTTTATTTTTATTACAAAATACTAAGACACAATTTTTTACTATTTGAAATTGACAGATAATTAAGTAATTAATGTGTTTAATTAGACAGAATTAATTAATTACACAGAGACATGTCTTTTTTTTTTTTGGGATTTTCAGTGTGTAAATTGGTTCAGTGTTGTTTGTGTCTGCAAAGAGTCCAAAATTCCATTGCTTTTACATAGCGTTGCCTGTGCTGCTTTTTAACACACACACAGTCACGCCACTTGGGTTTGGTTTGGGTCTTCCTATGTTAGGTACTGTTTGACCTAATTTAGTCTACTATTTTGACTATTTTTTTGAATGATTGTTGTTCCTAAATAGCTTAAATAGTTGTGATGAATGATTTTTAGTTCAGCAATTTGTTGTTTTTGTTGATAAATTTGTTGTTTTTAATTTTGGTTTTTTATTTTGCTGCTGTTGCTGTGTTTACGTTTTGCAGAGAAGTTGGTTAACCTGTTGGTTCGTGTGACAATCAATGCTGCTGCTTCACATATGCACACATAATTATTTCGAACACTGCATAATGGAAAATTTATATTGTAGAATCTCACGTGCTCTAATTTTTGTTGGTAGGGAAAGAAGAGCGTTCGAATTTATAGTAAGGAGTGATTTTATTTTATTTAGAACACTTATAATCTGTTCCATTGATTTTATTAGTTTTGTTGTTGTGACCTTGGAGAAACAGTGTTCGAATTTAGAAATTTACTTATTGCTGGATTTTGAAAACATTGGAAGATCAAAGTTGAAAGAAATGTTTTATGATTTAGCCGTCATTGAAATTAAAGCACGTGCTATTTGGAATGTTTGTTATTTGTGAGCTTTCTAAAACTTTATTATTGGGATTAATTAATAATTTAAAGTAAAATGACAAATGATGGCGAAAATATTAAATTTTTAAAAAAAGTGCTGGATAACAAAATTCGAATTCCAAGTCTCCAACTATTAATTGCACACATTCGAATTTTCTAACTATTTATTCACGTGCTTTAATTCGAATTCTATAGTTCCAAAGTGCTTTATTTTTAATTGCAACCGAGCTTCACGTGCTTAAAATAAATTAAAAATTAGAGAATGGTTTTCTATGAAAACACAAAGAATAAAATATTTTGCTTACTTAAGGAAAAACCAATTCTAAAATGGCCTCCAAGGTCTTTAACAATAATTCCACCACAAATTACAAGTGCTAAAAACAAATGTAAATTCTAATTGTACAAATGAGCGTTCATTATCATTACGTCATCGTTCTAATTATCATAATTTCTTTCTTTTTTTAAGTTTTAATTTTGCAATCAAAAAGTTTGTTGTTGAGAGAAACAAAATGGCGGGTTTTCCCAGATGGAATTTGTTTTGCGAGGGAAACTTTTTGACTTTTGGAAAAAGATAAAAATGTTTTCAACGTCTACTATTACGAAACGTAACGTAACGTAAAATGCAATTTGGTGTTTCTCGTGGGAGAAATAAATTGTAGTGAATTTCTAACGAAAATACGAAGCTTAAAAACCATCAAAATGGCCGTTAGAAAAGAACAAATTATTATGCCACACTAACTATGAGAACTATAAAAGAGCTAAAGCGCCATAAGAGTCTCTTAGCGCTAACCAAATAACCAAATAGCAAAAGACCAAAAGAGCACGTGGAAAAGAGAGAGAAAGAGTTTTATTGGAAATTGCAGAAAAGTTAGTGACTCCTAAGAGACTGTCTCTCACTTGCCAGTTGCCAATTGAATGCCTTTACTTTTATATTTGTATTTCAAATGGAGACCCCTTTTAGAACATACAAAACGACCATAAACGTCATAATTTACCTCCATTTTAAATTGCCCAAACAAAAATGACCTTTGCAACCTCATGAAAGTTCAATTAAACAACAAACTAATAACAAATTATTTGAATAAAAGGAAAATTCGTTTAACGCGAAATCGATTAAAGAACGTGAATTAATTTGTAAGAACATTCGAATGTGTGTAAATTAAAAGTTGGAAACTTGGAATTAAAATGTACTGTATGCAACGTATAGCACGTGAATAAATAGTTGATAACTTAAGATTTCGTATGTGGAAAATTAAATCACGTGAATAAATAGTCGGAAAATTTGAATGTGTGAAATTAAAGAGTTGGAAACTAAGAATTCGAATGGGTGTAGTTAAAGAACGTGAATTAATTGTTGGAAAAATTTGAATGTGGGCAATTAAAAGTTGGGGATTTGGAATTCGAATGTGTGCAATTAAAGCACGTGCATTAATAGTTGCTGTAGTAATTGGAACATTCTGAATAATTATTTTTTTTAAATTTCTTATTTTTCTATGCAACTTTTGTAATATTTTTATTTAATTTTTTTGCAGTGGATAATAATACTACTAATCAGTGTGTCGGTCTCATGGGTACTCGAATCACGACAGCGTCAGTGCATTTCACCGACAAATCGTTGACAGGCGTTCCAAAGCTGTTAGATGACCTACAGAGATTGGCTGATGACCATGAATCAGCTGACATCGTCTTTCTCCTTGGAAGAGAAGAAATTCCAGTCTACGCGCACAGGCTCATCTTAATGGCAAGGTCAGACAAAACCATTTTTTTTATCTTATCTTTATTTATTACAATAAGTAATTCCCTCTATTACAACATATCGACCCAATTATATATCAACGACTTCCGGTTTGTACCTCAATTTGAGTTTGTTGATGTTTTAACAAGTTTGTAAAAGCTAAAAAGTTTATTTGACAAAAAAATACATTTTTTTGTCATTTTATTTATTTTTATGAAAAAGTTAGGAAAATTGTGTTTTTTTTTTTTTTTTTTTTTATTTTTTTAAAAAAAATTTTGGAAATTTTTTTTTTTTTTAGTTTTTATGAAAAAGTTTGGATTTTTTTTAATGAAAATAAAAGGAAAATTGTTTTTATTTTTTATTTATTTTTTTGTATTTTATTTTATGTTTTGTTATGAAAAAGTTAGGAAAATGTTAGGAATTTTTTTTTTATTTGTTTATTTTTTTTAATTTTTTATTTTAATGAAAAAGTTAGAATTGTTTTATTATTTTATTTTTAAATTTTTGAACTGTAAACAAAATTTACTATTTTGTTTTTTTGTTTTGAGGAGATTTTATTTTTTTGTGAATTTTTATTTTTGATTCCCAAACTTAACTTAAAATAGATTTGACGTTTGAAAAGATTTTTTTGTTCTTTGTGCATTTTTTGAAAAGTGGTTTCTTTAAAGAAATTGAAACATGTCATCATCAATACTTTGAGAAAGTGGAGAAAAAAAAAAGTGGAAAATGTCAAAAATGTTATTTTGGAGACTTTTTAAGAGCAAGTGATGATAGGACTAAAAAAGTAAATTGCCAAAAATGTATAAAAAAAAATTCAAAATGGGAAAAGAACAATTCTTTGGTTGTAGAAAAAAAAATGGCATTTACGATTACGATTGGCAGGTTTTGATTTCACAATCCAAAAATCCAATACTGTTTGCAAGTATCCATTTGGTCATAAAATTTGGGCCAATTGGGTTTGAGAAAATGCGATTTTCTATCTAACAGATTGACAAACTGTTTTTAACCTACAAAATAGCAAAATACAGCTTTTTTTTGTTATCAAATTATATTCAGTTTCTTTGCTTTAGCAGATTTTCTACTGTGCTAATAAAGAAGTGAGACTAAAGGCTATTCGCTCTTATGGCGTTTTGTCTCGTTTATTTCTTGTTGTGGAAAAAAGTTTTTAATTTATAAAGTAAATCTGTATTGTGTTTCTCTTGATAGATCATAATGTAAAGCACGTGCAATTATATTTTTACAGGTGTTTAAGTTAACATAAGAGAATTAAATACCGGTATATTTATTTTGTAATTTTAAAACTTTTATTCGAATTTTTTTATTTGTGAAAATTAGAACATTTTTATTCGATTTATTTTATGGGTAAAAATTCGAACATTTTTATTCTAATTTATTTTATTGATAAAAATTCGAACATTTTTATTCCAAGTTTTTTATTAGTGAAAATTCGAACATTTTTCTTACCATTTTTTTGGTTTGTAAAAATTGGAACATTTTTATTCATGAAATTGAAATTATTTGACGTGTAAAGAGTTGTACACAATACAAATTTACTTGCACGTGTTTAAATTTATTTAAATAATGAAAATCGCCTAAAAATTGATTTCTAAGATTGTTCTGAATTTTGAAATTGGAGTTTTTTTTTTTGTGGTTGTGAGCAATTTCTTTTTACAATGTTGTGAATAGAATTTCTATCACGTGACTGAAACATATCGATAAAAATCGATTTGAAAGTCAAGTGAAGTGCAATTAATTCGATATAAAAACCGTAAAATAGCATTTAAATATGTTGAACATAGAGGAAAGGAAAATGGAACGAGTTATTAGGAATTTCCATATTTAAAATGGAAATGCACGTGATGAACTGAAAAGATAGAAATATTTTTTTGTAAGCTCTCAATTGACTTCTTTTTTTCCCTTTGCATTTTCATCATCATTGCATTACATTTGAACATGTAAATTGCACATGTAAAACGCTGATACAGCAATTTTACTTCTGTCATTGCATTGCATTAGCATGAAAGGGGATTTTCTATTTGGGGGTGGAGTTGGGAGGTGGGAGGAGGGAGAAGAATGTGAGGGGGAGGGGCATTGGATTCCTCAATCTTCTGTGTTATTTATACGAGGGAGACAAAATGCCTAAAAAAGGGAACCATAGAATGTGAAAATTCCATATACAGGAAGTCAAATATTACAATGTGAATTTGTTCAGTACACAAGGTTTGTGTCCTTTCTCTTACTAGAAAAACATTCCACAATTTTAAATTTTAATTTTCATTAAAACCTTTTCAGTTGGTTTACTTTAGTGACTTTTATGAATGTTCTAAATGAAGTTCGAGTGTTTTAAAACAAGTTTCAGTGTTTGAAAAATAAGTTTGAGTGTTCGAAAAAGAAGTATCAGTGTTCTAAAAAAATGTTTTCACGGTTTTAAAAGAAGTTTTGAGAACTGTATTCTAAAAGAATTTACAGTGTTCTAAAAAAACAGTTTCAGTGTTCTGAAAAAACCAGTTTCAGTGTTCTGAAGAAACCAGTTTCAGTGTTCTAAAAAAACCAGTTTGAGTGTTCTAAAAAAACCAGTTTCAGTGTTCTGAAAAAACCAGTTTCAGTGTTCTGA
>JAAFCF010007125.1:19830-39381 GCA_013389785.1 Helicorthomorpha holstii | reverse complement strand
GGAGTTTTGTCTCGTTTCTTTCTTAAAATAAAGAAATGAGACTAAATTTACTGTTAAAATTGCTCAAAGCCATGCAAACGGATAGAAAAGTTAACAAAACAGCAAACTAAACCTAAAATTAGCATAAAGTTGTGTTGAAATGTATGCAAAAATTAGGAAGCAATTAGGTTTACAGCTATAAAATACAGTAAATTAAAGAGGGAAGTGAGAAGGAGGAGTTTTATGAGGGGCAAAAGTAAAAGGAGAGAGAGAGATGGAAATGGGAGTTGAAGAGGTCACTATGACGTCTTATCATTTTCAAAAATTACATGAAAAGAACTAAAGTTGGTTTGCTGGAAGAAAAACAGCTTAAAAGCTGAAGGCAACAAATATACATAATAATAACAATAATTGGTTGAAAATGCAAATGAAGATTGAATTTGACTTTTTAGCCTGAAACTATAAAGTGTTTTGTTATTGGTTGGTTGGTTGGTTAGTTGTTATGCAAATGAATAAACATCTGGACGTTTCATCTTTGCATTTCATTTCAAGACACTCAAGGGCACAAATTAACAGTTGGAGACCAAAAATCAAACAACATGGAACACTTTTTAAAAAAATAAAAAGAATAAAAGTTAAAAAAGAACTAAACATTACAAAATTCGATTTAATAATAAAAATATTACTAACGCACGTGCGGTAAATTACTAGAATCGAAACGAATTTAATTTTAGTTAGAGTTTTAGAATGTACAGTAAAAAATTCGAAATATAATAAACTGGAATTTTGAGAAAAAATTAATAAGCACGCGAGTTTAGGCAAATAAATATCCATTCATGGAAGCATACTGCAATTATTTGCTCAAACTCACGTGATTATTAAATTTTCTTAATAATTATTTAATTTTTTTTACTTTCGTTTTTCGGTTATATTAAAATATTTAAAAAAAAATAAAGAAATTCGAATAAAATGTTGTAAAAAGAAAAAAAAAATCGAATAAAATGTAAAAAGAAAAAAAAAATTCGAATAAAATGTTAATAAAATAAGAAAATTCGAATAAAATGTTTAAAAAAATACGAAAATTCGAATAAAATGTTTAAAAAAATATGAAAATTCGAATAAAATGTTTAAAAAAAAATTCGAGTAAAATGCAAAAACATATTCGAATGAAATGGTAAAACAATTCGAATGAAATGGTAAAACAATTCGAATAAAATGTTTATAATAAAATCGAATAAAATGCTAACAAAATAAGAAAATTCGAATACAGTATTAAAAAATTTCCTGTTTAATTTTTCCCTCTCTTTTTCAGAAACATTCTAATTTCGTGTATTCGAATAAAATATTTAAAAACAACAAAATTCGAATAAAATGAGTTTCAATCAAACCACACAAACAAACAAAAAAAACCGCGTTTCTAAATTCCAATATTCGAAACACCTAAACCCATGAATTTTATTTTAGAACATTCTTTTTTTTTCTCTTCCAAAAAAAAAAATATTTAAATGCCATGCTAAACTATAAAATTAAATTTGTTTAGTATATCATCAAAGTTTTGCAAAGGGAAAAACAGATGAAAAATGCAACGTCATGAAAATGTTCGCTGGGGCAGATGAATTTCCAGAGGCAAAAGAGATATTTAAAGAAGGGGTGGAAGAGAGGGAGAGTCTATATGGGGGTCCTACATGTTCATGTTAGGTGTCCAAAGAAGCGATTAGTGGCTTCCAAATATAATATGCTGATTTTGTGAAAACTCATTTCCCTTTCAGCAAAATCTTTCTGCCACTCTGTGTCTCTAGTTGACGTTATACTGTATTTCCATGAATGAAAGAGACAAAACACAGGAGGATGAGTAGCAGATTTCACAGGAGACCAATCCTTTCATCCGTATGATCACCACACACCCACCACCCACACCACTTCTAATTACTCTTCCCATCTTCCCTCTCCTACATCCCACTCTCCCTCAAATCCCACACCCACACACACACATGGATTTAACGCCTGTTTGCTATTCACAGACTTTTTTTTTGTTTACTTTCAAAACTGAAATCCCCCTTGTAAATCTCTTTCTCCTAAAAGATTCCCCTTGTCAATATCACTTGTATACTGTTACACTATGTCGTTACACTCATTACCCATCAATCCACCCACCCATTCGCCCACCCATAAACCCCAAACAGACACACACACACTTTTTATCTCCTTTTATTTTTTTCACCCCTTATTTGCGCTCTCTCTCTCTTTGACTATCTGAAACTTCGATTTGAATCTCAAGTTGAGTCTCATCTCACTCCCCCCTCAATCCCTCCTTTTCCTCCTCACCCCCCTCAATCCACCCACCCTCTGTCATCACTCTGGAAGTCATCCATCTTTCACTGATCGATAACTATTTTTGCCTCCTCTGACTTGTCTTTTCATTCACCATTCGCCATCAAGATTGATGAATTTCCAATGAATGACATTTCTGTGAAAAAAGATGAAGATGGGATATTTTGGGGGGTTGCAGGGAGTCGAGGGGTGGGAAAATGCACCTCACGTCCAAAACTTTTTTTGTTTTTAAATGTATTGAAGCGTCGTTGTTGCATTTTGTCGTCTGCCATTTTGCCATTTTTCTTGGTTCTAATTTGAATGCATATTTTAAAATTTTACACACACAAAGTGTAATATGATATATTTTAATATCGATTAGTGATTAGTCATTGTTACACGTGAAAAATCGTGACGTTCATTTGATCAGGCGTAAAAATTCTCTCTTCTCTTCTTCTAAAGGATTTGCACGCTTGTTTTTGCGTAACAAATTACGTAACGTAGAAAATTGGAATGGAAAAAAGCGCGTCAGAGTAGAAAATCAAAATTTTCAGTGCAACTTATTTTCTAAAGTAAAAAAAATGATTCTAAACGTTCCAACTAACAACTAAAACTCACGTGCTCCAATTTTTTGTTTTTAAACACAATTACAATTTCAAAACATAATTTTCCACTTAAACCTCACGTGCGTTGTTAACTATAGCAATCACAATTTTTTTTTCCGTTTCTAAACGTTCCAATTAACAACTAAAACTCACGTGCTACAATTTTTTTTTATCTTAAAACTCAAATACAATTATTTCAGAACGTTTTCCCCCCAATTAAACATCACGTGCGTTAGTTACTATAGCAATCACAATTTATTTTCTTCAACTTATTTTTTCTAAATACAAGACAAAAACTTTTTATAAAAGATGAGACATTTAATCACGTTAACGAATGCGGTTTTGTCTCACTGCATTTTCTTCTTCAAAAATAACAAACAACAAGCAAATAAAAAACAAAAGAAAATTCAAAAAAAAGCTGTTTTGACATCAAAACTTCAAAAACAATAGTATAAAAAAATAAAGTTTTAAGATTTTTATCTCCACCACCCCCTCCTTATCACCCCACCCACTCTTTTTCCTTGCTTTTTGCTATTACTAAACGACAGTCGCGCCGTCTACTTAGATTTTTGTTTCACATGGATGGATGACTGGACCATTAGAATTAAGAACAACAAAAAAAGCACAGAAATTTCCTATCTGAACATGAAATCATAGAGTGAAACATGGTGAATGAGTAAGAGAGAGAGAAAGTGAGGGTAATCAATCATCAATATAAGGAAGCAAAAACACAACTTCTATGAGGTGCACATGTCCCATCAGAAATGACGCATTACCTCACCCACCCAACTCCCCTCCCCCTCACCACCCACCTAAAGTCACCCCTTATACACAACAAAACACCTCAACACAAAATGACATAAAAGTCAACTTTATGGATATTCAACATCCAAAGTAGTGCAAATAATAAAAACACAAAAAAAAAATGTTCAAACTAAAAAATCAAAAAAAAAATTCAAAAAAAAGAGATGAAAAATCGACAGTTGAGTTGACTGATGAGCTTTGAAAATTTAGAAAATGTTAATATAAAAGCTTCTATTTTTTTATATTTAAATAAAAAATTCCTCTTTTAAAAAGCCACTTTTCAATCTCGCCCCTCATACAATATTATTCTCATGTTTCATATTTTTATTGCATTTTAAATATAAGAGAAGAAAAAAGCGATTGGTGAAGAAATTACATTATATTTTCATATTGTGTTTTTTAAGAGGTATTTTTAGTTGTAATTTGTGTGTTTATTGTAGCAAAAATGTTGACGCCCTAAAAGCCAACATAACATGCGTTTTACACGACAAATGACAATGCACATTTTTCTCACATTCATTTTTGCTGGACTCTTAACATCAAAACACAATAAATGACATTTTTGCTATTTTATTTTATGGGGTTTTTTCTCCTGGTTGTTTCCTTTTAATTATGTAATGTAGTGAAAATTAAGTGAATTGTTATGGTAGTTTTCAAGTAGTTTTACAAATTCACAGAATGTTCGAAAAAAAATACGACACAAACTTTCAAGTTGCAAGTTGATAAAGAAAAAAAAATCATTCTAAATTTTTCTTAAAAAAAAAAAAAAAACATTCGAAAATTTAACTAAAAAAACATTCGAAAATTTAACTAAAAAAACATTCCAAATTTTTAACTAAAAAAACATTCCAAATTTTTAACTAAACAACATTCAAAATTTTTAACTAAAAAACATTCCAATTTTCAACTAAAAAAAAAACATTCCAATTTTCAACTGAAAACGAAAACATTCCAATTTTTCTTCTTCATAAAAAAAAAACGTTCTAATTTCCTTACTAAAACAAACCATTCCAATTTTTAAACAAAAAATCGTTCTAATTTCTAATAACTCAATTTTTTTTTGTATATTTTTTTTATATAAGCATTTGCTCTCACCCTGTAAATAACTTAAATCCAGTAATAGAACATCCGTTGTAACTGCTATTTAAAGTAAATATTGCTCACAAGTAACTTAAGAACGAAAGAATAAGCGTTGCTAACCAAATTAATTTGAAGTTTAAGAACAAAAAGAAGAAAAAAAAAGCAAGCAAATTGTTTAATAATGCAAATTGCCTTTGCAAATAACATAACAGTGTAAAAACTGCATTTTGTACGCCATCAAAGTGAAAACGCTATTTTACGAGCGTAATACGTTCGGTTGGCTGGTTTGCTTTTGCTTTGGCGTCAACACACACAAGACGTTTTTACAAATTGGCTGAAGGAAAAGGAAATTCTACTCTTAAGATTTAAAACCGTCTAGACCCAAAAACAAGGCTTAACTTAAGATCGTATATGTTTTTCTCTCCCCAGAAAGAAATAAAAATGCTAAACGATTGCCAACATATTCTTCCTTCAACTATATTAACTCAAAAGAATAAGATTTATGTAAGAAAATAGAAGAAAAGGGAGAAGAAAAAGACATTTGAGCAACTAAACTCAGAGTTTCAGCTCAGCAAAGTGAATTAAACAAATTGAAAATCTTATTAATGCATTTTTTTCTTATCTTTTCTAAGAAAAAAGTTCAATGACAGTTTAAGTTTAAGACGTTGGGAATGTCCAACTTGTTTGTCATCATTGTTTTTCTTCATAGAGGACTAAATTAGAGCAATTTAAACAAAATGGCAACTAAATAACATTAAAAAGATTATTTGATATTAAAATTTCCAATTGACTAAAAAGCATACACGATTTTTCTGCTTCGTTTAACACGAAAACGATGAAAGATTTAAAGGAAAATCTTACAAGACAAAATGTGGAGATTTTAAGATGGTTGAATGAAATGTGACCCCTGAGTGACCCACTTCTCTGTCATACTTAATTTAATAAGGCTGAATGATATTAAAAAATATATCAAATTTTTATCCATCAATAAAGAAATGAGACTAAATTGCATTGAGCTAAATACATATTTGTCTCGTTTCTTTATTATTCTTAAAAAGATGAGACTGAGTTACATTGAATTAAATGACGATTTGTCTCGTTTCTTACTTAAAATAAAGAAATGAGACTAAATCTCATCAGTAGCAATGGAGGTTTGTCTCGTTTCTTTCTTAAAATAAAGAAATGAGACTAAATCTCATCAGTTCCAATGGAGTTTTGTCTCGTTTCTTACTTAAAATAAAGAAATAAGACTAATTCTCATGTGTTCCGATGGAGTTTTGTCTCATCAGTTCCAATGAAGTTTCGTCTCGTTTCTTTCTTAAAATTAAGAAATGAGACTAAATCTCATCATTTCCAATGAAGATTTGTCTCGTTTCTTTTATAAAATAAAGAAATGAGACTCAATATCATCAGTTCCAATAGAGTTTTGTCTTGTTTCTTTTATAAAATAAAGAAATGAGACTAAATATCATCAGTTCCAATGGAGTTTTGTATCGTTTATTTCATAAAATAAAGAAAGACTAAATCGCATTAGTTCCAATGGAGTTTTGTCTCGTTTCTTTATTTTTCATTAAATAAAAAAATAACATTTTCTATCTTTAGTATATTTTTCCATCCACGTGACATTGTAGAATCAGTTATAAAAATAATAAAAACTGCAGGACAGCAAAATTATACAAAACCAAAAATCCCAAATGTTAAACTTCCCATCCTCCCATGTCCCTCCCACTCTAACCAACTCCCATTCACTCCCACTGATTCCATCTAATGTAAATATGACGACGGGTGGTCGACCAATTCCAATTCCCTTAAAATGTTTGGAATTTATTGAAGCAAATTGGCCAAAGAGAAAAAGAAATAAAAAAGTTTTTTTTATAGCTTCATCATATTTATACACAATATTGTTTTATCAATCACGGAAAAAGCCTTTTTATTACACTTTACATCAATTCTATATGAAAGAACGACAGCTATTTCGAATGTTCCAAACAACATTTAAACCCAAATGCACGTGCTCACAAATAATAATCGCTAATCTCAATTTTAGAACGTTTACAAATTCATGTTCAAATTAATTTATCCTAATTTTACAATTTTTTTTTTTCACTTATCTATTTAGAATGTTCTAAACAACTTTTCCAACATAACTGCACGTGCTTACAAATATTTTTCCTTAAACTTAATCACTAATTCGAATCTTAGAACGTTCTCAAATGCATGTTTAAACCGTTTTATCCTAATATTTTGATTTAGTTATTCACTTTGGACGATTAAATTACGAATTTATTGATTTCTTTTTCCCAACTGAACCTAACTCAACTCAACCCAAGCCATTAGATTTGATTTACAGTGGAAATACAAGATGGCGTCTAAAGGCAGATTTTGAGATTACATTAAACACATGGGCGTGGTCCGAACAATTGTTTCTTTTTTCTTAAATGTAATCAAAGCTTAAAAGAATTGGCAAACAATCACTGCTATAAATGCAAACAGTGCCATGGAATGGAATGGAAAACAATACAAATCAATAAATCAATTCATGTGCAACACAACACTCAAATAACAAAAAAAGATTCTAGTGAAAACAGATGAATCAGTTAAAATTATGTGTTGAAAAAACAATTTAAGTAAAAAAATAATTTCGAATGTAGTAACAAAAAATTTCGAATGTTGTAAATAAAAAAAATTAGAATGTTAGAATAAAAAATTCAGTTATAGAATGTTTAATTAGAATGTTCAATTAATAACAATTTCAGTTTTAGAATGTTTTCACTTTTAAATCCTCGTGTTTTAAAATGACTTAGCGCACGTGCCTTAATTTCTACAGAAAAATTTTAAATGTTAAAAAATCCATTTTTTGTTTTGCTGTAAAATCAGTCAATAAACTCAAAATAAATCAACCAAAATGGCTTCTTTTGGCGCTTTAATCTGCCTATTTGTAAGCAAATATCTTTTTTAAATTCAAAAAATCGAATGTTGACAGCTTTTGAGTGCATTTAAATGGAAACAAAAAGTTGTATTTGCACATTTTAATACAATTGTTTGAAGCATTAAAATGCATGAAAAGAATGCAATAACGAAAAAAGAAAGAAAAAAAAGGCTTGTTCTTCTTAAGCTGTCAAACACACAATTCATTTCTGCTATTGGTGGAATATTTGCTAAATTAGCATATAATCAGCATGGAAACGACTTTTTCTTCTTCAGGTATAAAACAAATTCCATACATCACTAAATTCTTGTTCTATTTGGCGCCAAAATGTAGTTGTCGAATTATAATGTACGTGACCAAATAAATATACAGAAAAAAGAAAGAAATATTAAAGAAAAATTCTTTTTAGCTCGAAAAGTTATTTTCTCGTTTCCGCATTCGAAATAAATCGATTCAAACGGTTTGGGTTGGGTTTTCTACACAGCAGACGATATTTTGTGTTCCATCCATACAGCGTGAACAAAAAGTTGAATCCTGCTCAAATCCCGCTTACTTTTTTAAATAAGCAAAATAGGAAAAAATGGTTAATGGAACTAAATAGGAGGTATGTGGTTCTCCATAAATTTTTAAAATTTATTTTTTAAATTAAAAGAGATACACAATTTTAGTCAATTGTAAAGTTGTGGGAAATTAAAATTCTTAAATTTTGAGTACCAAATCGTTCCAATCGGACCAACCGTTCGAAAATAAAATGAAAAATACTGTAAAAAAAACCGATCAATTTTCAAACTAAAAGTTGAAACAGTATTTTTCATTTTATTTTCGAACCGTTGGTCTAATTAGAACGATTTGGTACTCTAAATTTAAGATTTTTAATTCTACACAACTTTGTAATTGACTAAAATTGTGTATCTCTTTTCATTTAAAAAAGAAATTCCAAAAAATGCTTAAATAACATGTTCACAGACACATAATAATCACCATTGGATGAAGAACCACATACTTCCTATTTAGTCCCATTAGCCATTTTTTCCTATTTTAGTTAATTAAAAAGTTAAGCGGGATTTGAGAAGGAGACAGACTTTTTGTTCATGCTGTATATTTTTGGGAGGGAAAAAGAGAGGAAAAAAACAAAAAGTAGTGAACCATAACTAATGGCTTTGATAGAAAGAACGAAAGAATGTCTTAAAAAATAAGTTTTAAATCATCCATAGATATTCGTTTACTATTTTGCTATAGACAAATAGCTTTTGATATTATACAACTTAAGGAAATATATATTTTCCTCTTCAAAGAATTATGGATTTCTTTTACACAGCCAAGAAAAAAAAAAGAATTTACTTTTCTTAAATTGACCTAAGAAAATACATTTCTGACAATTGCTGCTGACGAACCAACTTTCCTTCCAATCGATTGATTTTCAAATATAGAACAAAAAATAATATAAAAAAAGATGATTAATGTGTTTGAGGTCATTTACTCAACTTATTAAACTGACAAAGTCATAATCATCACAGCTTTTTATGTTCACAGACAGATTTTCTGAATCTGAATTTAGTTTCTAAAAAAAATTCGAATGTTCTATCGAAATTCTACGCGCACAAATACAGTAGTTCTTTTCCTGTAATCTGATTTAATGGTTTTAGAACGTTCTCAAAATTAACTTTGTGCTTTAGTTTAAAAAAAAAGTTTTGATTTGATAATTGAAAATTCGAATGTCAAACAAAAATACACGTGTTTAATTTTTTTATCATTTAATCATTAAAGTTTCTATTTTAGAACGTTTTCAGAATTAATTGCAAAATTTTTTTTCAAAACAAAAATTATTCTATTTGATAATTTAAAATTCGAATGTCAAAAAAAAAAAAAAAATATTCACTTAATTAAATGATAAAAAAAATTTAAGCATCAGACTTTCTATTTTAGAACGCTTTTAGAATTAACTCCGTGCGTTGCTTAAAAAAAATAAATCATTCTAACTGATAAATAAAAATTCGAATGTCAACCAAAAATTCACGTGCTTCAATTTTTTATCACTCAAACTATCCAAATTTTAGAACGTTTTCAGTATCAACACCAATTACTTTAATGTTCTATACACAACACCCCATTTGAATTTTAGAACGTTTTCAAAAAAAAAAAAACTTAATGACACAAAAATAATTGCTTTCTCAGTACAATTAAAAGTGGACAAAATATCCAATGATCATCTGTCTTATGACGAAGGAACGTGCATTCCTTATGACGTCATTCGTGCATCAACTAAACATTGCAATATCACTAGATGAATTTCGAACTTGCATTTAGAAGCAAATTGAGCGCCAAATCCTTAAATCCTTCGACCATTTAATCTTTCATTTGTTAAATTTTTCGCTTTTAGCAAACTTAGTATTTATCGGAGCGTGCAATGTAACGTAACGCAACGTAACGATGCAATTATTTATTTAAACTCGTTTTTTGTTTATCAGGTAAACAGGAAGTAGAAATAGCAATAGAACAGAAAAAAACCAAGTTAATTCTCAAGGGAGATTTTTCCATGGTAAATGAGTGATTCGCATTTGCCTTCTAAACTTATACACATTGCATTGCATAGATTGATCCCATGGGATTTCAGTCAATGGGAAAAATTAAAGGGAATGGGAAAACAGATACATAAAAAGCTCATATTCCTTGAGGATACAGTTACTTTATCTCTCCAACATCTTAACATGTAACATCAACCAGTACATGAATCTAAGTTAACTTAAGACATTTGCCCTTCTTCTTCTTGATCTTTAACTTTAGTGTTGCGGAAAACCAATAAGAAACAACCAATCAACAATCATCTCTTTACCCATTCACCAGGGTGATTCTCTACATCAAAACACATTTTTTTCATCAAAAGAAAAAGAAACGAGACAAAACTCCATTGAAAACTACGGAATTTAGTCTCATTTCTTTCTTAAAATAAAAAAACGAGACAAAACACCATTTGAACTGATGAGATTTTGTCTCATTTCTATATTTTAAGAATGAAACGAGACGAAACTCCATTGGAACAGATGTGATTTAGTCTCATCTCTTTATTTTAAGAAAGAAACGAGACAAATATCCATTGGAGCTGATGAAATTTAGTGTCATTTCTTTATTTTACGAAAGAAACGAGACAAAACGCCATTGCAACTGATGAAATTCAGTCTCATTTCTTTATTTTAAGAAATAAACGAGGCAAAACTCCATTGCAACTGATGAGATTTAGTCTCGTTTCTTTATTTTGAGAAAGAAACGAGACAAAACTCCATTGGAACAGATGTGATTTAGTCTCATCTCTTTATTTTAAGAAAGAAACGAGACAAATATCCATTGGAACTGATGAAATTTAGTCTCATTTCTTTATTTTAAGAAAGAAACGAGACAAAACTCCATTGAAATTCATTCTATTTAGTCTCATTTCTTTCTTAAAATAAAGAAACGAGACAAAACGCCATTGGAACTCATGATAATTAGTCTCATTTCTTTATTTCAAAAACAAAAAAAAAAATGTTCCTAATCATAAAATCACCCTGATATCAATATAAGCGTGGAAGCAATTACGATAAATTCCATCTTTATTTTTTTTTGTACCACCCTGACTGACTTTTCCCTTGACTTTTTTTCTCTCGTTTTCGTTCCATCCGTATCCGTCTGTGGCATTGTTTAATTTTTTTGCGCCTCATGAGGATCCTCTTTCTTGATTAAAGCACGTACATGTACATTACAATAGAAAAAAAATAAAGAAAAGAAAAAAAAAATCTGGCATCACTGCGTGTGAGATGAGTGGGATGGGTGGAGGAGACACAGACATAGGGAAGGGCAGGGATGGGAAGGGACTTGAGGACCATTTGACCAAACTGTTGACAGAAAAAAAACTATTTCGTAAGTGAAGTTGAAATATTTCATCCCAAAAGTCGTTTTTCTCAACACAAGACGCTATTTAAGACAAGAACAACCAACCGACCAATAGAAAAAAAGCTTAAGATAAAAGGTGCCAGCCTGTCTCATTGTCTCATCACAGCTTTTGCTTGTTTTTCTTCACAGTGTCAACGACAAATTCAACGCTAAATTTGTCCTCAAATACAAACACAAGCAAAAAAAAATCTACTGAAAAAAATTCCCTATACACTTTTTTTACTATCGTTCTAACAGCTTCACGTGCACTGGTTATAAGGATAGTTTCATGTGATTTGTTCGAATTCACTAACTTCCGTTTTACAATGTTTTGATAATTGATTCATTCACGTGCGTTGGTAGCCAAGAAATAAATTTAATTTTTTTATTTAAATAAATTTTAGAATGTTTTACTAATTTACTCACGTGCGTTGGCAACTATAAAAATAAATTTTACTTTTTTTTTAAGTAAATTTCGGGAATGTTTTTCTAATTGATTAATTCACGTGCGTTGGCAGCTACATAAATAAATTTTACTTTTTTTTTTAGTAAATTTCGGGAATGTTTTGCTAATTAATTAATTCACGTGCGATGACAGCAACGAAAATAAACTTCACTTTTTTTTTAAATGAATTTTAGAATAATTTTATAATTGATTAATTGACGTGCTGCAAAGTTGCGTCTTCTCATAAATTTTATTCTTGTGTATTTGACTTCACTTGAGTATTCGAAAGTTTTGGTTGCCAAGATAATATAACTTCACGTGATTTGATTAGAATGGCAAGTGAAGTTGATTATTTAATGTGTAAAAAGTTTATAGAACGTAGTTGGAAGGAAAAGTTAGTTATTTGTGAATAAATTAGCTTATTTTGAAGATATTAATACAGTATATTTTTGCTGTAAAGTCAAATTTGATTAAGTTTTTTTGTCTAAATTAATGATGATAATCCAATTTTGTTGACTATTTTGGTTGTCATAACTACAGCAGACGATGGAACTGAACTGAACTTGTTTAGATGTCAACGTTAATGTTATTATTTTTGCCAAAGGTAAAATCATTAAAATGTTGAATGCATTATGTTCTATTTGATATGAAATATGTGAATGAGCTTAGTCATGACGTCATGACATCTACTTCATCATCACAGCCATTCAAAAGCATTCAGGCTGATGCAATCAACAATTAATCGATTTTTAAAGATAGAAAAAAAAAGAACTTTGCTTTGCAATCGAACAGCAAACAGGCTTAAATTAATTATATTTGACGTCACAACAGAGCTGCTAGCAAATCTCAATCCACTAATACAATTTAGAAGGTTTACTAGAAAATTAGAAGAAAAAAAAATTGTTTGAAAAGAAAAACATTCGAAAATTCTTTTTAAAATAGTTTATAAATAAGGCACGTGCATTAATCAATTAGAAAAACATTCTAAAAATTTATTTAAAAAAAAAAGTAATATTTATTTTTATAGTTACCAAAGCACGTAGATTAAACAATCTTTTAGCAAACCATTCTAAAATTTTTTTTAAAAAAAAGTAAAGTTTATTTTCATAACTAATATCGCACGTGCATGAAACAATTTACTTAACATTCCCAAAATTTATTTTAAAAAAATGTAAGGTGTATCAAAACATTCGAATACTCAAACTAATAAATAATTTTTATAAGAAAAGAAGCATAGCAACTCTACTGCACGTGACATTCTATTTCTTTGACTGCATGACAACCAAAACATTCTATAACTGAAGTAAATAAATAAATTTAGTAAAACTACATGACCTTGGCAACCAAAAAAATTCGAATACTCAGTTAAACTAATAAATAAATAAATTTTTATTACAAGAATGCACGTGAGATTCTATTTCTTTTGACTGCATAGCAACAAAAACATTCTAAAATTCACCTACAAAATAAATTTCTACAAAGTTCCATATCAACTCTACATCACGTGAGTTTTATTCTCAGTTACATTTGCAATTTTTAAAAATGTAATTGCAACTCTCAATGGAAAATACACTTTGTTAATAGACTTATATTGCACTAAAAATAAAACTAATATGTAATCCTCAACTGCTAATGGATATTTGTGCTGTCACGTGCTATATATATATATATATATATAATAATAATAATCCAGTAACATTATTAGAACAACTTGTATAGTTTAATGCAGTGTAAAAGAAAAATATAAAAATGAGTTAAAGTCATTAATTTCTGCTTTGAAAATTCAGTTAGACAGTTGCAACCGAAGAAATAGAGGGCGGTAGTAGGTGGTGGTGGTTAATACTTCAAATCATAATAGTTCAGTCACCTCCTCACCCCTTCCCTCCCCCTACCACCCACCACCCACAACAAAACAGCCCATACACAGCATTGCATTATAAATAACATACACAAAGTGTATCTTTGGATGGGAAAAAGATTTTCTTCACGAAAAGCAGTCGAAAACTGAAGCGAAAAATCGAAATTGCAATCATTTATCATCCCTTTTCATTAACGTCCATTATTTATCGTCATTTTCTCTCTTACTTTTGCAACAGCGCTGTAGCCAAACAGCAAAGGAAAAGGAAATAGATGAAAAAAATGCCTTGTATGTTGTTAATCTACGTCATACACTTGACTAAACGTAGAACAGCAAAATTACATTCCTCAAACTTTCATAATATTAAACAGTTACATCATTTAATAATCATAAATAACAAACTCTTATTTCAATATTGTGTTGAGAATAATCCGTCAAATTTAATAACAAGAAGAAGAAGAAGAAAAATGTTGTCATTTGCAAAACTCAAAAATTTCTTAAATGCAATTTCTCCCAAGATGAATTATGGATTTATTTTTACACAGTTAAGAAAAGAATTTAGTTTGGAGAAGAAGAAGAGTGTTTTTTAAATTGATTTTTCTGTTTTTTATGTTAACCAATTGAAAAACTAATGCAGATTTAACTTTAAATTGTATTTTCTTAAATTTGTGAAAAAATTAAGAAACAGTGAAGAAATTTTAAAAAAATGAAAAAAAAAATATAAAAAATGAAAAAATGAAGAAATTAAAGAAAAAATTAAAAAAATTAAAGAAAATAAAGAAATGAAAAAAAAAATGAGAAAATGAATGAGAAAATGAATGTCAAAAAATAAATAAAAACATTCTAAAATTTCACATTTTATCTTGAGAACTTTGTTTTTCATTTGTAACTAGAATTCGAATGTTCCAATGTTATCAGTTGCCTAAGTAAAAAAAAATAAAAAAAACCAAAGCACGTGCAGTTTAACCACCATAGCAACCAAAACGTCACCAAGTTAACTTATTCTAAAAAAAATGCGAACTAAAGCACGTGCAGTTAAATCCCCTAGAGCAACCACAACTTTAAATCCCATTAAACTAAATTTAAATTAATTTAAAAAAAAAGAAAAATAAGATATTTAAAAGATGAAATGTTGTGCTTGGAAAAGTGTTTAATAGAAAAGCGTGCGTGTGTGTATTTTGGTGGCTGTAGTGATGGTTACGTTCACAGCCATTAGATTATGTTTTATCCTATTTTTATTGGCTTATATTGTGTTGTATATTGTGAATTAGGTAACGATGGTGATGAAGGCTTTTCTCCACTCAAAATATGTTTTAAAGGAGGAAATTCGTCTGCTATGTTGTTCTTTTGTTCTGAAACGACAATGAAGATGGATGACTTTGAGAAAGCTTGTTTTTGAGAAGTTCAAAGAGAAGAAGCTGATATGCAAATCACATGCAGAAAACTCCACCACCCACATCCACGTCATCATTTTCCTCCCTCAATTTAAAATAAAAAAAAGTATACACGGGCAGGCATATTACATGTTGTGTGTGTGATAAACAATCTCATTCTAAGACGCTTCTTCTTCAGAGCCAATAAATAAAGAAGTAATTTTCAATTGCTTCCGCTGAAAATCAAGCAAAGTCACCGTCAATTTCAAATGAGTAAGAAAATGCCAACAGGGAAAAATAAATAAATAGGTTATGACAAACAAGATGGATGCCAGTTTAGCATAAAGCCTTCTTCATTATGGAACAAAATAAAGATTACCATATTCTCTCTCCTACAAATGGTAAACCCATTCCAAATTTTAAATGTCAAAAATACAAAAAAAAAAAAAAAAAAAGCATTCGAAAATTTAAATGAGAAAAATAATGAAATAATTTTTACCATCTAAACATTCGAATTTGTACATCTAAACATTCGAATTTGTACATCTAAACATTCGAATTTTCACATCTAAATCATTCCAATTTTTCCACCTCTAAAAACATTCCAATTTTTCCACCTCTAAATCATTCCAAATTTTCCACCTCTAAAATCATTCCAAATTTTCCCCTCTAAAATCATTCGAATTTTCCACCTCTAAACATCTTAATTCATTTAAATGTAAACCACACACTTGACTGCATGTCTTTTCACGCTAAAACTGCACGTGCTTACTCTTTGTGTAGAACAGCATTAAAGAGGAAAACTGTTCCAAAATTTCAAACACTGAACTACACTATCGACCTCCATTTTTAATCAAACTTAATTACCAATAAATAAACATTGACTTAATAAATTTAAAAAAAAGGGATAAAAGAAAAATGATTAAAAATGCATATTTTGCAACGTCACGTGCGTCAATGTAATCAATGAATTTTCATAAAAGAAAGTAAAGGTGTTATATAGGATTATACGTTGTTTTATGAAGAGTAAAAAAGTGCAATGTAAACAAGCTGTGTTCTTTAAGATAAAAGTTACTTTCACTCAATTTCTTTTTTAAGTTTCCACTGGATTTTCCCAACTGACTCATCAATCTCATTTAATAATGGCAGTTTACACCTTCACACGCAAACAAATTTAGAACACACAAAAACAACAACGTCCATCACCAACAATAAAACAACCTCACGTGTCTTAAAGTCCCCCAACATTAATCAAAAAACCTAAAATCAACATCCACTAATATGTCACAATTATTCCTTTGATCATTTATATTAAAAAAAAAATACATCTAAACATTCGAATTTTCCAATCTAAGCATACAAATTGTTCAACCTCAACAATCGAATTTCTACATCCAAACATTCGAATTTCAACATCTTTTTTTCAACATTTTCCACATCTAAACATTCGAATTTTTCCACCTCTAAACATTCTAATTTTTTTCATCTAAATCATTCAAAATTTCCACATCTAAACATTCGAATCTTCACAACTAAACATTCAAATTTTCCTCATCTAAACATTCGAATTTCCCCATCTAAAAATTATTCCTAAGATAATTTATATTAAAAAAACAATTAATTTTTGTTGTTGACAAATGATCAGCAATTAAACTTCTTTTTTCCCATTGGTGAATTTATCATTCGAAAATCCAAACTGCCATGTTGTGTTTTGATGGAATAATTCCACCAACAGCAGAAGCAGCAGCGTTGTAGCTTTGTGTTCAATTTTCCAAATGCATTTTTTTCCCCTTTTTGTTTTTTAATGGAAACTAATGAGTTTGACACATGTGAATAGTCATAAATAACGTCCAAATAAACAGACACAGAGAGCAAAGCTGTTTTACAAATGGCACGTGAAGTTAAAACAGTCCCATCCCATTATCCCATCACCCACTCAACATCTACACATTAGATTTCCCATTGGAATACACTGAATCCATATTCACGAATATTAATAATAAAGATTGGACACTTTGTGATCATTTAACGTCAGCTTTTTCCTTCCACTTCTCTCATTTGGTCATGATGGCTTCCGGTTTAATTAAATTACACAGAATAAATCAAAAAGAATGTTAAAAACGCTTTAAACCATCATGGTCGCCATTTTCCCATTCCATAAACAACATTCGCAGTGATTAACAATGTTACCAGCAAAAATTAAAGTCAAAAATTAAAAGTTCTGTTACTATGGAAAAATAAAGCACGTGCAGATTACAAATTGTCAAAGAAAAATGTTCTAAAATAAATTTTGAAAATATAAAAAACTGGAGTTACTGAAGCAACCGACGCACGTGAAATATAAAAACATTATAAAAAATTAAATTTGAAAATAAAAAAATTTTCATTTATTTGAAAAACATTATTGGCAACCGCCGCACGTGCAGTTTACAAATTGACATCAGAAAACGTTCTAAAAATTTTGTAAATAAAAAATTCAACCATCGCACGTGAAATTTACAAATTGACATCAGAAAACGTTCTAAAATAAAATTTTGGAAGTAAAAAAAAATGAGTTATAGAAACAAAAAACATTCTAAACTTCAATTTTTAATTCCAAAAAAAAAAGAAAAAAAAATAAGCACGTGCATTATTTTTGGTTAAACACTTTTGATCTTTATCATGAAAGACTCAACCAAAATCCCCTCAGAACAGCACGCTTTTTTTTTATCAACCATAAATCTATCGCGTTATAAAGTTCTAAGGTAAAAAGAGGATTAAGTCACTGTAAACATCGCATAGCACTATCAGAAAAATAAATAAAAAATAAATAAATAATAAATCAATAGAAGAAGGAAGAAAGGTTTTACAAGGATTTCTACTTAAAAAAAAAATAAAGAAAAAACCCCACAATATTTTCTAAAAAGAGAGATATGAGTTATCGCTTTCAACATTTACACACTCACACACAGCGCCACCACTACACATTTTTATTAGAAAATAATTTCTCTCATCATTCTGTCTCTGAGAAGAAGATGAAAAAAAAATTCTCTCATCATTCTGACTTGGAGAAGCAGAGAAATCAACGTATAAATTATGTTCAGCGTTTTCTAAAAAGTAAAAAAAAAAGTAGATGGTTTCCAAAAAAATCGAATAATTCCAATTTATATCAATAAAATAAATTGTAATAAAAACGTCCGAATTTTTATCAATAAAATAAATTGGAGTAAAAATGTTCACAAACAAAAAAAATGAAATAAGAATGTTTGAATTTTTACCAATAAAATAAATTGGAATGAAAATGTTCAAATTTTCACAAATAAAAAAAATTAAAATAAAACGTTCGAATTTTCATACACAAAAAAAAATAAAATAAAACGTTCGAATTTTCACAAATAAAAAAATTAAAATAAAATGTTCGATATTTCATAAACCAAAAAAATAAAATAAAAGTGTTCGAATTTTGACCAATAAAATAAATTGGAATAAAAAAATTGGAATAAAATTATAAATATACCGGTATATTGGTTGTAGTGGAATGTGAATGCTGTGATGCATTGATATGAGGAAATTAGAAATCCCCTCTTTTTTTAGAAAATGGACCAATGGCAATTGAGCGATAGAAAATGCTATTAGTTGCTGTTGCTGCTGAGATTGCCAACGTTAAAGAGATTTACTCAAAAAGCAAACGAGATTTATGCCAAGTTGAAAAATTGAGAATGCGACCTGTCATACTACATCAATGTGTTTGGAGTTTCCACAGCCACCCAAAATGGAAGCGAGAGTGCACATGCATGTATTATGTATACATTATTATACCACGTGCATGTGTATTGGCGCCCTTGAAGTAGGTTGTTGGTGATAAACCACTTTACATATACAAATACACGGTGTATATTCAGTACACACAGAGATACACATATCAAAATATATGCAGTACAAAGTGTTATGGCCGGAAATGAAAAATCTGCATACATTTTGACTTAACTTAGTGAACAACAAATACGCAATTCTTATTCTCAACACTTCCAGCCATTTTTTCCATTTCTTATATGCAAATAAAAATTGTCTTCATTTTTAGATTTAGATACAAAAACCCATGTGATATTCTGCTCAGGTCATTTTTATCTTTTTCATTCAAACTTGTTTTTTAGAACACTCAAAACTACTTTTCAGAACACTAAAACCTCTTTTAGAGAACTGAAACTCCTTTTAGAACACTCAAACTGGTTTGTTAGAACACTGAAACTGGTTTTTTCAGAACACTGAAACTGGTTTTTTCA
>JAAFCF010007125.1:0-19730 GCA_013389785.1 Helicorthomorpha holstii | reverse complement strand
GGAGTTTTGTCTCGTTTCTTTCTTAAAATAAAGAAATGAGACTAAATTTACTGTTAAAATTGCTCAAAGCCATGCAAACGGATAGAAAAGTTAACAAAACAGCAAACTAAACCTAAAATTAGCATAAAGTTGTGTTGAAATGTATGCAAAAATTAGGAAGCAATTAGGTTTACAGCTATAAAATACAGTAAATTAAAGAGGGAAGTGAGAAGGAGGAGTTTTATGAGGGGCAAAAGTAAAAGGAGAGAGAGAGATGGAAATGGGAGTTGAAGAGGTCACTATGACGTCTTATCATTTTCAAAAATTACATGAAAAGAACTAAAGTTGGTTTGCTGGAAGAAAAACAGCTTAAAAGCTGAAGGCAACAAATATACATAATAATAACAATAATTGGTTGAAAATGCAAATGAAGATTGAATTTGACTTTTTAGCCTGAAACTATAAAGTGTTTTGTTATTGGTTGGTTGGTTGGTTAGTTGTTATGCAAATGAATAAACATCTGGACGTTTCATCTTTGCATTTCATTTCAAGACACTCAAGGGCACAAATTAACAGTTGGAGACCAAAAATCAAACAACATGGAACACTTTTTAAAAAAATAAAAAGAATAAAAGTTAAAAAAGAACTAAACATTACAAAATTCGATTTAATAATAAAAATATTACTAACGCACGTGCGGTAAATTACTAGAATCGAAACGAATTTAATTTTAGTTAGAGTTTTAGAATGTACAGTAAAAAATTCGAAATATAATAAACTGGAATTTTGAGAAAAAATTAATAAGCACGCGAGTTTAGGCAAATAAATATCCATTCATGGAAGCATACTGCAATTATTTGCTCAAACTCACGTGATTATTAAATTTTCTTAATAATTATTTAATTTTTTTTACTTTCGTTTTTCGGTTATATTAAAATATTTAAAAAAAAATAAAGAAATTCGAATAAAATGTTGTAAAAAGAAAAAAAAAATCGAATAAAATGTAAAAAGAAAAAAAAAATTCGAATAAAATGTTAATAAAATAAGAAAATTCGAATAAAATGTTTAAAAAAATACGAAAATTCGAATAAAATGTTTAAAAAAATATGAAAATTCGAATAAAATGTTTAAAAAAAAATTCGAGTAAAATGCAAAAACATATTCGAATGAAATGGTAAAACAATTCGAATGAAATGGTAAAACAATTCGAATAAAATGTTTATAATAAAATCGAATAAAATGCTAACAAAATAAGAAAATTCGAATACAGTATTAAAAAATTTCCTGTTTAATTTTTCCCTCTCTTTTTCAGAAACATTCTAATTTCGTGTATTCGAATAAAATATTTAAAAACAACAAAATTCGAATAAAATGAGTTTCAATCAAACCACACAAACAAACAAAAAAAACCGCGTTTCTAAATTCCAATATTCGAAACACCTAAACCCATGAATTTTATTTTAGAACATTCTTTTTTTTTCTCTTCCAAAAAAAAAAATATTTAAATGCCATGCTAAACTATAAAATTAAATTTGTTTAGTATATCATCAAAGTTTTGCAAAGGGAAAAACAGATGAAAAATGCAACGTCATGAAAATGTTCGCTGGGGCAGATGAATTTCCAGAGGCAAAAGAGATATTTAAAGAAGGGGTGGAAGAGAGGGAGAGTCTATATGGGGGTCCTACATGTTCATGTTAGGTGTCCAAAGAAGCGATTAGTGGCTTCCAAATATAATATGCTGATTTTGTGAAAACTCATTTCCCTTTCAGCAAAATCTTTCTGCCACTCTGTGTCTCTAGTTGACGTTATACTGTATTTCCATGAATGAAAGAGACAAAACACAGGAGGATGAGTAGCAGATTTCACAGGAGACCAATCCTTTCATCCGTATGATCACCACACACCCACCACCCACACCACTTCTAATTACTCTTCCCATCTTCCCTCTCCTACATCCCACTCTCCCTCAAATCCCACACCCACACACACACATGGATTTAACGCCTGTTTGCTATTCACAGACTTTTTTTTTGTTTACTTTCAAAACTGAAATCCCCCTTGTAAATCTCTTTCTCCTAAAAGATTCCCCTTGTCAATATCACTTGTATACTGTTACACTATGTCGTTACACTCATTACCCATCAATCCACCCACCCATTCGCCCACCCATAAACCCCAAACAGACACACACACACTTTTTATCTCCTTTTATTTTTTTCACCCCTTATTTGCGCTCTCTCTCTCTTTGACTATCTGAAACTTCGATTTGAATCTCAAGTTGAGTCTCATCTCACTCCCCCCTCAATCCCTCCTTTTCCTCCTCACCCCCCTCAATCCACCCACCCTCTGTCATCACTCTGGAAGTCATCCATCTTTCACTGATCGATAACTATTTTTGCCTCCTCTGACTTGTCTTTTCATTCACCATTCGCCATCAAGATTGATGAATTTCCAATGAATGACATTTCTGTGAAAAAAGATGAAGATGGGATATTTTGGGGGGTTGCAGGGAGTCGAGGGGTGGGAAAATGCACCTCACGTCCAAAACTTTTTTTGTTTTTAAATGTATTGAAGCGTCGTTGTTGCATTTTGTCGTCTGCCATTTTGCCATTTTTCTTGGTTCTAATTTGAATGCATATTTTAAAATTTTACACACACAAAGTGTAATATGATATATTTTAATATCGATTAGTGATTAGTCATTGTTACACGTGAAAAATCGTGACGTTCATTTGATCAGGCGTAAAAATTCTCTCTTCTCTTCTTCTAAAGGATTTGCACGCTTGTTTTTGCGTAACAAATTACGTAACGTAGAAAATTGGAATGGAAAAAAGCGCGTCAGAGTAGAAAATCAAAATTTTCAGTGCAACTTATTTTCTAAAGTAAAAAAAATGATTCTAAACGTTCCAACTAACAACTAAAACTCACGTGCTCCAATTTTTTGTTTTTAAACACAATTACAATTTCAAAACATAATTTTCCACTTAAACCTCACGTGCGTTGTTAACTATAGCAATCACAATTTTTTTTTCCGTTTCTAAACGTTCCAATTAACAACTAAAACTCACGTGCTACAATTTTTTTTTATCTTAAAACTCAAATACAATTATTTCAGAACGTTTTCCCCCCAATTAAACATCACGTGCGTTAGTTACTATAGCAATCACAATTTATTTTCTTCAACTTATTTTTTCTAAATACAAGACAAAAACTTTTTATAAAAGATGAGACATTTAATCACGTTAACGAATGCGGTTTTGTCTCACTGCATTTTCTTCTTCAAAAATAACAAACAACAAGCAAATAAAAAACAAAAGAAAATTCAAAAAAAAGCTGTTTTGACATCAAAACTTCAAAAACAATAGTATAAAAAAATAAAGTTTTAAGATTTTTATCTCCACCACCCCCTCCTTATCACCCCACCCACTCTTTTTCCTTGCTTTTTGCTATTACTAAACGACAGTCGCGCCGTCTACTTAGATTTTTGTTTCACATGGATGGATGACTGGACCATTAGAATTAAGAACAACAAAAAAAGCACAGAAATTTCCTATCTGAACATGAAATCATAGAGTGAAACATGGTGAATGAGTAAGAGAGAGAGAAAGTGAGGGTAATCAATCATCAATATAAGGAAGCAAAAACACAACTTCTATGAGGTGCACATGTCCCATCAGAAATGACGCATTACCTCACCCACCCAACTCCCCTCCCCCTCACCACCCACCTAAAGTCACCCCTTATACACAACAAAACACCTCAACACAAAATGACATAAAAGTCAACTTTATGGATATTCAACATCCAAAGTAGTGCAAATAATAAAAACACAAAAAAAAAATGTTCAAACTAAAAAATCAAAAAAAAAATTCAAAAAAAAGAGATGAAAAATCGACAGTTGAGTTGACTGATGAGCTTTGAAAATTTAGAAAATGTTAATATAAAAGCTTCTATTTTTTTATATTTAAATAAAAAATTCCTCTTTTAAAAAGCCACTTTTCAATCTCGCCCCTCATACAATATTATTCTCATGTTTCATATTTTTATTGCATTTTAAATATAAGAGAAGAAAAAAGCGATTGGTGAAGAAATTACATTATATTTTCATATTGTGTTTTTTAAGAGGTATTTTTAGTTGTAATTTGTGTGTTTATTGTAGCAAAAATGTTGACGCCCTAAAAGCCAACATAACATGCGTTTTACACGACAAATGACAATGCACATTTTTCTCACATTCATTTTTGCTGGACTCTTAACATCAAAACACAATAAATGACATTTTTGCTATTTTATTTTATGGGGTTTTTTCTCCTGGTTGTTTCCTTTTAATTATGTAATGTAGTGAAAATTAAGTGAATTGTTATGGTAGTTTTCAAGTAGTTTTACAAATTCACAGAATGTTCGAAAAAAAATACGACACAAACTTTCAAGTTGCAAGTTGATAAAGAAAAAAAAATCATTCTAAATTTTTCTTAAAAAAAAAAAAAAAACATTCGAAAATTTAACTAAAAAAACATTCGAAAATTTAACTAAAAAAACATTCCAAATTTTTAACTAAAAAAACATTCCAAATTTTTAACTAAACAACATTCAAAATTTTTAACTAAAAAACATTCCAATTTTCAACTAAAAAAAAAACATTCCAATTTTCAACTGAAAACGAAAACATTCCAATTTTTCTTCTTCATAAAAAAAAAACGTTCTAATTTCCTTACTAAAACAAACCATTCCAATTTTTAAACAAAAAATCGTTCTAATTTCTAATAACTCAATTTTTTTTTGTATATTTTTTTTATATAAGCATTTGCTCTCACCCTGTAAATAACTTAAATCCAGTAATAGAACATCCGTTGTAACTGCTATTTAAAGTAAATATTGCTCACAAGTAACTTAAGAACGAAAGAATAAGCGTTGCTAACCAAATTAATTTGAAGTTTAAGAACAAAAAGAAGAAAAAAAAAGCAAGCAAATTGTTTAATAATGCAAATTGCCTTTGCAAATAACATAACAGTGTAAAAACTGCATTTTGTACGCCATCAAAGTGAAAACGCTATTTTACGAGCGTAATACGTTCGGTTGGCTGGTTTGCTTTTGCTTTGGCGTCAACACACACAAGACGTTTTTACAAATTGGCTGAAGGAAAAGGAAATTCTACTCTTAAGATTTAAAACCGTCTAGACCCAAAAACAAGGCTTAACTTAAGATCGTATATGTTTTTCTCTCCCCAGAAAGAAATAAAAATGCTAAACGATTGCCAACATATTCTTCCTTCAACTATATTAACTCAAAAGAATAAGATTTATGTAAGAAAATAGAAGAAAAGGGAGAAGAAAAAGACATTTGAGCAACTAAACTCAGAGTTTCAGCTCAGCAAAGTGAATTAAACAAATTGAAAATCTTATTAATGCATTTTTTTCTTTTTATTTTCTTTTCTTTTCTAAGAAAAAGTTCAATGACAGTTTAAGTTTTAAGACGTTGGGAATATCCAACTGTTTGTCACTAAATTAGGGCAATTTAAACAAAATGGCAACTAAATAACATTAAAAAGATTATTTGATATTAAAATTTCCAATTGACTAAAAAGCATACACGATTTTTCTGCTTCGTTTAACAAGAAAACAGTCAAAGATTTAAGAAAAATCTTACATCATTTAAGAAAATGTAGAGATTTTAAGATGGTTGAATGAAATGTGACCCCTTAATGACCCGCTTCTCTGTCATACTTAATTTAATAAGACTGAACGATATTCAAAAATATATCGAATTTTTATCCATCAATAAAGAAATGAGACTAAATTGTATTGAGCTAAATACATATTTGTCTCGTTTCTTTATTTTTCTTTAAAAAATGAGACTGAGTTACATTGAATTAAATGACGATTTGTCTCATTTCTTTATTTTTATTAAAGTGATGAGACTAAATCTCATCAGTTCCAATGGAAATGGTTGTCTCGTTTCTTTCTTAAAATAAAAAATTTAGACAAAATCTCATTAGTTCCAATGGAGTTTTGTCTCGTTTCTTTATTTTTCATTAAATAAAAAAAAACATTTTCTATCTTTAGTATATTTTTCCATCCGTGACATTGTAGAATCAGTTATAAAAATAATAAAAACTGCAGGACAGCAAAATTATACAAAACCAAAAATCCCAAATATTAAACGTCCCATCCTCCCATGTCCCTCCCACTCCCACCAATTCCCATTCACTCCCACTGATTCCATCTAATGTAAATATGACGACGGGTGGTCGACCAATTCCAATTCCCTTAAAATGTTTGGAATTTATTGAAGCAAATTGGCCAAAGAGAAAAGTCTTTTTATAGCTTCATCATATTTATACACAATATTGTTTTATCAATCACGGAAAAAGCCTTTTTATTACACTTTACATCAATTCTATATGAAAGAACAACAGTTATTTCGAATGTTCCAAACAACATTTCAACCCAAATGCACGTGCTCATACATAATAATCACTAACTTTAATTTTAGAACGTTTACAAATTCTTGTTTAAAATATATTATCCTAATTTCACAATTTTTTTCCACTTAGTTATTTCGAATGTTCTAAACAACTTTTCCAACATAACGGCACGTGCTTAAAATATGTTTCCTTCAACTTAATCACTGGTTCGAATCTTAGAACGTTCTCAGATTCACGTTTAAACCGTTTTATTCTAATATTTTCATTTAGTTATTCACTTTGGGCGATTAAATTGCGAATTTATTGATTTCTTTTTCCCAACTGAACCTAACTCAACTCAACCCAAGCCATTAGATTTGATTTACAGTGGAAATACAAGATGGCGTCTAAAGGCTGATTTTGAGATTACATTAAACACATGGGCGTGGTCCGAACAATTGTTTCTTTTTTCTTAAATGTAATCAAAGCTTAAAAGAATTGGCAAACAATCGCTGCTATAAATGCAAACAGTGCCATGGAATGGAATGGAAAACAATACAAATCAATAAATCAATTCATGTGCAACACTAAAATTCAAATAAAAAAAGATTCTAGTGAAAACAGCTGAATCAGTTAAAATTGTGTTGAAAATAATTTAAGTAAAAAAATAATTTAGAATGTAGTGAAAAAAAATTAGAATGCTGTAATAGAAAAAAAAATTAGAATGTTTTGATAGAAAAAGTATTTAGAATGTTCTAATAAAAATAAGTATTAATAATGTTCTAAAAAAAATTACAATGTGATCAGAAAATTTACTGTATTTAGAATGTTGTAATAAAAAACATACTTAGAACGTTCTAAAAAAATAAAGTAATAAAAAAAATACTTAAAATGTTCTAGAAAAAATTAAAAAGTGATAAAAAAAATTTATTTAGAATGTTGTAATTGCTATGTTAACTTTCCATCACGTTACAAATCGAACACAACGGTAAAATGAATTTTATTTTTTTAATCTTTTATTAACAATTTCAGTTTTAGAATGTTTTCACTTTTAAATCCACGTGCTTTGGATTCTGTAACAATTAAACTGGATTTTTCCTAATTTCAATTTTAGATTTTAAAATTTCTCAGAATGACTTAGCGCACGTGCTTTAATTTCTACAGAACAATTTTAAATGTTAAAAAATCCATTTTTTGTTTTTTTTTTTTTTTTTGTTTTGCTGTAAAATCAGTCAATAAACTCAAAATAAATCAACCAAAATGGCTTCTTTTGGCGCTTTAATCTGCCTATTTGTAAGCAAATATCTTTTTTAAATTCAAAAAATCGAATGTTGACAGCTTTTGAGTGCATTTAAATGGAAACAAAAAGTTGTATTTGCACATTTTAATACAATTGTTTGAAGCATTAAAATGCATGAAAAGAATGCAATAACGAAAAAAGAAAGAAAGAAAAAAGGCTTGTTCTTCTTAAGCTGTCAAACACACAATTCATTTCTGCTATTGGTGGAATATTTGCTAAATTAGCATATAATCAGCATGGAAACGACTTTTTCTTCTTCAGGTATAAAACAAATTCCATACATCACTAAATTCTTGTTCTATTTGGCGCCAAAATGTAGTTGTCGAATTATAATGTACGTGACCAAATAAATATACAGAAAAAAAGAAAGAAATATTAAAGAAAAATTCTTTTTAGCTCGAAAAGTTATTTTCTCGTTTCCGCATTCGAAATAAATCGATTCAAACGGTTTGGGTTGGGTTTTCTACACAGCAGACGATATTTTGTGTTCCATCTATACAGTGTGAACAAAAAGTCGAATCCTGCTCAAATCCCGCTTACTTTTTTAAATAAGCAAAATAGGAAAAAATGGCTAATGGGACTAAATAGGAAGTATGTGGTTCTCCATCCAATGGATATCATTGTTTCTGTAAACTTGTTATTTAAGCCTTTTTTAAAATTTATCTTTTAAATTAAAAGAGATACACAATTTTAGTCAATTGAAAAGTTGTGGGGATTTACATTTCTTGAAGTTTGAGTACCAAATCGTTCATATCGGACCAACCGTTCGAAAATAAAATGAAAAATACTTTTCAACTTTTAGTTTGAAAATTGATCAGTTTTTGTTACAGTATTTTTCACCGTTGGTTCGAACCGTTGGTCCGATTAGAACGATTTGGTACTCATAATTTAAGATTTTTAATTCTACACAACTTTGTAATTAACTAAAATTGTGTATCTCTTTTCATTTCAAAAACAAAGTTCAAAAAAGAAAAAACTAACAAAAACCATTAAAATGCTCAATTTCGCAATAAAAGTTTAAACAGTATTTTTCATTTTATTTTCGAACGGTTGGTCCGATATGAACGATTTGGTACTCAAACTTCAAGAAATGTAATTCCCCACAACTTTTCAATTGACTAAAATTGTCTATCTCTTTTCATTTAAAAAATAAATTCCAAAAAAGACTTAAATAACATGTTCACAGACACATAATGATCACCATTGGATGAAGAACCACATACTTCCTATTTAGTCCCATTAGCCATTTTTTCCAATTTTGGTTAATTAAAAAGTTAAGCGGGATTTGAGAAGGAGACAGACTTTTTGTTCACTCTGTATATTTTTGGGAGGGAAAAAGAGAGGAAAAAACAAAAAGTAGTGAACCATAACTAATGGCTTTGATAGAAAGAACGAAAGAATGTCTTAAAAAATAAGTTTTAAATCATCCATAGATATTCGTTTACTATTTTGCTTAGACAAATAGCTTTTGATATTATATAACTTAAGGAAATATATATTTTCCTCTTCAAAGAATTATGGATTTCTTTTACACAACCAAGAAAAAAAGAAAAAAAAAAGAATTTACTTTTCTTAAATTGACCTAAGAAAATACATTTCTGACAATTGCTGCTGACGAACCAACTTTCCTTCCAATCGATTGATTTTCAAATATAGAACAAAAAATAATATAAAAAAAGATGATTAATGTGTTTGAGGTCATTTACTCAACTTATTAAACTGACAAAGTCATAATCATCACAGCTTTTTATGTTCACAGACAGATTTTCTGAATCTGAATTTAGTTTTTAAAAAAAATTCGAATGTTCCATCGAAATTCTACGCGCACAAATACAGTAGTTCTTTTCCTGTAATCTGATTTAATGGTTTTAGAACGTTTTCATAATTAACTAAGTGTTCGTTTTTAAAAATAAATAAATGAGAATTCGAACAAAAATTCATGTACTGTACTTTATTTTTTTTTATCATTTAATTGTCTGAATTTCTGTTTTAGAACGTTTTCAAAATTAACTATGTGCTTTAGTTTAAAAAAAAAGTTTTGATTTGATAATTGAAAATTCGAATGTCAAACAAAAATTCACTTGCTTAATTTTTTTTTATCATTTAATTATCAGACTTTCTATTTTAGAACGCTTTTAGAATTAACTCCGTGCGTTGCTTAAAAAAAATAAATAATTCTAACTGATAAATAAAAATTCGAATGTCAACCAAAAATTCACGTGCTTCAATTTTTTATCACTCAAACTATCCAAATTTTAGAACGTTTTCAGTATCAACACCAATTACTTTAATGTTTTATACATGTTCTCCATTTGAATTCTAGAACGTTTTCAAAAAAAATGAATGACACAGAAATAATTGTTTTCTCAATACAATTAAAAGTGGACAGAATATCCATTGATTGATCAACTGTCTTATGACAAAAGAACGTGCATTCCTTATGACGTCATTCGTGCATCAGCTAAACATTGCAATATCATTAGATGAATTTCGAACTTGCATTTAGAAGCAAATTGAGCGCCAAATCCTTAAATCCTTCGACCATTTAATCTTTCATTTGTTAAATTTTTCGCTTTTAGCAAACTTAGTATTTATCGGAGCGTGCAATGTAACGTAACGCAACGTAACGATGCAATTATTTATTTAAACTCGTTTTTTGTTTATCAGGTAAACAGGAAGTAGAAATAGCAATAGAACAGAAAAAAACCAAGTTAATTCTCAAGGGAGATTTTTCCATGGTAAATGAGTGATTCGCATTTGCCTTCTAAACTTATACACATTGCATTGCATAGATTGATCCCATGGGATTTCAGTCAATGGGAAAAATTAAAGGGAATGGGAAAACAGATACATAAAAAGCTCATATTCCTTGAGGATACAGTTACTTTATCTCTCCAGCATCTTAACATGTAACATCAACCAGTACATGAATCTAAGTTAACTTAAGACATTTGCCCTTCTTTTTCTTGATCTTTAACTTTAGTGTTGCGGAAAACCAATAAGAAACAACCAACCAATCCACAATCATCTCTTTACCCATTCACCAGGGTGATTCTCTACATCAAAACACATTTTTTTCATCAAAAGAAAAAGAAACGAGACAAAACTCCATTGAAAACTACGGAATTTAGTCTCATTTCTTTCTTAAAATAAAAAAACGAGACAAAACACCATTTGAACTGATGAGATTTTGTCTCATTTCTATATTTTAAGAATGAAACGAGACGAAACTCCATTGGAACAGATGTGATTTAGTCTCATCTCTTTATTTTAAGAAAGAAACGAGACAAATATCCATTGGAACTGATGAAATTTAGTCTCATTTCTTTATTTTAAGAAAGAAACGAGACAAAACTCCATTGAAATTCATTCTATTTAGTCTCATTTCTTTCTTAAAATAAAGAAACGAGACAAAACGCCATTGGAACTCATGATAATTAGTCTCATTTCTTTATTTCAAAAACAAAAAAAAAGTGTTCCTAATCATATAATCACCCTGATATCAATATAAGCGTGGAAGCAATTACGATAAATTCCATCTTCCATCTTTATTTTTTTTTGTACCACCCTGACTGACTTTCCCCTTGACTTTTTTTCTCTCGTTTTCGTTCCATCCGTATCCGTCTGTGGCTTTGTTTAATTTTTTTGCGCCTCATGAGGATCCTCTTTCTTGATTAAAGCACGTACATGTACATTACAATAGAAAAAAATAAAGAAAAAAAAAATCTGGCATCATTGCGTGTGAGATGAGTGGGATGGGTGGAGGAGACACAGACATAGGGAAGGGCAGGGATGGGAAGGGACTTGAGGACCATTTGACCAAACTGTTGACAGAAAAAAAACTATTTCGTAAGTGAAGTTGAAATATTTCATCCCAAAAGTCGTTTTTCTCAACACAACACAAGACGCTATTTAAGACAAGAACAACCAACCAACCAATAGAAAAAAAGCTTAAGATAAAAGGTGCCAGCCTGTCTCATTGTCTCATCACAGCTTTTGCTTGTTTTTCTTCACAGTGTCAACGACAAATTCAACGCTAAATTTGTCCTCAAATACAAACACAAGCAAAAAAAAAATCTACTGAAAAAAAATTCCCTATTCACTTGTTTACTATCGTTCTACCAGCTTCACGTGCACTGGTTATAAGGATAGTTTGATGTGATTTGTTCGAATTCACTAACTTCAGTTTTACAATGTTTTGATAATTGATTCATCCACGTGCGTTTGTAGTTAATAAAATAAAACTACTTTTTTTTTAAAAAAAAAAAAAAAAAAATTTTGAAGAATGTTTTGCTAATTTACTCACGTGCGTTGATTATTCGGATAGCCTGGTTTGTTCGAATTCACCAACTTCAGTTTTAGAATGTTTTGATAGTTGATTCATTCACGTGCTTTTTTGATAGCTGTGAAAATCAATTTTATTTTTTTTCTTAAATAAATTTTGGAATGTTTTGATAATTTATTCACGTGCGTTGGTAGCCAAGAAATAAATTTTTACTTTTTCTTTTTAGTAAATTTCGGGAATGTTTTTCTAATTGATTAATTCACGTGCGTTGGCAGCTACATAAATAAATTTTACTTTTTTTTTTTTAGTAAATTTCGGGAATGTTTTTCTAATTGATTAATTCACGTGCTGCAAAGTTGCTATGCGTCTTCTCATAAATTTTATTCTTGTGTATTTGACTTGACTTGAGTATTCGAATGTTTTGGTTGCCAAGATAATATAACTTCACGCGCTTTGATTAGAATGGCGAGTGAAGTTGATTATTTAATGTGTAAAATGTTTATAGAACGTAGTTGGAGGGAAAAGTTAGTTATTTGTGAATAAATTAGCTTATTTTAAAGATTTTAATATATTTTTGCTGTAAAGTCAAATTTGATTAAGTTTTTTTGTCTAAATTAATGATGATAATCCAATTTTGTTGACTATTTTGGTTGTCATAACTACAGCAAACGATGGACCTGAACTGAACTTGTTTAGATGTCAACGTTCATGTTATTATTTTTGCCAAAGGTAAAATCATTAAAATGTTGAATGCATTATGTTCTATTTGATATGAAATATGTGAATGAGCTTAGTCATGACGTCATGACATCTACTTCATCATCACAGCCATTCAAAAGCATTCAGGCTGATGCAATCAACAATTAATCGATTTTTAAAGATAGAAAAAAAAAAACTTTGCTTTGCAATCGAACAGCAAACAGGCTTAAATTAATTATATTTGACGTCACAACAGAGCTGCTAGCAAATCTCAATCCACTAATACAATTTAGAAGGTTTACTAGAAAATTAGAAGAAAAAAAAATTGTTTGAAAAGAAAAACATTCGAAAATTCTTTTTAAAATAGTTTATAAATAAGACACGTGCATTAATCAATTAGAAAAACATTCTAAAAATTTATTTAAAAAAAAAAGTAATATTTATTTTTATAGTTACCAACGCACGTAGATTAAACAATCTTTTAGCAAACCATTCTAAAATTTTTTTTTAAAAAAAGTAAAGTTTATTTTCATAACTAATATCGCACGTGCATTAATCAATTTACTTAAAATTCCCAAAATTTATTTTAAAAAATGTAAGGTGTATCAAAACATTTGAATACTCAAACTAATAAATAATTTTGATAAGAAAAGAAGCATAGCAACTCTTCTGCACGTGACATTCTATTTCTTTGACTGCATGACAACCAAAACATTCTATAACTGAAGTAAATAAATAAATTTAGTGAAACTACATGACCTTGGCAACCAAAAAAATTCGAATACTCAGTTAAACTATTAAATAAACCATTTCTATTACAAGAATGCACGTGAGATTCTATTTCTTTAACTGCATAGCAACAAAAACATTCTAAAATTCACCAAAAAAAATAAATTTCTTCAAAGTTCCATATCAACTCTACATCATGTGAGTTTAATTCTCAGTTACATTTGCAATTTTTAAAAATGTAATTGCAACTCTCAATGGAAAATACGCTTTGTTAAGAGACTTATTTTGCACTAAAAATAAGAACTAATATGTAATCCTCATCTGCTAATGGATATGTGTGCTGTCACGTGCTATATATATATAATAATAATAATCCAGTAACATTATTAGAACAACTTGTATAGTTTAATGCAGTGTAAAAGAAAAATATAAAAATGAGTCAAAGTCATTAATTTCTGCTTTGAAAATTCAGTTAGACAGTTGCAACCGAAGAAATAGAGGGCGGTAGTAGGTGGTGGTGGTTAATACTTCAAATCATAATAGTTCAGTCACCTCCTCACCCCTTCCTTCCCCCTCCCACCCACCACCCACAAAACAACCCATACACAGCATTGCATTATAAATAACATACACAAAGTGTATCTTTGGATGGGAAAAAGATTTTCTTCACGAAAAGCAGTCGAAAACTGAAGCGAAAAATCGAAATTGCAATCATTTATCATCCCTTTTCATTAACGTCCATTATTTATCGTCATTTTCTCTCTTACTTTTGCAACAGCGCTGTAGCCAAACAGCAAAGGAAAAGGAAATAGAAAGATGAAAAAAAGCCTTGTATGTTGTTAATCTACGTCATACACTTGACTAAACGTAGAACAGCAAAATTACATTCCTCAAACTCTCATAATATTAAACAGTTACATCATTTAATAATCATAAATAACAAACTCTTATTTCAATATTGTGTTGAGAATAATCCGTCAAATTTAATAATAAGAACAAGAAGAAGAAAAATATTGTCATTTGCAAAACTCAAAAATTTCTTAAATGCAATTTCTCCCAAGATGAATTATGGATTTATTTTTACACAGTTAAGAAAAGAATTTAGTTTGAAGAAGAAGAAGAAGAAGGTGTGTTTTTGAAATTGATTTTTCTGTTTTTTATGTTAACCAATTGAAAAACTAATAAAAAATTAAACTTGTAAAAAATTGTATTTTCTTAAATTTGTGAAAAAATTAAGAAACAGTGAAGAAATTTTAAAAAAATGAAAGAAAAAATATAAAAAATGAAAAAATAAAAAAAATGAAGAAATTAAAGAAAAAATTAAAGAAAATAAAGAAATGAAAAAAAAATGAGAAAATGAATGTCAAAAAATAAATAAAAAAAACATACTAAAATTTCACATTTTATCTTGAGAACTTTGTTTTTCATTTGTAACTAAAATTCGAATGTTCCAATGTTATCAGTTGCCTAAGTAAAAAAAAATAAAAAAAACCAAAGCACGTGCAGTTACATCCCCTAGAGCAACCACAACTTTAAATCCCATTAAACTAAATTTAAATTAAAATTTAAAAAAAAAAAGAAAAATAAGATATTTAAAAGATGAAATGTTGTGCTTGGAAAAGTGTTTAATAGAAAAGCGTGCGTGTGTGTATTTTGGTGGCTGTAGTGATGGTTACGTTCACAGCCATTAGATTATGTTTTATCCTATTTTTATTGGCTTATATTGTGTTGTATATTGTGAATTAGGTAACGATGGTGATGAAGGCTTTTCTCCACTCAAAATATGTTTTAAAGGAGGAAATTCGTCTGCTATGTTGTTCTTTTGTTCTGAAACGACAATGAAGATGGATGACTTTGAGAAAGCTTGTTTTTGAGAAGTTCAAAGAGAAGAAGCTGATATGCAAATCACATGCAGAAAACTCCACCACCCACATCCACGTCATCATTTTCCTCCCTCAATTTAAAATAAAAAAAAGTATACACGGGCAGGCATATTACATGTTGTGTGTGTGATAAACAATCTCATTCTAAGACGCTTCTTCTTCAGAGCCAATAAATAAAGAAGTAATTTTCAATTGCTTCCGCTGAAAATCAAGCAAAGTCACCGTCAATTTCAAATGAGTAAGAAAATGCCAACAGGGAAAAATAAATAAATAGGTTATGACAAACAAGATGGATGCCAGTTTAGCATAAAGCCTTCTTCATTATGGAACAAAATAAAGATTACCATATTCTCTCTCCTACAAATGGTAAACCCATTCCAAATTTTAAATGTCAAAAATACAAAAAAAAAAAAAAAAAAAGCATTCGAAAATTTAAATGAGAAAAATAATGAAATAATTTTTACCATCTAAACATTCGAATTTGTACATCTAAACATTCGAATTTGTACATCTAAACATTCGAATTTTCACATCTAAATCATTCCAATTTTTCCACCTCTAAAAACATTCCAATTTTTCCACCTCTAAATCATTCCAAATTTTCCACCTCTAAAATCATTCCAAATTTTCCCCTCTAAAATCATTCGAATTTTCCACCTCTAAACATCTTAATTCATTTAAATGTAAACCACACACTTGACTGCATGTCTTTTCACGCTAAAACTGCACGTGCTTACTCTTTGTGTAGAACAGCATTAAAGAGGAAAACTGTTCCAAAATTTCAAACACTGAACTACACTATCGACCTCCATTTTTAATCAAACTTAATTACCAATAAATAAACATTGACTTAATAAATTTAAAAAAAAGGGATAAAAGAAAAATGATTAAAAATGCATATTTTGCAACGTCACGTGCGTCAATGTAATCAATGAATTTTCATAAAAGAAAGTAAAGGTGTTATATAGGATTATACGTTGTTTTATGAAGAGTAAAAAAGTGCAATGTAAACAAGCTGTGTTCTTTAAGATAAAAGTTACTTTCACTCAATTTCTTTTTTAAGTTTCCACTGGATTTTCCCAACTGACTCATCAATCTCATTTAATAATGGCAGTTTACACCTTCACACGCAAACAAATTTAGAACACACAAAAACAACAACGTCCATCACCAACAATAAAACAACCTCACGTGTCTTAAAGTCCCCCAACATTAATCAAAAAACCTAAAATCAACATCCACTAATATGTCACAATTATTCCTTTGATCATTTATATTAAAAAAAAAATACATCTAAACATTCGAATTTTCCAATCTAAGCATACAAATTGTTCAACCTCAACAATCGAATTTCTACATCCAAACATTCGAATTTCAACATCTTTTTTTCAACATTTTCCACATCTAAACATTCGAATTTTTCCACCTCTAAACATTCTAATTTTTTTCATCTAAATCATTCAAAATTTCCACATCTAAACATTCGAATCTTCACAACTAAACATTCAAATTTTCCTCATCTAAACATTCGAATTTCCCCATCTAAAAATTATTCCTAAGATAATTTATATTAAAAAAACAATTAATTTTTGTTGTTGACAAATGATCAGCAATTAAACTTCTTTTTTCCCATTGGTGAATTTATCATTCGAAAATCCAAACTGCCATGTTGTGTTTTGATGGAATAATTCCACCAACAGCAGAAGCAGCAGCGTTGTAGCTTTGTGTTCAATTTTCCAAATGCATTTTTTTCCCCTTTTTGTTTTTTAATGGAAACTAATGAGTTTGACACATGTGAATAGTCATAAATAACGTCCAAATAAACAGACACAGAGAGCAAAGCTGTTTTACAAATGGCACGTGAAGTTAAAACAGTCCCATCCCATTATCCCATCACCCACTCAACATCTACACATTAGATTTCCCATTGGAATACACTGAATCCATATTCACGAATATTAATAATAAAGATTGGACACTTTGTGATCATTTAACGTCAGCTTTTTCCTTCCACTTCTCTCATTTGGTCATGATGGCTTCCGGTTTAATTAAATTACACAGAATAAATCAAAAAGAATGTTAAAAACGCTTTAAACCATCATGGTCGCCATTTTCCCATTCCATAAACAACATTCGCAGTGATTAACAATGTTACCAGCAAAAATTAAAGTCAAAAATTAAAAGTTCTGTTACTATGGAAAAATAAAGCACGTGCAGATTACAAATTGTCAAAGAAAAATGTTCTAAAATAAATTTTGAAAATATAAAAAACTGGAGTTACTGAAGCAACCGACGCACGTGAAATATAAAAACATTATAAAAAATTAAATTTGAAAATAAAAAAATTTTCATTTATTTGAAAAACATTATTGGCAACCGCCGCACGTGCAGTTTACAAATTGACATCAGAAAACGTTCTAAAAATTTTGTAAATAAAAAATTCAACCATCGCACGTGAAATTTACAAATTGACATCAGAAAACGTTCTAAAATAAAATTTTGGAAGTAAAAAAAAATGAGTTATAGAAACAAAAAACATTCTAAACTTCAATTTTTAATTCCAAAAAAAAAAAGAAAAAAAAGTAAGCACGTGCATTATTTTTAGTTAAACACTTTTGATCTTTATCATGAAAGACTCAACCAAAATCCCCTCAGAACAGCAAGCTTTTTTTTATCAACCATAAATCTATCGCGTTATAAAGTTCTAAGGTAAAAAGAGGATTAAGTCACTGTAAACATCGCATAGCACTATCAGAAAAATAAATAAATAAATAATAAATCAATAGAAGAAGGAAGAAAGGTTTTACAAGGATTTCTACTTAAAAAAAAAATAAAGAAAAAACCCCACAATATTTTCTAAAAAGAGAGATATGAGTTATCGCTTTCAACATTTACACACTCACACACAGCGCCGCCACTACACATTTTTATTAGAAAATAATTTCTCTCATCATTCTGTCTCTGAGAAGAAGATAAAAAAAAATTCTCTCATCATTCTGACTTGGAAAAGCAGAGAAATCAATGTATAAATTATGTTCAGCGTTTTCTAAAAAGTAAAAAAAAAAAAGGAGATGGTTTCCAACAAATTCGAATAAAAACGTTCCAATTTATATCAATAAAATAAATTGTAATAAAAACGTTCGAATTTTTATCAATAAAATAAATTGGAGTAAAAATGTTCACAAACAAAAAAAAATGAAATAAGAAGAATGTTTGAATTTTTACCAATAAAATAAATTGGAATAAAAATTTGTAAAAATTTTTACTAATAAAAAAATTAAAATAAAATGTTCAAATTTTTACTAAAAAAAATTAAAATAAAACGTTCGAATTTTCATAAATAAAAAAATTAAAATAAAATGTTCGATATTTCATAAACCAAAAAAATAAAATAAAAGTGTTCGAAATTTGGCCAATAAAATAAATTGGAATAAAATTTTAAATATACCGGTATATTGGTTGTAGTGAAATGTGAATGTAGTGATGCATTGATATGAGGAAATTAGAAATCCCCTCTTTTTTTAGAAAATGGACCAATGGCAATTGAGCGATAGAAAATGCTATTAGTTGCTGTTGCTGCTGAGATTGCCAACGTTAAAGAGATTTACTCAAAAAGCAAACGAGATTTATGCCAAGTTGAAAAATTGAGAATGCGACCTGTCATACTACATCAATGTGTTTGGAGTTTCCACAGCCACCCAAAATGGAAGTGAGAGTGCACATGCATGTATTATGTATACATTATTATACCACGTGCATGTGTATTGGCGCCCTTGAAGTAGGTTGTTGGTGATAAACCACTTTACATATACAAATACACGGTGTATATTCAGTACATACAGAGATACACATATCAAAATATATGCAGTACAAAGTGTTATGGCCGGAAATGAAAAATCTGCATACATTTTGACTTAACTTAGTGAACAACAAATACGCAATTCTTATTCTCAACACTTTCAGCCATTTTTTTCCATTTCTTATATGCAAATAAAAATTGTCTTCATTTTTAGATTTAGATATAAAAACCCATGTGATATTCTGCTCAGGTCATTTTTATCTTTTTCACTCAAACTTGTTTTTTAGAACACTCAAACTTCTTTTCAGAACACTGAAACCTCTTTTAGAAAACTGAAACTCCTTTTAGAACACTCAAACTGGTTTGTTAGAACACTAAAATTTTTTTAAACACTGAAAATTTTTTAGAACACTGAAACTGGTTTTTTTAGAACACTGAAACTGGTTTTTTTAGAACACTGAAACTGTTTTTTTTTAGAACACTCAAACTGGTTTTTTCAGAACAATGAAACTGGTTTTTTTAGAACACTGAAACTGGTTTTTTTTAGAACACTCAAACTGGTTTTTTTTTTTAAAACACTTAAAACTGTTTTTTTTAGAACACTGTAAATTCAAAACTCAAAACTTCTTTTTAGAACAAAACTCAAAACATTC
>JAAFCF010007124.1:0-26480 GCA_013389785.1 Helicorthomorpha holstii | reverse complement strand
CAAATGCTTGTTTGTCTTCTTGACTGTGTACACTTGTTGGCCAACCTAAAGCTTCCTGCTTGAGTTTAAGCATGGCATTTACATAATTTGAAAACAGTCCACCTGTTCCGCTTGTTTGATCATAAACTGAAGTTTGTGGGTAATGCCAAATCTCATAAACATGTAACACTTGGTAGCCTTTTTCTACAGCCATATCCACTTCTGGTGTGGTCCATGTCCCCATCAGTTGTCGCTGCTCCACAGTGTGATTACAAATTGGTTCAAAGTTTCGAGTGTCAGCACAAGTTTTGCACAGAGGAAACAGCAGCTTTCCCTTTGATCAATATGGTAAAACTGCATGATACAAATTTTGAGGAGGCAACACTGTACATTTGACAAGTCCAAAATATGTTTTGACAGTGTATTGAACATTTTTTATAATTATCTTAGGATGGCTGTTGGCATGCGTGAGTATTTGTTTACAGTAGGATACAGGCTAACATAATCTACATACTTGATAACTTCTTCACCTTCCTTAACGCTAGAAAGACGGGAAAAATGAAATACATACAAAGACGCATGGCGGTCAAAATGACCGCTCATTGAATTTTTATGGGAAAATTCAAAACACAACATATTTACCACTCAATATTTACATTAAATTGCTGTATACTTCATGATAACTAAACAACCACCTTTTTTATATATTTGTACAAGTTTAACATCTTTGTATATTTTGTTTTTCCTATTTTTCATCTTTCATTGGTTTTTTATCTCTAAAATGTTTTTAATTTTAATTTAGCCTATTTGTTGAATGTTATAAAGGTTCAAATGTATATTTCCTAAGCTCTTCTGAAAGTTGCACCAAACAATTCAGAAGAGTTTAGGAAATACTGCACAAATATTCTAGGTTGCATCTTTGATAGTTATACATTTTTTAATGATTTCTATGAATCTGGCTATTGTTTTCAAAATTATTTCAGAATCTGATAAATTATTATTACTTAGAAGTTATTTAGCATGCAAAAATAGCACTACTTCTGAAATTTTCAAGGCATCTTTTAGCTTGAAATTGTGTGCACAAATTTCATCTCAATAATAAAATAAGCTCTACTAACATCAGTTATAAGATGAAATCCACTACAAACTTCATTTTTTTTATTTGTATAACTTGTTTTCTCAAGATGTGTGTCTTGCATGTGCTCTTATACTAAAAAAATGTACATAAAAACACTATAAACATTATAATTAAAAATTACTGTTTACTGGATTTTGTTGACAAACATAAATAAGTAACCACTAAAAATGTACATGGGCTTCAAGGAGTGACAGGTGTACAGGATTTGGTGCAACATTATAAAAACAATTATTTGCTATATATGATAATCAAAAATTAAAAGTTATTTTTATTATGTTGTTCATTATATTCATCAATATAATTATCATAATCTGAAAGATCATTCAGATTTACTTTTTGGCAATTTTTTTGAGTCAACTAAAATCCCATTATAAGTCACAAAAATTTCCTTTGAAAATGTAAAAATAAACATAAACAAACTGATTGACTAGTTACTTTTCCTTATCAGTCATGCTTGAATATCATCAAACATGAGTGCTTAATTGCCAACATGTATTTCCAATTGATTTACATAGAAAATGTTTAGCAGTCATTTTGACCGCTGTGCGTCTTTATATGTAGTTGTGTGAATAACTTGAAAACTAATGAAAATTTTTTTAATTTTTTTTTAAATCTAATATCATTAAAATTTAGGAAAAGTCAAGAAATTTCAGAATAAAAAGTAAAAAAACAACAAAGTTATCAACTTTTGAAAATCGTTTGCAGTCATTTTGACTGCCTCAGTCTTTCTAGTGTTAACTTTGTAATACAGTGTGGTAGGTGATACTCGACCGCCAAAGAATGCATCATGTGGTTAAGTGCCACTTTGATAAAAGGTGGCATTTTGTTGATAAAGTCAGCAAAATCTTTGTAATTTTTTACCAACTTGTCAAAGTCACCCTCCCAAATGCAGTTAATAAAAAAATTAGGCAGTAATTTTTGTATGTGCTGAAGTCGTCTCGCTGTTTTCTGATTCAATGTTATCATGTCACATTTGCAAACTGCATTGTATGTTTCAGGATGATAACACTTTAGACATCCATGAAAAAACAGCCTAAAAACTCGTAAATGATCATGTGTTTTTGGTCAAACCCATCTAGCAAATATGGACCGACTTTATACTCACTCCCACAACTGCCGACATGTTGAATTTTTACACTTTTGTCTGTTGAGGAATGATTCTGCCAGCTTAACCAGTGAAAACATTTTTCTGAATACAGACGTCTACCATTACCACGGTAACCACCAGCTGGAATTATCCTGATAGTGTCTGTGGGCATGTAATGAGTGGTGTAGACATTTAAACAGAATGATGCTATAGTGCAACTGTTTTGAAAAGGGTCGATGAAAAACAGTCCCAGTCCCAACTTTCGGAAAGCTTCACATGCCTGTCTTAAAATCGTTACATCAGAAATGCAATACTCTAGCAGCTCATGTTGAAAATAAACTCAACTGTAAGCTGTGTTGCATACCAGTCTAGCAGTTCCTTCCTAGCTTTGGGCTTTTTAGTATCTGGTTTATAATAATGCAGCTGAGGTATTTTTCCAACATAATTTTGATTGTCAGGAGTGTTGAACAAATGTGGAAAATGTCCTTTTTTTAATTCTTTTAAATTGAACGTGGCTGGCAAAGCTGACAGAGGCATTGATAAAAAATTAAAGGAATCAATTAGTTTGACATTACCACACTTGGCACACATAATTTTATTTCCACTCCAGATTAGTTCAGGAAAATAATGTTGACTGTACAACCACTGCAGAATAAAATGAGAATCGTAACCTTTGGCATAATGTGCTACCAGCACATGACATATGTTTTCATGCTGAGCAGCAAGCTCAAGTATCCAAGTGCAAAATCGATGTAGCACATCATCACTTTGAAAAATGGTTTGAAAACCATCATCATTGCGCTCAACAACAACCAAATTTGGTACATGTAGGCCATCCGACATGTGCATTGTTTCAAAATCATAATAGAAATACATGTTGCTTTTATTGTTACTGGTTCTACTGTTTCTAGCACAACTTGGTTTAGGTCGTTGAATGAAACATTGATGATCAGCTTTAACATTTTTTTCACAGTATTTACACTTGTAAACATAACAAAGATGATTTTCCTTGTCAACTTCACGTAATCTGCTGAAACATGTTTTGCATGCTTTTACATTCTGACAGGTGCCATTTGATTGGTGAGTAGCCAGACAAAACTCACCATAAAAATATAGTTTACGTTCTGGACAATAAACGTGTGGAAGATCAGCAAATGCATGCGAGACTCTTTGCAGCTGATTTGATGCAACGTAGGTGCGGCAATTCTGAAAGTTTTTGCAATTTGCACCAGCACAAGCAGTACACTTTTGTATGCAGTGGTCCCGACGACTAGCTGGAGCTAAACACAGTTGACAATACTTTTCACTTCCATAAAAAGCTGCAATATTTATTATAGGTGTAAAATAATTATCACATAATAGCAAATAGATACATTTGGGATGTAATGTTTCTGATTTCCAAATGACATTAAAGTTGGTGGCTGCATCAATCACCACTATTCTGATGCCCTCCACATCAAACACATGCTGCTGAAACTTTTCAATGTCTGACAATTTACAGGGTCCCAATTTGACTTTAGCTTTTCTATGCAAATGGTGAGCTGCTGTTGTTTGCAGCTTACCGCCTTTTACAAGTTTTTTGTAGTATTTATTACTTTCACTTTTTTCCAAGTGAGCTTTGGCTACAACCAAAGCCCTAGCTAAACACAGTTGATCTTCATTAGTGATATTTATTGTACATTGTTTACTGTTTAACCACTTTTCAACATTTATTAACATTCTACGTCTGCAACCTTTTCTGATACCACTACCGCCAGTCGCAGGTATTTTAGTTGAGTAAACAGTTAAACGAAAACCCGGACCTTCCAAATCAAAATTGGCATTAGAATTTTGAATTTGTGCAAGTGAAAAGTGCAAAGTGCACTTGTTAGTTCTTGTTTTCGCATAAATGGCAAATTAAGCGGACTATACATGGCATCAGAGTCCATATATATGCAAATAAAATCATCGTCATCACTTTGAGGCGTAACTGTTTCACTTACAGTTTAAATAATCTCCTCTAAACATCTGGGTAGTTGTGCTAATGGAATGCTGTCCAAATTTTGATACTGAATTTCACACCCGTTCACAGTTGTACATAGAATATTGCTATTTCTAGGAGGTTGACAGCGTATAGTAAAGTAACTGCGTGGCTGAAAATTATTACAATTGCGTGACTGTTGTGCACCACTAATAAAATGAGATAAACTCAAGATGTTTACTTTGTAAAAAAACACATTTAATAACACAATTTAACAAGACACAATGTCTTTTTAATGCTTTACATGTGTTTAAAGTTACTAATTATGGCTGAACGTAATTATCAAACATTAATGTTTTCACATCTTCAAATGTGACTGGGTGAGCTTGTTTGATGCAATTATAAAATGGCAAACAGATTATTGTTTGATACATTTCAGCAACAGTTGATAAATTTAAAATAGGGTCAATGGTTTTCTTTGCATTAAACATGCTTTGAAATGATTTGTCATTTACCAGAGCTAGCGGAATCCAACGGTTCATAACAAATTGTGTCATACCCATTATTACCAGTAGTCTTTTGACCAGAGGAAAACTCTTACTACAATCATTCAGTTTTGGTCCTTTTAGCAGTTCAACTGCTTTTAATTGTAAAAGTGTAACTGCTGCTGCTTCACCATCTTCTTCAGCATGTATCACAGATGGTGATTGTTTCTGTGCTTGATCCAAGTTTTGTGTTTCTAGTAGGGCCAAATAAATATTATTTGATTATTTGTATATTACAATAATATTTAAATGCCATACCATTATCATGATGCTGTTGTTCAGCAAATTCATACCACTCAGGATCTGGTTGAGTCTCATAAGGTGGTAGCCAATATTTTATTTCAGCTTCATCAACACTGCAAGTGGTACTGTTTTCATCTTCAGTTTCAGTTTCTTCAACATCATAATCACCATCTTCTTCTTCTTCTGAAACTAAAGCCAGAATTTTACTAGATGAACCTTCGGTTGCAGATCTTGATAATTTTCTTTTTGATTCAATGCAGGAGGTTACATCGCATGGTCTTTTGCCTGTTAATTCCATATTGCTACTTATCGTCAATTGTCGAAATTGTTTTTTCGTATTTTGCTTGGTAGTTGCAGGTCGTTCTGCTTCTGGTGGTGCAAGAACTAATTGCAGCCCTGTTTTTGCCATGATTGCATTTGAATGTAAATATTTCATTGTTTTACACTCACATTTTATAGCTTTCCAAATTGTTTAAAAAATGAAACTCCACCCTCCTTTGACGCCCCCGCCCTCCCCCTCCCCTCTTACTCTAACGGTAGCGGCGCTTGCGCGCGCGAAGGAGTGGGAGTGGGGTGAGGAAAAAAAATTAAAGGATATGATGTGGAAAATTCTATTACAAGTAATTTAAATGAAACAAGCAGTTTTTTTAATATTTTTTAATGCATATATTCATATAAATATACACATGGAAGTAAGCAATTACATAATTATAAGTAAATGTAAAATCTTAGGAAAAAATATCGATGCGATTTAAAGGTTTCTCCTCCATTTCATCAATAAATTTCAAAATTTTGTTTTTAAGATTAGCAATGGCCGCAATCCACACTTGTTTTTCTTGTCTGGAGGCCTCCTCACTTTGCCCAGTCTAAGTGTTATATACGAGACGCAGCGTACGATCTTCAAATAGCAGTCCATGGTTGTCGTATTTTACCGTCCATTTATAGTGATTGTCGCCAATTCCAATAAACTCAAAAATAGAACAGTCAGGACTTGGTGGCGGATCCCACGTCTGGCCATACCCTTCTGCAACGCACAAATCAATTGTTGCTTCCAAGTCGCGCATTCCAGTGATGACACAATCTTTTATTGTGTCCGCATCAACTCTGTCATTTTCCAGGTCTGTTGTGATGCAGACTCTGCAGCGTTCAATAAAGTGTCTTGGTTTTAAATAATTTTCTTTCCATGCTCTAGGATCCCTGTAGTAGTCTACAGAATAACACTGGCTATTATAGACAAATGTCACTCAATTTGTCATCGCAAGGCGAATACCACACGCGCCATGTGTAGCTAGTGTCACACATTCCTTTAAAGCCACCTTTTAACATTCTGCAAGCCATGATGAAATTTTTTTTAGACCTTAATATGTCAACTGTTATTAACTTTTACAACAGCAATATGAAAATGTTTAATATGTCCACAATGTTTTTATCTTATTTTTAGTAATTTGTTGGCGATGGGATGTGGAAATGACATATTGTTTTGGACTACAACATCCACTGCTCAGTGACGCATTTTTTTATTTTCTTTAATTTTTTTTGAAAACGTTTTGGCAGGTTATTAATGTTTAGACCATGTTTAATTATGGCATATTCACTTAAATCTTGTAGATTTGGCTGCAACTTGCACACAAAAAGTTGTGGTGGATATGATTGAACACCTTTACTTGAGCTCCATGAGTCCCATAATCCTGAACATATAAGTAATTAATTTTTTCCCATGGTAGAACACAGATATTTTTGAGGTTGCTGATTGTTGACATACAATATTGCTAATTCACAAGTTTGAAGATCAAATGTTACAATTGAACACTGGGTATAATTGGATGGTAGAAATGATGTTTTTAACATGTACACTTTATCATTTTTAATACCACAAATTTTCACATCATCCCAATCATCTGGCAGTAAATTGTCAGCAAGAACTTTAAAATTGAAATTTGTTGTTTGATACTGCAGAATCATTTGACACCAGCATGGGTTATCATCATCATCATCCATTTGATTTTCTTCAATTTTAAAATTATTGAGGCACACCAAAATTATATTTTTACCATGCACACATGCAGAATATGGATGTATTGAATTCATGTTACATGATGTATCAAAAGGTTGTTGAGATTTTAACAGGTAATTGAGACAATTCACCTTTTTTAAAATCGATCACAAGAGATTGAACATGAACATTAACCCATGAAAGCATGTACATTTTGTCGTCAATAATGCTATTACAATAAGCTAAAGGTAAATCAACATTACTTTTAGTAATGTACACTTTTCTTAGTTCACCAGTCATCATGTTGATAATATGAAACAACAAATAGACATGCTGCTCACTCGACTGCACAAATTTACTTGTTGTTGCGTAAATGTTATCCTTGTATGCTTCAACTATACCATAATTTTTTTCAAGTGACCTTTCATCTGTAGAATATAAAAAGAATGGCTGGCACTTCAAATTCCGTACATCAAATTGAAGAATCACACCAACTCTTGAAACTCCTTTAAAAAAATCTAAATTTTCTAATTGTTTTTTTCTTGTTTCTTCACTATTTGGAGCAGACTCGATTTCCTTAGACCCCAACAAAAAATAAATTTGCCCATCTGATGTTACTATATGGTCAATTTTAGTAAGTTGTTGCAACTTTTTTGCTTTAACTTTTATCCACGACATTTTTTAAAAATGAAATAATTTTTCAATTATCAGCAAGCTTTTATAGCTCAAACAATATGTCTCCGCCTTTTTCCTTTTGGTTTCTTCCTGCCTTTAATTACATTAAAAAACACAACAAAAATATATGCTAAATGGTGTTTAATATTGCTTGGTTCTACAACTACAAAAAAACTATTTTCAAATTAAATGTTTATTATCATTATTTTAATGTTATAGGTACTATAATGACTATAACATTAATAACAATATTATTTTTAAGGCAAAAAAACATCAATTCAATTTAGCGGGTTATTTTCTAATTTGTCAATGAAGTTTTCAATATAGGTTTTTGTCATGTTTACAGCCATCAACCAACTACTTTGCTCAAGATTGGTAATCTCAGAAAAAATCCTTTTGTTGGAGATTTGACATCCAGTTTGTTGCCTATTACTTTCAACTCATAGTTATCCCATCCAGCTTTCCAATGCCAGTATTGTCCACCCAATGTCAATACTTTAAGTTCCATTGGTATGTTAATATTTTGCGCCAAATAATTGTGGTTAGCATTTTGCGATATCACGTCACAATTGCAAATGGTGTTATACATTTTACGCATACACCTTCTTTAATAGTGTAGACATCGATATAGTCAGCATTGGTTATGCAAACTCGCTGCTGAAGTATTAAATTTTTAGGAGGTCCACCATCTTTACCAATTCGAGGGTCAACAAAATAATCTACCGAATAATTGTCACCAACAATTTGAAAGGTCACACTTAATTGTTTTTTAGCTTCATTAAAATACAGTCTTAACAAATTTTCAGCAAGAGCTCCATCAAAAATCAAACTTCACAATTTGACATGCCATGGTAAATTTTAAAAATGAATTAATTCACAAACAAATTTCTCAATTTATACCTTTTTTATTAAAAGGATGTGACATCAGTACTTTTTTTATTTAAGTCCTTCCCCTTTTTGCAAGTTAATTGACTGTTTACCAAGGGCCGCATATAATTTGTCTACACCAATGGGTACAAATACTCGGTCATCACTTGTAACATAAGTCAGTTATCAGTGGTGTCATATGGGTGTTATTTACTGGTACATTTTTTATAGTTAATCTGAGATCTTTGTCCCAGCCAATTTTTCCTTTAGTATCTTGTAATTGCTGCAAAAACTTGGCTCCTAGTTTTTTTTTGTTTTTTTGGTAAAATTGCCAAAATTGTTTCTTTTTCTTTTTTAATACTTCGTTTTGACATTTGTCTGGTAGTTAGTGGCGGCCCCACCCATGCTATATTTTTTCCAGCATTCTTCTTAGGTTTTTTTCGTTTTTTAGTTTCTTCAAGAATATATAGTGGTTCACAAAATAATGCTGGTACTGACAATGACATTGGCGGTACTACTGAAGCTGAATGCTGTAATGTTGGTAATACTGATTGATGATGCATTTCATTTGCAGTAGTAGTAGTAGTATTACTGGGTTTATTCAAGTAAGTTATAAATGACTAGTAGTAATTCATTTAATAGTAAAACTTTTTCATCATCATTTATTGTGTAATTATTTTGTAAATTGTGAATTTTTGGCCCAATTTCCAATAATTTTGTAACTAATGGTTGAATTGGTGATGTTGTGCTATGAACTGTTGGTAATAATTGGCTACTAAAGTTAGGTTTTACCATTATTGGTGCTGTTGTAACTGACTTTACTGGTACAAGCATCATTTTTTTAGCCATCTTATGTCAGTGCCCCTGTAATAGCGCCAATTACTGGTGCAAGTACACTCAACAAAGGTCCAATAAATCCACCACTTTGTAGCACAATTTTTTTCTTTTCAATTCTCTTTACTTTTTTATTAGACAGTTTTTCAATACAATTTCAATTACGTCTGAGCGCTAAAAATGTTTCTTTGTCTTTTATAGGGTAGTCATTTTCCCTCAAATTGTAGCAACATGCGCATAATGACTTTAGCAGAGGCCATCCATGTTTTTTTAAAATGGCAAGTTTTTTTCTTTTTTGTTTTTGCCGCTCCTAGCTTGTCTAAAAATGGAAAATACTTTTTGACTTCTTCTAGAGACATCTTGCTTCATCAATTATGTTGTTAGAAATGTACAATTAGCAGTTGCAGACAAACATTATATATATATATATATTATACTATAGTTTTTTTACGAACAAAAGCATACATTTGTTTATCAGGAAATATTGACATTCTCAAGTGCACAGCAGTTTTAGTTGCCTGCTTCAGGTCCATTAACAAATAATCATGTGGAATGTCTTCAGTTGCTTGCTGATATGCACTCACCAATACTTTCCAATCAGACCCATACATTTGCTGTGCCAAAATTCTAATTTGCTGTTGATCTCGAGGATTTTTAAACAGAACCATGTAATGACTGTTTAAACTTATTGTGCGATATTTTTTTCCACTGGGAAATATGTTTTGTTGAAGACACATTACACTTAAGTTGTCATGGTGTGAACCTTTAATGAACATTTCACACACTGAATCATCTAACTGAGCCATTAAATCATCTAAACCAACTAGAATGTTTAGTCCTTTTAAAGCTTCAAGACTACTTTTAAGTCATTTAATTAGTTACAAAACTGAATTGCAGGATGGTCTAAAAGACGTTTTGGTATTGCTTCAGCTTTTCCATAACACCACATAAATACACTTGGTGTAGGTTTTATAAGTTGATTGGCAAACTTTATCAAATTTGTTACAAACACAGTTTTTCCACTTGCAGTTGGACCGCACACAATAGCAGTGAATGGATGCTCAAATCTCACATCTTATTTGTTCATTTTTATAAGCTATACTCAATGAGTGTGTAACCATTTATGACAAGTTTATGATGCTGTTACAAAGCTTTTATACTTGCATTTAAAGAGAAACTAAATCTAACATATATATATATAATCTTATAAACATTTGATTTACATTATATACAGTTTATTTTTTTTGTTACAACTTCAGTACCAATTAGTAACAAAAATATTATTTAAACATCATTTTTCTTTAACCATTTAGCATGCTCAATACGGTTTTCAGCTTCACGTGCTGCTATGCTCAGCAATTCATCATTGTAGATTTCCAATTCTGCCGAAATTGCATCATGAAACCCTATGAAAGCTTTATATTGGTCTTCCTTCAAGCAAATACCAACTTTGGTGTAATGCAGATCACCATTATTTTTGTCTTTTAAGTGTTGGTGTATTTCCACATATACACTTCCATATTTCAAACAAACTTTTGCTGCACGGTTACCTCCAAGAGGAAAAAAACCATTGTTTATAAATTCCTCATCAGGGATTGCCAGATACACTTCATCTAAATCCAAATTAAACAGCAACTGTTAATACAATATTAAATGTTTTTTATTTGAACAATTTTTTACACCTTTGACTGCTGAAGCAACTGGTAACAATGATGATAATTGATTCATTGGAGAAGAAGGCAAGTTTGTTGTTAAACTCTTAGTTAATAATGATTTTTTAATCCTTAGACAAAAGTTTGGGTATAAATATAAGAGTGTCTAAGTTCAGCCCTTTTCCTTTTTTGTTAAGACCACCCCCATTTTTCACTTCCATTTTTACTATATAAAAATGTGCAAATACATTTATTTTTACACATTATTTTGTTGGGTATAAGATAATGACCCAACAGCTTAGCTACTTGGAAGTAATCAATGATTCTTACTGGGTAGTAAAATACTACACAGTACATTATAAGTTACCAAAACTAAAATTAACCAGCACTATGACAACAACAACAGCAACTAATTATACTGATACTCTCCCATTACCATCTACAACTGCATATTACATAACGGCAACACCATACTATGTATGGATATTCATTGCTTTGTTTGTATTTTTCTTCATATTGTGGTTGATTTTACTGGTTTATTTTAAACATTTACACCTTGAAGCTGTGTCTTTGTGTAGACAAGTTAGAGCTGCCAGTGACCAAGTATGGAGAGAAAATGCCAACTTAAGAGCCAACATTCAACTGCTGCATGACATTAATTCAACAGCAATTGGCTTAGAAGCTGGAGCCACAGCAAGACCAGCACCATTAATGTCACCACCACCACCACCAGCAGCAGCAGCACACACCTTTGTAACCATACCACCATCACCCAAATATCTCAATATGGATGTTACCACTGACACACCATATCATGAATATGAACAACCTAGGAAAATGTTACAAAAAGAAAAGCAAACAATTTTTGTAGTGTTTTTATTTTTTTTGATCACTGTTTACAATAATAAACATTGCAATTTTTTATTTTTATTGTATTTGTAATAACTTTTACTAATGAAATAAAGAATTACAACAGGATGTAACAGTAACCAGCACTCATTGATGTATTTCTTTATAGTATTTAAGTATTTATATACAATACATGTTGTACTTGCATGCTGTACATACAAATACAATATAAAAGTGTTTGAAAAAATTTCAAAGTTTTTATAGCTGGCACCTATGAGTCATCCTGTTTGAGCTACTTCCTTTTGCACAGAAGCATCCTGTTTGAACATTAAAACATTTTGTTGGTGCTGATGCTAATCTTACTTCCTGTCAAAAACTTTAATTTAATTTTACTTTAATTTAATTTTTGTTCAACTTATTTTGGCTTCAATGTAATGAAGTTTTTGGCTTCAATATAATGAAGTTTTTAGTTTTAATATAATGGAAGTTTTTGGCTTCAATATAATGAAACTAATAGCTTCCTCCCTTAAGTTACATTTATGGCTTCAATTTAATGAAGTTAAAAAAGTTATATTTTCACTTCAGCTTTAGTGTAACTTCCTGTTAAATATATATAAATATCTAAAACAAATCTGTGCATTTTTTCTTTTTGTTTATACAACCAAAATGTCAAGACTAAGTTTAAGCAATATAAAATGGCAAATGAAACATCATAGGCTAAACACATTAGCCAAATTAATTAAAATCAAATACAATAACAACAAGCTGAAAACTCAACAAACAGCTGATCATAAACCAATTACTGCACATACAAAAATCAGCAAAGGTTTTAATTGAGCAACAGCTATTTTTGCAAGTGATGGTGTTGCAAAAATAAAGAAACAACCTTATACCCATAAACCAATCATGGACAAAAGACTTTTAAAAATTATTTCTCTGCACCACAAAAAGCTACAAAAAATTCAGAAGTATAATGACACCCCTTTGGATGATGCTATACACAAAAAATGGGCTTATAGACCAGAAAAGATCCAGCTGATGAAAGACTTTGCCAAGACAGCTTACCAGCTTCAACTGATTCAATTATTTGAAGCATGTCTTATTGAAAAGAAATGCACTTTAAATATAAAAGAATTAAGTGACTTAACTACTGTAAATTACAAGTCTGTGTTCAACATCAGAAAAAACATACTTGGAAAAATTTACAGATGTTTGGAGCTGATACACAAATATGAAGCATCCTGTGACTGAAGTTCACAGGTCACAACTCTACCCCACCCATTTCCTTTTGGTTTTGACTATAAAAGTGTAAGTATAACTTATTACAATGTATTAATTGTTAAACTTTCTAATTGTTACTTTGAAAACATGGAAGAAACCAGCAATGGCATTACCAAGCAGCACATTATGCACATATGTGCAGCTTATGATGTACAACTTGAGCAATTAAATTACAAGATAGATTTGCTACAAAGTTTACATCAGAAAGTCGACTCTCTTCAGGCTAGTTTTAACACCATCATCAAAATGCTGCAGAAAAATCAAAAGCTAACTCCAAAAACAAAGAGCTAGTAAAGATGATATTTTATTTGAAGGCTTTGTTGATAGCAAGAAAAAAAATGTGCTGACTTTATGATCTCAGCAGCAGCAGCAGCAAAAAATTGCCACAAATGACAATCGACATTTTAAAAACTTCAGTTAACTTTTACTAATTCTCATAATTTTTTACCGGTACTGCTGGCAGCTCTACCTAAGACATTCAATTTACAAGAGTTAAAGAAAGGTTATTTTCCGCATAACCTTAATGGTTTAGAGGCACCTTAATGGTGCTAATTTTATGCCTTTAAATAGTGTTGGTTTAATACCTCCAGTGGGTTATTATCCGTCTAAAAAACGTTACAGTGAAAAGAGTATTAAATGATTGGAATGGAAAGCTCAATCAAAAGGAGTCAGTATATGTCACGCTTTAAATGGCTGTAAAACAAATTTTGGAAATTTTTATGTGGACGTATGGGATGAGGTGAATAGTTGTGCTTATGAATTTATGGGATGTTATTTTCATGGTTGTCCACGTTGTTATAAACAACATAGTTTTAATAGAGTGAGCAATATTCCCATGCATGACTTATACCATAAAACAATTCGATGTTTGCGCGATTTGAAAGAGATAAATCAAATGAAAGAGATAATTGTAAAGTGGGAGTGTGAAATAGAGGGTAAAATTCAAACAGACTTTGCTGCCTTAATCATATTGTTAACACACTTGATTATTATAGTTAATTATACATTGATTACGTTATTGCAGCAGATGATTAACTATTAATAGCAGTACAAATTTGAAATTTCATGTAAAATTACAAAAAATCTAATTACTTAACAATCAAATAAACAAAAACACAAAAAATTAATCCCTGAACTAAATTTCTTAAAGAACTTAGAATGACAACATTTTGATGACAAACAAAACTTGTATAAAAATTGATTGCAAAATTGTGAACGTTTTAGATATCACTAATCTATATATATAAAAGAGAAAGTGTGTGTGTCCGTCTGTCCCTTATGCATTCCTAAACTATTCGTTCTATCGCTATGAAATTTTAGGACATTATTCTGTACACTCAGACGAACCTATGGGCCTGAAAAAGTTTTTAAATTTTGTTAAAATTATTTTTTAATTAAATTTTGGGGTTCGCGGGACAGAATTTGGGAAACCTTTAGCGCCATCTTTTGAGCTACCGATAAAACTTTTATGAAACGCAATAGAAAATTGACGGGACGGATGGGAACGAGGCATATAGGAAACGGACTTCATTAATCTTCGCAGCAAAGCGCGAATGGGCAAGGCTAGTTTTACAATAAAAAAACAAATACTAATACTTAAAGTACAAAAATAGATTCAATCACTCATTCAATAAAAAGGAAAATCTTGGTAAATTTTATAGTTACTTTTGAAAATAAAAACCAATATAACTAAATTACATGAAATTTAATTAATATGATTAATGTCATTTATAAATGTCAATCTAAGATTATTTTAACATTTCTCACTTTTGTCAAAAAAATTCTGAAACTAAAATTTTTAAAAAATTACTTAAATGAAAATCAAAACTATAAATTCAATTATTTTAAATAAATGTATTAAAGCAACTGAACATCAACACTTTAATCTCATTATTAATTGGTTATTAATTGAATACTAATCAAAAGCAAACATTTCAGAATGTACATATTTTTAATCGTCACAAATTTGTTAAAAATTAAAATATTAAAATAAATTTAACAAATTTAACTGATTAACATTGATTTAATCTAATATGGCAAAACGTTTAACAAAGTCCTTAAACTTAATGAGAAAAAATAAGTTGTTTGGAAAAATAACTAAACTGAAATTCTATTCATATTAAAAGCAATTAACACCTTCTATGTTGGATTATAATAACTTAGTTATCCTAAATTAGACTTCACAAAATTCTGTAGTTCATTTTGTTTAGATTGAAATTATTTAAAAACTTACAACTTTGATGTCTTAATTTAGACTATGAACATCATACTAATCTCGTATACATTTCCTTAAAATAAATTAGTTTAATCCACTTTTAATTGATCATTAACCAAAAATAAGTAGCTTAATCAGTTTAAGAAATGTCTTTACATGATGACTGAATTGCAAAATGTAATCAAAACAATAACATACAACATTGAATCAATAGCTGAAATAACAGATTGTTTCTTGAGTTTTTATTTAAAGTTTAGTTTTTTATTGGAATCTGAAATGAATTTATAAATTAAAATTTTTAAAATTAAATACAAAGTAAAAGTAACTAATAAAGTTAAAACCTTAACAGATAAATTTTATAATTATATTCAAATTATGCATTTTATTACTTAGAAATTATCTTCATATTGTTACAATTAAATTGTTTAAATTTTAATGTTAGAAAAAAAAATTTTAATATTATTTTTGTAATCTTACGATTTAATGAATTTCAATTAAATTAATAAAATTAAATAATCAAATAATCAAATAATCATTAATTAAATAATCAAAAAACAATCAATAATTAAATAATCAAAAAAATCCGATGAAGGTTTAATTATTATTAAGTTAATAAGTAATTAGAAATGTTCAATAAACTAAAAACAAAAACTAAAGAATTTTTGTAATCAAAGATTTCATTAATTTCAATGATTTATTTTAATGAACTTTGATTACAGTTATCAGCAAATACAGACCAATGTTTTAATTTATTGTTAAATTAATAAATATAAATGTTCATTAATAAAAAGAAAAACTCCATGTTGTAATCTAAAATTTGATTAATTTCGATTTAAGTAATAATGAATTGGAATTATCATGAAAAACTCTAACAAATATTTTAATTTTTGTTAAATTATGAAGTAATTATAAATTTTCATTAAAGAATAACAAACTTCTTTTATTGAATGGCTTGAGAACAAATAGGACCTGTTTACTATTAATATAGAAATATCAAATGTAATAATATTGAATGTATTGAACATTTGTCCAGGGCTATGTAATTATAATAATCGCAAAGCAAATTATATAATAATTTCAAGCAAAATAAACATAATCTTCGGAAAAAGATAAACCAAAATCTGAATTCAAAAGTAAACTTATTAAAATGCAAACTAACCAGTAAATTGTTTATAATTTTAAATAATATTTTATTAAATAATTACATAATAATAAAAAACTTTTGTTTAATTTTCATATACCGGTATAATTTGTTTATTTAAATTCAATAAGGCAATTTAAAACCAAAATGACATATTTGACCTAACTAAAGATTCAATTATTAAATTTTCAATGCAACACAATTTGAAAAAACCTAAATAAAGAAAATACATAATTTTAATGGACTTAATTAAAATGGACTTCAATGGACTTAACTATAATTTATTTATTTATAATACTTAACTATAAAAACCACTGTTTTTTCATTCCTACTTTACAATTAACTTAATTTAAAATTTGATATAAAAATTCCAAACATTAAATTAGCAATTTATCAAGCGCAATTGTAATTAAATCTATTAAAATGCCTGAAAGTCAAATAGCAAATTACTTTTTCAAGTAATCAAGTAAAAGCAAACTTCAAATATTTGAGGCAACCTTAACAAATATTAATCTAATTTAACAATATTGAAATGCGAATGTTAATTCTAACCAATTAACTTTGTAATCAAAAACAAATGTTGATTAAAATAAATACAACTAATAAACATTTTCAATAGACTTTCCACAGGATGGACCATGAAATTTTCTACAATTAAAACTAAACTTTCAGATTAAATACAAAAAAATGTATATCAAAAATTACAAAAACAGGAGTAAATATTTTTATACTTAAAATTTTGAATTGCATTCAAATTGTAGCTTTTGATATACAAAAAATTTGACTTCAAAGGGTAAAAAATCCCTAATTTGATTAATAAAGTCCTAATCTCAATCTGAAAACATGGTTTTATAACTTAAAAATGTGTAGGTTTGAACTCCATTACTCAATTTAGAAAAGAATGAACTAAAATTCAAACTAAGAGATACTAAGTTTACTAAAATACTAAATTTTAATTTAGAAAATTAGTTTGCCACAATATTTCTATAAAATTATATTGAGAAAATAAATCACTCAAATTACAATTTACAATGTTAATTAAAAAGCTGGTTATTAAATCTTTCAACCATTAATTCCTAAATAAGTTTAACTAAATTTTAATTTTTTTATGTAATTAAAATTTTTAATGGTAGTTTTAATGAATGATTCAAAGATTTAAATTTATTTTGATAACTTTAATAACTCAAATTAATTACTGTTGCTGAAAGATGATAGATGCAATAAAACTATTAACATTTTAATATTTTTGTAATGAAAACTTCAATTAAATAATTAACATTTGCCTATATCTTTATCACCCAAATTGTAAATGAAATAAACTTCAAAACTAAAATGCTGTACTTTTAACACTGAAACTAATTCAAAACCATTTCAAAGTATCAATAGTTAATATTTAGTTAAAACAAAATCCGTTTACTTCAAATAATGAATAATAAATTCCACAAAATAGACATCAAAATGCTCGTAAAACAAAATGAAACAAAACTGTCTTAAATCAATCAATGAAAGCAATTAAACAGCAAGATAAATGAAGATAATATTAAAGACATTTAAAGTTTAATATCAACAAAAAAGTTTGATCCAATATAAATTTCAAAATTAAATATAACTTTTGAGTAATTATGTTGTCAATGAGATGTAAAACAAATGCAGCAATTTTCATACATCAATTTAATTAATGAAATTTTAATTGCCTTTTTTGTATTCAAACAATGAAATTGATTTTCACTTTATAATACAAGATGAAATGTTTTGAATAACATTAAAATTAGGTATTAAAAGTATCATTCATGAAAGATAATTAGGAAATAGTGTTTAAATTGTCAAGAACATTAAAAAATAAATATCTACTAAAATGTCAAATGATTGATAATTGCGATAATTAACTTAGTAATTATTAACAAAAAATTGAAAAAAAGAAACAACCACAATAAAATTATAAAATAAATGACTTTTTTAAACAAAACAGTGTTAAGCAAAGTGATAAATTTTACTTTCAAAATACTAGAAAGAAATTTACAATCACATTCAGAAAACGTATTATTACATAAATTGTACTAATCTTTGATTTGATCAATTAAAATCAAGATAATTAAAGAAAACTTAGATGTCCAAATATAAAAAGGTCCATAATTGCTCATGAAAATGTTCAAACAATAACTGCTGATAAACATTGAAAACTAATTAACATTTCAAACTTAATTGACAACCCAAAAAATATTGTTGATAATTATGTATACTGTACACATTCAACAAACAACCAGATCTTTAAAACTTAAAATATAGTCTTTAACAATGAAGAAAACCTTGTAGTTAACTTGTATATACTAAATAAGAAAATATTGCAATTAAACTGGGAAAGAAATTAGTAAAAAAAGATGAAAATATGGTTTAATTTCATTTGAACAAAGTTAATGAATACTTTTCATTAAAAACCAATAAAAACTTAATATTGCTTGTGTTTAGGATGTTTTTATGAGATACTGCTAAATTTAACTTTTCAAAATACTTGGAAAATTTAAACAAAAACTAATAATAATGTAAACTAACTGTTCAATATTGGTGAGAGGATTTGGTGATCATAAACAGAAAATAGTGAAGAAAAAGTTTAATGAATTGTAACACTTAGTTAAGCAAGTAAATGAAGCATTACCTTTCAACACCTAATGATTATTTCAAAAATTAGTTAATTGTCTAAATAAAACTTAATTACCAAAACGATTTATATCCATGTGAATCAAAAAAATTAAAGATTCTTGTCTCAATATCTTTTGAATTTCTTAATAAAATTTAATAATCTCAAATTAAAAACAAGTAAATGTCTATTTCAATCAGTAATATTTGCATAGTTAAATATAAAAAATAATAAGAATAGTTTTTTCAAAAAATTGCTAAATTGTTAAAACAAAAAAGTCAATAAAAATCAAAATATTTCATCTCAACAAATGAAAAGTATAATAACGTCAATTAATTTTATAATTTAAACAACTTACCCAGAAAACAAATTAAACAATTATAAATTTCATAAAAATATTGTCCATATGGCTACAAAAACATTATTTGTTTAGATTAAATCAAAAATAATTAAATGTTAGAAATAAAAAAACAAGAAATCATAAGTTGAAAAATGTTTACATTGGTGAGAATTACACTAAGACAATTATCAAAGAAATCAATGCAATTTATATAAAAGTTTTTTAATTTTACTAAATCAAGCAATGATAAACACGTACATTATGATCATCATTTAAACCAGTAGGTCCCAACACAAACTAATGTACATCTTTAAACCAGAAAGACGTGCTAACCGCACCACAAGAACTAATTACATTAAACTTTTGTTTCTTTATAAACAACCAACAAATTTAAATTTTAGTTAGCTTTGGTAAAAACAGTCCAAGAGAAGTCCATTAACACCGTGTCATGTTTTGCAAATTTCCGTATGAATCCTGGATAACTGACCGACGGCGCGACCTTCATTCCCAGATCCTCTGCCTGTCCTCTGTGTGAGGCGCAGTTTGTGCACACCAATTGGCGGGGTGAATGGCGTCACCATATTTTATTTGATTGTGATATTTTACGGATGTACAGGGCAAAATTTGTTAGACTTACTGGTGCCCAGACTGATGTATTTAAGTTCAATCAAAAGTCTCAGATTTATTATTTTTATTATTATATGTCTAAAATTTGTAATCAGTATCATCGTGTGCAGGAGCTGTTTAGTTGATTCTCGTTTCTATGGGGGAATTGTATTTGTCGGGCGCTCTATAGTTAGTGGCTTTGTAAAGGCTGTATCGTATATGTTTTATTGTAAATTTTGGGAGCCGAACTCCATATCCTGTGGCCTACGGGTTGAGGGATGTAAATAAAGTTATACATTATATATTATACAGTCCAAGAAAAAATTAAATTAATAACTAAAATATTTTCAAAGTTATTAAAATTCAGAAATAAAATTTGGAAATGTTATAAATTAGTAAAAATTTAAGTCATTAATTTTTAGTGAATGCAAAAGACAATACTTTGGACGTTATAAACAATTTTGAATTTTGTCAAATTTCAAAACAATAATGAAAATTAAAATATTTTATGTTAAGAAATGAAAAGTACAATAATGTCAATGAAGTTTCAAAATGATCCTGAAAATTAAGGAATAGATCGACAATTAAGTTACGCAATCACATTAAATGCAAAAACATTTTCCGAGTTTAATTCCTTAGATTAAATCAAAAATTTTATAAAATGTAATTGTGTTTTAATGAATTATTTATAAAGCAAAAATCAAAAAGATGAATTAGAAAGATTAAATTGAAAATCATAAGTGATAAGCTGAAAAAACATGTAGAGAATGTTTACATGTAATCAAAAATAATTAAAAAAAACAATGTTGCAATTCTTATTAAAAAAAAACAAGCCCATCTTTAACAACAGGACAAATTTAAAATGATTGAAAATGGTGGTAAAACAATATCTTCAATTTCAATTGCTATTTTTAAGTTAATTAAATAAAAAATGTTAAGTAATAAAAATTATTTTCAAATTAAGTAAAACTTAGATATTCATGAATTAAAATTTGAAAAATTGATTTTACTAATTTAAAGTTAAAACTTTTTAGTGACTGCAAAATAAAACACGTTTGGTGTAATAAATGATCTTTAATTTTGTAAAAATTGTCTACGAAAGTTTTGATTTTAAATCTAAAGTATAAACTTAAATAAAAGAGCAAACAGAAAATTATGAAAGCTTTTAAATGTTGACACTTAATTGACCTGTTAATTACATTTTTTAAAACATTTAATAACTCAATAGTTAAACATAATTTTAATTACATTTAAACTCCACTTTATTATCTCACAATTTTAAGAAATACTGATTATTTATCCAAAAAAAAATACAAATTGAAATGATTGTTTAAAATAGAAAATATATGTTCAGTCAAAAGTTTCTTAAATTTATCATTTATGAACCTAATTTAAGATAAAACTATTGAACTATTTTAATCAAAATAAGTTTAATGAATTTATTAAAAATTGCTAACGATCATTAAGCTTAAAATAAATTACCAAAAATATAAAATGTTGATTTGATAAAGACAAATGGATAATAAACTGAAATTCATAAGAAAACACTGAAAACAAATAAAATTCAGCTAAAAATTGGCAAGAAAATGGTTAATTGAAGATAAGAAAATCTGAAAATCTAGGTTTTAACTTTTAAGATTTTTTAAAAGTAAAAAACATTAAAAAAAGATGAAAATCAAGTTATCAAACTAACACAAGTAATTGAATACTCTTAATCTCAAATTCTGAAAAAAAAACTCATTTCTTAAGATAAAACACAAACCTCAATTAATTCAACTTTAAGATTAGTAAAAACATAAATCTTCCTAGTAAAACTTTTGATTTAAAAATAGAATTGAAATACATTTAAAAACTGCGAATCTAAAAATTATAATTAAAAAAAAAAGTTAAATGAATTGCTAAGGATCATTAAGCTTAAAATTAATTACCACAAATATAAAATGTTTTGATTACATAAATGAAAAGTGGATTACGAGCTCAAATTCATAAGAAAAAACAATTCATGATTAAAAACAAAAATAAAATTCTGCTAAAAACTGGCAAAACAAATGCTGAATGTAAAATATAAAAATATGCAAAACTTAATTTAAGGATTTAATTTTAATTAAGTTTTTATTTAATGTAAAAAACATTCAAAAGAAAATGATGCAACCAAGTTATCAAACTTAAGATAAAGCAATAAAATGTAAGTTAATACACTTAGAAACAAATTGTACAAATTCTTCTCATTTCTTAAGATAAAACGGTCACATTTCACAACCCCAATGAACTCAACTTCAGTTAAGATTTAAAAAAAATTAAATCTGCTTGGTAAATCTTTGATTTAAAAATGGAATTGTAATACACATAAAAGCTACGAAGCTTCAATTGTTTTTATAAATTTAAAATAAATTAAATTGATTTGAATGATTAATTACAACTGATTAAACAATGATTAAAACGTTGTTTGTAACTTAACTAAAAAATTAACTTAATTTTAAATAAATCTTAGTCTGATTACTAAATGAAAATAAACAACTTAACAATATGACGTCAGTTTCTTGCACTTTTTGAAATTATCATTAAATTTTTTCTAATATGAATTCAATGATGTTAATTACTTTACAATATTAAATCAATGTATGTATTATAATCTCATTTGAGTATTATTCATACGAAAGAAAGTAGAAACAATTTAAATGCTTGGAAAAAATAAAAATCAAATTTAATTTCTATAAAATAATTAAAAAGCCAATTCATTAAAAAAAATCATTATTCATAAATTCATATAAAGAAAATCAGATTCAAAAGACCATAATTATCTTACGCAACAAAACAACACTTTTTATAAAACTGTAAATCTAAATTATAATTTTTAATTGATTTAGTAATTAGTTATAACAATCAATGATTGTTTCAATTAGTTTAATTAACTTGTAAATAAGTTTATGTTCATAGGTTATGAATCAGATCAATAAATGAAAGGAATTCAAACTAAACATTAACTTAAGAAATTGACAGAAAATAAATTTAAAATTGAAAACTTTTCTTCAATTTTTTAAATTTAAAGAAAATATTCATTTGAAATTTTGTTTTAAAATGCAAATATTATGAAACGTTTCTTGTTGAAAATCAAATTTATTAATTGAAATTATGTTTTGAGGAAAATTGATATGGAAATAATGTGTTTAACATTAATTTCAAAGCTGATTTTAATTAAAAATTAAAAGAAATAAACCAAAATCAAAAGATTACTTAATACGTTTTAGATTTACTGTAGAGACAGACTTCAATAATTCAAATAAAATCTTTAAATTTAGGATTGTTAAGAAAAACAATACAAGATGTAATTTTGGTAAAATAATTGGCTACAAAAAATAATATCACATTATTTTTAAGATTGGAATTTTCTAGTATGTTTCTTAAACATAAAACTAAGACAATTTTTAAAATAAAAGTTCAAACTAAATTGTTTAAATTTACCCAAAAAAATTAAAAAATTTATTAAATTTATTAAAATTAATTTCAACATCAATTGCATTAAACTTATTACAAAAAATTAAAAGTTGTAATTACAAACTGATTTTCAATTTCAAAAAACCAATGCAAATATTAATGAAATTTTTTTTTTAACTAAAATATCAATTTTATTGGAAATGTTTAATTCTGTTTTTTTAAGTAAACACAAATATTAATGTCCCAACCCAGAAAATACTAACTGATTATTTAAGATTAACTGATCATCAAACTACAAATTATCAATAAACAAATAATTAACTAATAACAATTAAGAATTTAAAACTACTGCATTTACAAATATTCTGATTAGTTCATATGTCTCTCATATTAAAGATTCACTTAAAAAACCGCAATAATTTAATCATCCACTAAGTTTTTAATAGTTATCTTTTAATTTATTTTTTGTCTTAAAATTTGTGTCATAAGTTTAGTTATACAATCAGTTAAATAAGAGTTAATTTAAGTAAAAAATTAATTAATATTAAAAATTCATTATTTAAAAGCAATTTTGTTAAGTTTGATGATTTTAGATTAAAGCTTAGATTTAGAGATTTATATTACAAATCTTGTAAAACGATTTAAAACAAAAACTAACCTTTCAAAACGAATTTCTTGATGAATAGAAATAACAAATTAAATTCATAAATAAAAACCAAAAACACATGAAATTGAAGAATATAAAAGAGGGCGATTGAGGAATCAAACCAATAAATAAAATAATTCACTCAAAAACATTTAATATGCAAATTAAGGCAATTTAAGAGAATCAAATGGTAAAATAAATTTTTTTAAAAGTTTGCCAAAAAGTTAAAGTTGTGATTACAAAAAAATTAAAAGTTGTAATTACAAAAAAATTAAAAAGTTGTAATAACTTTTTTAGTGTAAACTTTTCTTTTAATTAATTTCTTGTCTCAAAAATTTGTTTCGTAAGTTTACAGTTAAATAAAAGTTAATTTCTATCAGAAATTAACTAAAAAATACCATTAAAAGCTATTTCATTTAGTTTGGTGATGTTGGATAAAAGCTTAGATTTAAGAGATTAATATTTGAAATATTGTAGAAAGATTTAAAACATAAACTAATCTTTCAAAACTAATGCAATTTGACAATTTCAAATGAAATTAAAGATATTATTCACTATAAAAGTGGATGGTTGTAGAATCAAACCAATTAATAAAATTGTTCACTTGAAAACTTTTAATATGCAAATAAAGGCAATAAAAGCAATTCATTGCCATAAAAAGATTATTAAGTAATTTTATAAAATAATTAAAATGAAGAGCTGAAAAAGGAAATAAACATTTAAAATAAAATTCAAAATTTACAGATGATAAAAGAGATCGATGATTCACGTGATATAAAATAAATTCAAAGAAAATTTTACAAGATATGTTTATTGTCAACAGAGATATGAGATTGTTAGTTTATAAATCTTAAAATTCAAGAAAATAATGCTATAAAAAGAAACCCAAAGACAAAGTAAACTTGATGAAAACCTAACTGCAATTTAAATTAAATATGGAAATGCACATTTGGAAATTAAAAAATAAAGATTTAACCATTTAAATCGATATTGGTGACGGAGATCAATTAATTGAGAACAACAACAACATACAATTTTCATTTGGTTTTTTTTAAAACTTGTTTTATGATTCTAAGAACTGAAATCATTGTCAGGCATTTATTGACCAAACATTTTGACGGTTTCAAAACTGATCTAATTTTTCATTTCAACTAATTAATCTTAACAAATTCTAAGACATCGAATTTATACTTTGATTAATTTACTAATTAGGCAAGAAAAATTAAGTTATTAATTATGCAAGTAAAATTAAGTTCTTAATTAGGCAAGTAAAATTAAGTTCTTAATTAGGCAAGTAAAATTAAGTTCTCAATTAGGCAAATAAAATTAATTTACTAATTAGGCATGAAAATTAATTTACTAACTAGGCAAGAAAATTAATTTACTAATTAGACAAGTGAAATTAATTTACTAAAATACTCATTTAACCAAATTCATCAAATTTTTTTTAAATTGTAGTCAATTACTTAATCATCAATTAGATGAAAATTAAAACTCCAAATTGAGCAGAATCATAAAATTGCAATTTCAAATTTAATTTTTAATATCAAATGATGCAACAAAAACAAATAAAAAGTTAAAAAAAAAGATGATCAAAAGTTGTCTTCCTGCAGTCAATTTTAATTTAAAAAAAATAACTAAAAAATGAATTTAAATTTCTACGAAGCCAATTGTTTCCATTCAATATTGTTAACTCCCAATAATCAATCAATTTATTATTTAAGTAATTTACTATTAATTTGAAAATCAAAATCACTCAAATACTAACGTTCAATTAGAATTTTCATAACCATATTAAAGTCATTGCCTTATTTAAAATATTTAATTATACAAATCCACATTAATTTACTAATCAAATTAAAAATTAATTAAAATATTTATCTAGCACTACTATAACGAAAAATGATTTTCATCACTGTATTAAAAGTCAATTAAAAATTTCTACAAAACACAAAAAGTTTCAATTAATTATGTTAATTTGAACTAATGAATTTATTGTTTAGCTAATTAACTTTTATTTTGCAATTAAAAATAAACACAAATTTCTGGTCCAAATAGTCAAGATATGATAGCTTTTTGTGTCATACGTCATATGTGTCATATTTCTTACTCTAATGCTGACCAACCCATTTCAAAAACTTAAAAATTAATCAAGTGAATTTTAATTTAATATCAAATTAAAATCTAATTAGAAAACGTATCTCAAGATACTTAAATGAAAAACGTTCAACACTAATTTAACACTAATCTTTTAATCTAATTTAAATTTCATTTCAATTGATTTCATCTTAAAAAATTAATTAACTAAAAAATTGTAAAAGACTTGCAAAATAAATTGTCATAAAAAATGATCTTTTTA
>JAAFCF010007123.1:98026-111398 GCA_013389785.1 Helicorthomorpha holstii | reverse complement strand
GATGAAATGGGAGGTGAAGTCATATTTAAAAATTTGGAAAATATTTTGGTAGAAAAGTTCAATTATAAAATTAAAAAAATTTTTGATCGTTTAATTGATAAATTTGCCAATTTAAAAGAAGATATAGTGGATGACGACAATAAACATTCAAATGATGATATACGCATGCGTTTCTGTTTACAAAGTGCAGAACTGAAAAATCCTGTTAATATTGCTTTTATCAATCGTGAACGTTTAACCGGAAAATTATTGTTAGATACCATAATTAATGTTCAGAATTCTAATGAAAATTTTAATTTAATGTCTGGAAATATTCGCTTATCGCTTATGAAGACGCGTATGCCGCCGCGTGGTGGATCTAGACGAAGAGGAATTAGAAATATTCTACAAAAAAGATATGTGAATAATGTGCGTGATTGGATTAAAAATAAAAAGCGCAGTAATGCTATTGTTTTTATCGAAAATAAAGACGCTATGTGTTGCCCTAGGGCTATAGTAGTGGGTATTGAAAACGCGCACTATCGCCAATCTAAAGGTGAAGAGTGTCGAATACAATATGGACTGTTTAGAAAAATTAAATATGATATTAATTATCAAACTATGCAGGCTCAAAAATTATGTCACAAAGCGGGTGTAAATGTGTTTGAGGCATGCGGATTGAAGGAAGTTCAACGTTTTGCTGATTATTTGGCGGAAGAATATCAAATATACGTGGTGGAATTGAACCAAGATTTTAGGTTGATTTTTACCACCATGGACTCCCAGGATTATGAAAGACAGACAAAAGTGAAATTTAGAATATAGTTACTGTTGGATAATGATCACTACGATTGTATTGTTAATATAGCTTTGCTGTACGGTGAGCGAGATTTTTGCATCCTATGTCTAAAGGGGGTGAGTGGAAATCATCATTGCACCAGAAGTTGTTTAGCCTGTAAGAGTTTGCAGTGTAAAGATTTTAAAGCTATATTGCACACTCCTTCGGTTAAATGTCGGTCTTGTATTAGATATTTTTATGGGCCAACATGTTTTGAGCAGCATTTAAACAATGGAACATGTCAAGCAGTGAAATATTTTAAAGTTTGTTACCAGCTGAAAGAAAAAGATGCCCGTCACACGGGTTTTACTAGAAAGTGTCAATATTGTAAAAAAATGCGGCCTTTTGAGCATTTGTGTTATATACAGAAATATGATTGTTTAAGAAAATATAGACAAGGTACTCCCAGACCACTCACTGCTCGTGTGTGGTACTTTGATTACGAGTGTTTAGTGAGACAGGAGGATAATTCGCATCAACCAAATTTGGTGATTGTACAGTCTGAAGATAATCAGGAGGAAAAGATATTTGAGGCGGGTCAGGATACAAATGAGCATTTTTGTCGGTGGATATTTGGCTATCTGACCACAGATTTAAATAAACATATATTTGTTAGTCACTATGGAAAGGGTTATGATCATCATTTGGTGCTACAATGGCTGTTTAAAAATAGAAAAAATCCCGACATTGTTTGGAATGGACAAAAGATAATAAGCATGAAATTAGACAATATTCATTTCATTGATTCGCATAATTTTTTACCTGTGCCACTGGCTGCTCTACCTAAAACTTTTAATTATAAGGAGCTTAAAAAATGTTATTTTCCTCATTTATTCAATCGAGTTGAATATCAAAATTATGTGGGAGAATGGCCAACGTTGAATTTTTATGAGCCTCACATGAAAAAGACGGCGCAAGAGTATCAGCTGTTAATTGAATGGCATAAGCAACAGATGCATAATATTTTCAATTTTAAAAAGGAACTTAAAGAGTATTGTCTATCAGATGTGATGATTTTGCGTCAGGCTTGTAATCAATTTAGGCGTATGACTAGCGAAATGTTTGAAATGGATCCCTTTTTGCATGCCGTGACTCTGCCATCTTATTGTCAAAAAGTTTATTTGGCTCATTATATGCCTTTAAATAGTATTGGTATAATACCCCCCTCGACAGGTTACTATTGTTCTGCCACAAAACGATACAGTGAAAAGGCCATTAAATGGTTAGAATGGCTAAGTCAATCAAAAGAAATTGATATACAACATGCTTTAAATGGAAGGGAAAAATGTTTTGGTAGAATGTATGTAGATGGGTGGGATAAGGATAATGCTGTGGTGTATGAATTTATGGGTTGCTATTTTCATGGTTGTCCTCATTGTTATAAACCTGACACTTTTAATCGGGTGAATAATTGCACAATGCAACAGTTATTCAACAGAACAATTGCACGTTTAGAAAAATTAAAAAGTAAACATTCCAATATTATTAAAGATGTGGTGGTAAAATGGGAATGTGAGTTGGAGGGTGAAATTAAAATTAATTTGGATATGCAGCAGTCATTTTTGAATAACTATTGTACAACAAGGGGACCTTTGATTCCAAGAAGTGGATTTTATGGAGGACGCACAGCTCCTACTCGTTTATATTATAAAACAAAAAAGGGGGAAAAAATAATGTATGTAGATTACGTTAGCTTATACCCAACTGTTAATAAGTATGATGTTATGCCAGTAGGACATCCAAAAATTTTGCATCCAGCTGTTTACGAAGCGGGTGGCAAATATTTTGGTATGGTAAAGTGTTTGGTAATTCCACCTCGTAATTTGTATCATCCTGTGCTACCTTACAGATGTAAAAATAAGCTAATGTTTCCTCTGTGCAGTTCATGCTGCATTCAAAACCCTTTAGATGGTAAATGTACGCATTCTTATTTTTCCAGAGCTATAAGTGGCACATGGACTACCGTAGAAGTAGATCAGGCAGTTAAATGCGGATATAAGGTGATTAAAGTTTATGAAATTTGGCACTATGAAAAGCGAATAAAGGGTTTGTTTGCTGATTATGTTAATGCTTTGCTGAAAATTAAACAAGAGTCTTCAGGTTGGCCCTCTTGGGTGCATAATGATGAAGATAAATTGAAATACATTACTAATTATCAGCAGGTAGAAGGTATATTGCTAGAAAATGTAGAAAAAAATGTGGGTAAGAGGGCTATAGCAAAATTTTGTTTAAACTCATTGTGGGGAAAATTTGCTCAGCGAGAAGATTTACCGATTACCAAGGTGATAAGTACTTATAGGGAATTAGTGGATCTTTTAAACAGTGATGACAAAGTGGTGAGTGATGCAAAGATAGTGAATGAAAATAAGATGCTGGTTACCTATAAGCCGTTAGTAGAAGTGTCGGGAGTGTTGGGTAAAACTAATTTGGTTATTGCGGCATATACTACAGCCTGTGCTAGATTAAGATTGCAAACATTGTTGGATGTGGTGGGTGAAAATTCATTGTACATGGATACCGACAGTCTGATATACGTTGTACCGGTGGGGATGCAAGATCCTTTAAAGGGTATGATTGGTGAAAATTTGGGTCAGTTAACCAACGAAATTGGTAGTAAATATGCACAAGAAAAAGAGGAGGTTTATATAACTGAATTTGTGTGCAGAGGACCAAAAAATTATGGTAATAAATTGAGTAACGGAGAGGAAACGTGGAAAGTGAGAAGCATAAACATGAATTTTAGTACTAATACCGTCATTAATTATAGGGTAATTAAAAGTATGGTATGTCAAAAAATAATATCATCACCCTCAACATCTTCGCTTACTTCTGATAATAATGTTGACGATAATAATCCCTCTACAAACAAAATAAAAGTGCAGCAATTTAACATTAAAAGATGTAAATATACCGGTAATTTAAAAAGTCAAGTTTGCGATAAAACATATCAGATTGTGTTTGATAAGGCCTATGTGGATAATCAATTAAAAGCTTGCCCTTTTGGATATTAAAAATATGCATGGATAATGGCACCTTATAAGAATAAAAGTATATTGAATAGTTGTAAACAGGAAAAAAAGTGGAATTTGCAATATTATGATAGCAGTAAACCTTATAGTTTAGGATCAATTCAGAGGTTTAGAAAATCTATAGGTCAAGCAAATACACCGCAGTTTTAACGCTGGGAAGCTAAACAATATCCTTATAGCTTGTTAAGACAAGTAAAACATAAATTTCCTCGTAGTAAGACTCACTCGTTGGGCATTGATAATTTATGGCAGGCTGACATTTTGGATATGCAAGCTTATTCGTCGTACAACGATAAATTTAGATATATTTTGACAGTTATCGACATTTTTAGCAAGTATGCCTGGGTACGTCCTTTGCTAACTTAAAGTGCGGCGGAAGTAAGCAAAAATATACGTGATATTTTTCAAGACAATAATAATGCTCCGGCTAATTTTCACACTGATCAAGGCAAAGAGTTTAAAAATGCCAATGTACGAAAATTAATGAATGATTATCAGGTAAATTTTTATACGTCAGTAAGCGACAAAAAAGCTGCTGTAGTGGAACGGTTTAATCGTACCATAAGAATGAAACTTCAAATGTTAGCTAGGAAAAAAAATACCTATCTTTATTTGGCAGATTTACAAAGCATAGTAAAAGGTTATAATAGCACTCCATCACGGGTAACGGGTTTAGCACCAATGAATGTAGGATCACAAAATGAGGCACAAGTGTAAGAGAAATTGTATGGTTCAAATTATTATAAAGAAAAGACTAAAAAACCTGCCTATAAAGTGGGTGATAGCGTGCGTCTTTCCAGTTGGAAAGGCATATTTGATAAAGAAGCTGATAGTCCTAATTGGACAGAAGAGATATTTACCATTCATCGTGTTCTTTTGAGGCATCCCTATCCGGTGTACAGAGTAATTGACAGTCAAGGAGAACCTATTCAAGGGATATATTACAAGGCTGAATTACAAAAAGTAGCAAAACCTTCCGTTAAAACATATTTTAAAATTGAAATAATATAAGTAGCAAAAAAGTGGGTAAACAAATGAAATATCTGGTTAAATGGTGGGGTTATCCAAGTAAAATGAATAGTTGGGTGACTGAAAAGGATATAAAAAATATATAAAAAGAAATTGGTAAGGGTAAAAATATTCATTAATGAATAATCACACACACGCTTGTCACTACAATCATTGTCTTAATCGTCAAGCATAGGTGATATTGTAATAATAATAACAACAACAACAACAATGGCTTTAAAAGAAGATACTAGCCAAAATGGTTTTTATATAACTTTAACTTCTAATGCATCTGTGGCTTATTATCCTCGCAATAAAGCAGGTTATTTTACTGTACAGTTAGCCGATAGTATTAAATTGGGTTTTACAAAATGGGAAGTTAGATTAGTGGACATTATATTTCCTCATCGTTGGGAAAATATTACTTCTGATAGTAACTATATTAACTACGGATTTTCACTGCAAGTTTCCTACGTTCCTATTATGTTTGTGATGCCAGGTAAAAAACCTACATCATTTTCGGATATAATTTATTATTTCAACGAAGATAATACATGGAAAAAAGATGTTCATTTTAAGGTGAAATTTATTGAAATAACTTTAGAAGAACAAACCTACCATTACTGTCGCATTTATATTAAACGACAACATTTAAAAATTCCTACTGGTAATTATGACAGTGCAGACATTTTAGAAGATGTAATCAACGACATTTTGTGGAAAGATATGGAAAACATCATCGATAATATTAATCGTGAAATTCCGGATTTTAAATTTAAAATGCATAAAATGCCTGATGATAAAAACACCCGATTTTATAAGCAAACTTTAATGCTAATTTATGATGCACAATTAAGAAGGGTGATTGTTGAATCTTCTTTAAATAATGGTAAAATATTTTTTGAAACAGATTTAACTAGTATTTTAGGTTTTACATCAGAGAAAAATTTAAAAGATGACATTTATTCAAATAAGGATGTGACGATGACGGATGAGGAAGCAGATGATTTTAAAGAAAATAATTTCAAGGGGTGGAAAGTAAGAGCTCTATTTCCTCCACTTTTACAAGAAACAGCAATATTTGTGTATACAGATATTATTCAACACCAATATATGGGTGATATGCAGGCTCCATTATTGCAAATTGTGCCTATAAATATGCACCATCAAAACAGTTTCATTCATTTTCTATATAATCAACCGCAGTATGTGCCCGTATGTTTAGACACTTTCCAGACTATAAAAATTGATATTTGCACTTATTTTGGTACATTGTTTAATTTTGAAGACGGAGACACTCATCTTAAACTACACTTTAGACCCATTATAGTTGGTAGATAAACAATTAGATATGAAAATGGCAATAAAAAGAAAAGTGTCGTCTGCGGATAATAGTGATAACAATGCTAATAAATTATTATGCTACTATATGAAGCAATGTCATCAATGTCAACGAGGTTAAAGCAATCAAAGACCGGCATTTTATGCTTGAATACGTTTTCAACGAGGACGAGGATTAGGCAGTTTTTTTTCCAATATTTTTAGATGGATTAAACCTTTGGTAAAACCCGTTGTTATGACGGTGGGTAAGGATTTCGGCAGAGCCAGTATTAACACCTTGGAAGATATTATTGATGGTAGAAATGTTAAAGAAGCTGGAAAAGAACACTTTAAAAAAGCTGGTTTGGCGTTAGTAGGACGTGCTATAAATGCTATGGGACACAAATTTACTGGAGGTGGAGGTGATAGCGGTTTACCTTTAGGTATACTGCCGGGAGGTATGGAAAATTTGGCCAGGATGCAATTCAGAGGTATAAAATGTTATCAATCACCACACACAATGGTTAAATTAATTAATGATCGTCGCCGTCGTCAAGGTCAAAAAAAAACTCAGCATAAAAAAAGTAAAAATACTATAAAAAGACTAATAAAAGTCATATAATATCATAAAACGGGATATCTTTGGACCCATTAGACGTAGGGGAAGGGCAAGTGCTAAAGTTGATAATTCATATTTCTAGTAACAGCCACAATAATAATAATAATGCCTATCAAAAGAAAGTGTGGCGGGAATGACGAGGAATTATCTAATAAAAAGTCAAAGTTAGTGATATACGATTCCAGATTGGAATTATTTGACGAGGAAGAGATTAATTTAAACCAGGAATATTGCGAAATTGTGGAAAGAATAGAAGTTGAGTTGTTACCCCAAGCTCCACCTCATAACTCATCTACCATAGAATTTTTTATTCCGGTGGATGTGGATTATTTTATGGATTTTATATCAACCTTGTTTACGTATTAAAGGGCGTGTCGTTAGGGCTGATGGCATCAATTTGGACAATACTGACGTGGTAACCCCTACCAATAATTTCGGATCTAGCTTATTTAGTCAGGTGGAACTATTCATTATAGGTACTTTTGTCACCAGCACCTCCAATTTGTACCCTTACAAGTGTTATTTTGAAAATCTTCTGAATTTTGACAATGAACTGTTAAAATCTAAAGGTTTATTGCAAGGTTTTTTACCAGATACTGAAGGAGTAAATGATATTTATGCACTTACTGTAGAAGGGTGTACTGCTGCTACAAAAGCTTTGAATATGACGGTAGCCAAGTCACAAACATATAATTTGGTAGTACCTCTCATTTCGATCTATCACGTTGCGCCAAATTATTGCCTAATTTAATTCAAATTCGTCTAAAATTAACACGCAATAAACCCAAATTTTATCTAAACTACGATTCAACTAAAAATTCTTATAAATTCAAAATTGAAGATATTGTTCTACTATTTAATAAATATAAATTGAACGACACGGTGCTGTATAAGTATGCCCGTCTGTTGGAACCGCAAACTGGACCTGGACGATTTAGTTTTACTTTTCCAGACATTCGTTTAGGTTCTCCTCCTTTACCTAAAGATTCTTTGTCCTTTGTATTGAATGACCCTTTTAATGGAATAGTTCCTTACAGTTTAGTGTGTGCTTTTGTGACCCATGAAGCTTACAATGGAGCAGCAGAAAAAAATCCTTTCTACTTTTAACACTGTCACTTAAAAACCCTCAACATTACCATTAATAGTCGTCCAACTCAGTGTGGCACCAAAAATTTTGATTTTGCTAGCGATGATTCTATCGACGGATATCTATTAATTTTAAATAACGTAGATGCTGGTACAGCTTCCTGTCCTGCTCCACTTATTACCTGAAAGAATTATTCTAAAGGCTATACAGTAATGGTTTTTGATTTCACTGATAATAATGCCAACAGCGACCTAACTCAACCCAATCAAATGGGAGTCTTAAAATTAAGCTGAAATTTTACTATTAAATTACTTTGGAAATGAACCTTACTTTTATGATTATTGGCAGCAATGGTTTCAAAAATATTTTCCAGAACTTTTAATTAATCCGCATATTTTGCAGAGTCCTACTAGCTTTACTTGTGGTGCGCATTGTTTATTTTATTTATTTCAACGTTATAGAAACATTACTTCTTCATATATTTTAAGTCAAATGTATGCGGAAAATTTATTATTTAATGATAAATTAGTCATGAAAACCATGCAAAAAAATTATTCACCCCAAGAAAAGTTTAAATTTATTAGTCTATTTACTGTTAAACAAATTTGTAAGTGCTATAAAAATTGTTCATTTTGTAATAAATCAAAAATCAAATAGCGCTTATTTATTATTATTATTACAATAATCTCAATTTTTTAATTTCCTCATATTGCCTTACAGACGTGACGCCATTTTACTTTTTCCTTTTTTTGTTGTAATTTTAGATGTTAAAAGCTTACGATTTATTTTTCATTTTGTAATACAATAAAATGTTTTTTTTTTGATTTGTAAAATAATAAAAAGTAAACACGCAAGAATGTCAGTTTTTATTTAAAAACATTTTAATGAAATATTAAAAATTGTAAACAAGAGTTATCGGATTCATTATAACAGGGAATTATTATTACAGTGGTTATCTGACTCTAATTTGTAAAACAATTCATTATGCTTTTAAAGAAGGAGGAAATAAAATAAGCTAATTATTAACGGTTAACACCCCCAAATTTTCAAAATAAAAAGACGCACACCGCTAACTTTATTATACATTCAACTGTCATAAATTGTGACGTTAACATCTAGTATTTAAAAAACTAAAAAATTAGGCAAACAGTTTTCTAAAAATAATATATAATGAGTGTCAGTGACCAACAACAACAACAACAAAACTTTTTCTGTAACGATGAAATTGATGTTCCAGTTCGACCAAAAAGACCAAACGTCAATCTACCGTTAAATATGCTACCTTCCTCCTCCATACCGACTAGTGAAACATACAAGCCAATCACAAATGCCGAAGGTCAACTGGCTGGATGGAAAATGTTTGGCATAAATCGAGGTTTGAAATTATATACATATCAACAGCGAAACTTTTTAGAGTTAAGAGCTCTAGATAGAGTTTACAATGCGGGCACTGGAACTGGAGACGTATTAGTAAGGCAGGCTGGATATTGCAGTGGACTCAACTTCACACAGGAAAGTTGGATTCAATTAAAGCAATTAATTCCGATTATAGACCAGGCCATCGCCATGTTGGTTTGCAACGAGAATAAAAGCGGTCCTTGCACAAGTAAGGCTATGGAGTTTATTTTTAACAATGGTTGTAATCTGCAGGAAGACGAGCAGGAATTATCCATGACGATTCAACAAACCAAGCAGCAACCGCCACAAGCTATACGTTACCATCATCGATCACTGGTTGACGTGATGGATTACACAGTCAATCAGAATGATAACTCCGATGCAGAAACTGTAAGTCTCTTAGATGATGAAGATGACGATGATGTGGTGATTGTTGACGCTGATAATAGAGATGTACACAACTACGCTCAAAAGTAGTCATTAACTGCTCAAACTATAGGAGAAGGTAACTGCAAAATTGATAATAATAACATGGTATATATGAAACGAAATAAATCTATAGCTCGAATAAAACCATACAGTATACCTAAAATCACCACCAATATTGTAAGAGGAGGAGTAACTACTGATAGCATTGTTCTAAATTGTCGAACTCCTGAAGTCATAACCATTGAGGATTAATTAAATTAATTTAATATTTCCTTTACATTAAAAAAAAATAACGTTAATAAATAAATTATATTCCTATATAATGTTATGGCGGTTTTTTTTAATTATGAATGACTAAATAAAATAAATAAATTATGTTCCTATATAATGTTATGGTGTTTTTTTAATTATGAATGACTAAATAAATAAAATAATTAAATAAAAAGCATTACAAATGATTAATTTAATATTAATTTATAAAATTCAAATAAAAACATAAAAAATGTTAATAATTCACTTATCAAGAAATTATATTTATACGTTACATATTATTGTTGCATTTTGATAAAGTTAAGTCAATAAATAGACATGTCGCAATTGATTAAATATTAATTTAATTTATAAATTAAATAAATAGAGGTGTGGCAATTTTTTTTTTAAAAAAAAAATGTTTTATCTTTTAGATAACACTTATCAACTTAAGTTGTTACATCCTTTTACATGCATTATTGCCGGTCCTTGTGGTTGCAGAAAAACGGTATTTTTAACCAAATTTTTACGACAAATGAAAGAAATTATTACCATTGTACCCGATGAACTTATCATTTGTTACGGAAAATATCAACTCATGTACGAAGATACGCAAGTATGGCATAACTTTAAAAAGGTACAATTACACGCTGGATTGCTGGAAAACATGCCTTTTGCCAATGATAAACATAAAACATTGGTGATTATCGATGATCTAATGTTAGAATGTCAATCCAATAAATTTATTTCTGACATGTTCACCAAAGGTAGTCATCACGATAATATTAGCATAATTTTGTTCAATCAAAATTTATTTCCGCGTGGTAACAAAAGTCGCATCATTAGCCTAAATACAAAATATTTTTTTCTCATTAAAAGTCCACATGACAGCAAACAATGTCGTCATTTTGGTCAACAGGTGGAGGGCATATCAGCTAAAGAGTTTGAAAAGGCATATATAGACACCACTTGTCAATGATACAGTTATTTATTTTTGAATTTCATGCCTAACACACCTACCTGCTTGAGATATCTAAGTAAAATTTTACCCGGCGAAGAAACTGTAGCCTATTTAGGAGAAAACCTTTACCGTCATCTACTCACTGAAAAAGAAAGACCAGTCGACTAAGAAAATTACCATTTCCCCAATCATCATCATCATGCATCAGCCCAATATTTTAGATAACATTTACTCTCCCATGGCAGGTACAGGTAGTACTAGTAGTAACCACAGTAGTGGTAGTAACATTACTACAACTTCACCCCCTCTTACTACCTCTCCAACTGCCTTTACTATTGCCACCACCACTTCTTTTTCTATTTCGCAAATCCCCACCCATAAATTAAGTAAAATAACTTTTAAAAAGTATTTAAAGTATTGCACCACCACTTTTGCCTTATTAGTTACCTTCACCTTGGAGTTTTTATTTCTCATTCAAATAATTCAAGCTTTTCAAAACAACGGAAATCTTAATAAAAGTGAAATTGCAAATTTAAAAAAAACCGTGCATTCGTTAGAATTGGTACGCCAACAATATCAACAACCTCATCAATTTATTACTCCCTATGCTCTGCCTTTAATAAACTCACCCCACTATGCCTGCGCGTTCCAACAAGAAGGTGGTTGTAAAATACCCTCCTCATCAACAACGCCGATTGAAAAATTTGAAATTAATCACCCCCAGCCTCCTATGTTATCACCTCTCCACCATCCACCACCCCCACCAGCACTGGTGCCTCGTCATTGCCGCCACCGGAAGGGGGGATGCCGTTGTTCGTTACACCCCTCACCCCCGTGGGGACGCCATCGCAGGTTACACCCCTTACCCCAGCACCGCATGAAGGGGGACGCCAAGCCACACTCCCTCGACACATTTTACCACCCGCACCCCCGCGCCTTCAACAATTGGAAATTTTACGCCACTTGAAAGCATTTCCTACTAAACAAGCCACTTACTGCCATTGCTTAACTCCTGCTGCCGTAGATAAAATGTCTGAATGCTGTTTAAATTATCGCAATGAATATGCCGGTAAAAAAGGTTTAAAATCTTTGCATAAATATGGGGAAGATATCTGCTATTTGTCACTTCCTGATGTATCACGTCCAGCCAAACGTCAACTTATGTCGCAGCATGGAGGATTTATTGGTTCGTTACTAGGTATTTTAGCTCCCGCCATTTCAGGATTAGCCTCTGCATTAATACCATGTTAAAAAAACATGGTACGTAAAATGATGCTAGTGGATGTGGGGGATTATAATAAAGCTCGCCTTCTCACCACCTCCGTAACACCCTCATCTCCGCCCACTATTTTAAACATAAAAAGTTTAGGTAGCACTAAAGAAGTTTTACAAAATTATGTGAACCCCTCCATCAATTTAGCCGTCACTCCTTCCCCATTAGAACAGCTATTATATCAGATGCAAAATCAAATCACCACTCAACTGGAAAAAAAATCAAATCTATCTTTAGCTTGTCGTATGCAATTATATCACAAATTAGTGGGAAAATTTAATCAACTTTTAGATCAAATACGTCAAACTGAAAGCACCAGCAGTGGTAATTCTACTATTCCTCTACAACCACCACCACAACAACAATTGTCAACTAATACAACCCAGCATGTGTCAAAATCTCAACCCCCTACCAGGGCAGTTACAGCAGCAACAATTTTTAATAATCTTGCTGATAATAATTCTTCTACAGCAACAACAACATCATCATCATCATCATCAGCCAGCAATTTTTTATCCTCTAATAAAAAAAGACGTCAAAAAACGAAAAAAATCACTACATCCACTCCCCTGTTCTCTTCCCAGTCGTTGGAGAACACTATATCGACAATACCGTTATCATCATCATCCTCATCAACATCAACAACCTCCCACTACAGCTCTAAAATTTCTCCACCTGCCAACCGTACCCACAGCAAAATCAGAAAACAAAATTTAAATCAAAAAGGTCACGGTGTATTAACAAATTTTATACCGCATAAAAAATGGCTTACCTTTAAAGCACATATAAGAAATAAATGATAACCAACCTATTAATGTAACCACACAATAGATTTAATAAAATATAAAGTAAATTTCATATATTTATCTTGTGTCTTAACCTTTATTTAAACACGCATCGCATATATGTAATTTTTAAAAAAAAAATCTTATATCATTACATAATAATAACAACAAAAAATAATACAATAAAAATTTAACGCATATGTAATTAATTAATGGTAACATCAAATGTCAAGCTTCATCATTAGCTGAATCATCCACCCCTACATCTATTCTTTTATGGTCTTTTCTTTTCTTTCCGGCTAGTATTCCGTTGATATCATCACCATCATTTAATTCTCAAATTCTTTTATGAATTTCTGATTTATTGACAACGCCACCAGCAAATTTATCTTCATTC
>JAAFCF010007123.1:56160-81681 GCA_013389785.1 Helicorthomorpha holstii | reverse complement strand
GTGACTAGACTCTTGAGCGCCTCACTGGTATCGTATCCGAGTAGGCCATATGCCTAAGATGTCTGAAGTCTGCTCAACAGCAGATGTAGACGTAGTAGGATACTAGACTCTTGGTGACACGCGTGTCACGTCTTAGTCCTAGTAGTAGTAGTAGCTTCGGAGATGTAGCCTGAGTCGCCCGCGCTGTCCGGGGATGAGGTCTAGATGTCTGAAAGCTGACTTAGTGAAAGGCAACCAATCTCGTATTGGTTGCAATCGTAGGAGAAGTACCTGACTGTGAAGTCCCTAGCTCCCGCAGTCCAAGTAGTTCAGTCGGTGTGTCGTGGGTTTGTGCCTCTTTAGGCTGCTTCAGTTACCGAGTAATTCTAGGAGAGAAGGAATGGAGTCCAAACAATGTATAACAGTCAAATAGCTTTATTTACTTAATACAAGGGAGCACTGTCAGCATGACAGTCTCATACTCTCTTCTTACACTCTCTCTCTACCTAGCGAGGTAGAGCTCTTTATATACGAATTTAGAGGGGTTGGGCCTCTGCTGAGGTCCAATCCCGAATAAGGATAAAGATTAACAAAATAGGCTAACGAGCCGTCAATCAAATATAAAATAACAAATATCACAATACCCTTGTAGGGGCCGCTGCTCCTACAAGGGGCTTAACGAAACATGTACTGAAAATAGGAAACATGATTAAAACAGATAGATTCAACTGTCAGCCTAAGGCTGGCAGTTGATAAATTTCCATACTAAAAATAGCGACTTAAGTAGCTACGCGGATGTGCTGCGGGCCGGCCTACAGTGGTTTTTTTATTTCAAAGGTAACTTAATTTGTCATTGTAAAGGTTGAATGTACATATATATTTAGGCCACGCAACAGGCCAAGCTGACCCTAATGGTGAAAAATAAAGCCCCACCTTCTCATGGATGTCACAACGGTTAAGACTTATCCAAAATGTGAAAACTAATAACGAGGTCACGTGATTATGCCCTTTGAATAGGATAAAAAAACTCTTTCTGTTTTAGATTTTCTTCATTCATTCCCAAGTCTTCAAGAAAGTTTTGTGATATTATCAGATCGTGATATTTTTACTCATTTTCAAATTTCACATCAGAGAAGTTTTTTTTTTCAACTTTTAAAAGCCAAGAAAATGCTGTGGACTCAATACCATACAGAACTACAAAACACCTCACCAATTAAGATTGCACGTCAAATAATTACTGTTGGAGGAAAAATATATTTATTTGGTGTCAGCGGTATGTTACCAAATGCAGTCAGGATTTTGGAAATCGATTCTGTGACATTAAATTGTGAAGAAATCTGGTCTCGCACCTTTAGAGATTGCACAAATGTTCTTCCAGTTATGTATAAGGATAAAATAATTTTTGTTCTTACTAACGTTTTAAGAGAATCAACCCCATATTTATTCTACCAACTTGATACCAAGACGAATCAAGTTTTTGAACTTAAAATTAACATTGAGGACATTTTAAAGTTTGATCTTATAATCAACGGATGCATTTTGGAAGACCAACTGTATTTATTTTTTAAGGGAAGGAATCAATTGTTAACAGTCAGTGCTCTCAATCTGAAAACTTTAACATGGATTTTTACAGGATTCAGAAACCATACAAGCAACAGCCCAACACCAGATAACTTAATTTGGAATAAAACAAAAGCTTATGGAGAAAACATTTACTGTTTTGATGGATATTTGTTTGAAACTCAATATGTTAGTGACCATAGCATCGTTCATGTGTTTAATACAATCAACAAGAAGTGGACTAATGTTGATTTAACTAACAGCATTCAAAAGGAAAGCCATTTTCGTTTGCCTGAAAGTTTAATGGGTGGCTATTTAATTGATTTAAGAAAAGGCAGCAATGAAAACGACCAAAGTAATTGTTACATAGACATACTGAAGGTTGAAACTAATAAGTGTTTCAATGTAAAATTATTAACACCCACTACTATTGACAAATCTTTCTGTTTAAATTGTGTAGTTGAAGACAAAATTTGTGTGTTTGATTATTTCAAAGGCAAAATAACAATAAACATTCTTCATTTGGTTCCATCAATACAGTTGATGTGCCAATCGGTTATTGCGCGACACAGAATGGACGAGGCTCATAAACTACCAAAACAACTTCAAAATGAACTTAAATGTCATTTTATCCGCAAATAATTAAAAACAGTTAAATATATCGTGTAAGTCAAATGTAATAAAAATAAAGTTTTTGTTCAATTAAAGTAAACAGTCATTATAAAAACATTAATTACCGTATTTATTATTTAAATTTTGGTCGGAAATTATTACCTTTTAAAAGCAACAATTAAGAAACCGGAAGCGCTACTTAAACTACAATTATCAGTAGATGAAAAATTTTAGTATAATAAAATTAGCTAATGGCGCTATTTTCCCCAATTAATGCTTTTTATTTAATGCAATTCCGTCATCAAATTTACGAAACAGCAATGAGTTAAAATAAGCATGTTTTGGTGCATAATTTTCCATAATAGAAATTCCCATAACAAGTTATTGAAAATTTTGACATGCCGTTTTACAGTTTTTTTTCTCTCCAGGCATTGACAACAAACAACATTTAAAAATAGTCTTTGGTAAATTGTTGCATGACAAAGAAAAAACACTGACATTAAAATCATTTAATAGGTAGTATATTATAGCAGTGTTCCCCAACCTTTTAGTCACCAAGGACCGGTAAACTAGGGAAAACTTTTCCTGCAGACCGTTCAGTATTTTATAATCTGCATTCTGGTTTTTTTAGTATTACGATTTCAAAATTATCGATTATATCGTGAAAAACATTTTCTTTTGGGGACCGGTAGCATTTGCTCCGCGGACCGGTACCGGTCCATAGAGGGGAGGTTGGGGACCAAGGTATTATAGGACATCAAGGGATGATTCATAGTAGAAATTGATACCATTAATATAAAATGTTTGATAAATCTTTTAATTGTAATGACGGTTTTTTGCATTTTGAAATGTTTACGGTGACATTCTCTCAATTTAGTTATTTATTATCAAATTTCAAATAAACAAGAAAAGTAACAATTAATATACAGTAGTTAATGTAAAGTTAATGTTATACAGTAGTTAACATAAAGTTAATTTTATTATTATCATTATTTATTAATACACACCATCAACAACATTGTTATATGTGCAGGGTTGGCGAGTCACCATGCATCCAAATCGGATACAAATTTGTAAATACGACCAATAGATGATACATAATATGAATAAAACAACAAATTATGCTTAGAAAAATATGATGTAATATCAACATCTGTGAGTTTTCGTAAATAACTAATGCGATACTGAGTTAGAAAACGACACTCAAACAACAAATGGGTTTTTGTATTTAACCCTGTTTGTCTACCAGATACATGACCACATAATGAACATACATTTTCCTCTCCTATTTTATAGTTACCATCTGTCAGTCTTACCGGATTTAAACGCAAATTGGCAATTGCTCTCACTGTTCGGATGTTTTGAAAGGCAAATAAATATCTTTCAGCCAAAAAATCTCTTTTAAATTGACAATAAAAATGAAATCTATTAGAAATATTAATAGAATACATGTCATTCTCAATTGAAGACCTAATTAAAGATTTCAGTGCATCCTCAATAAACATATCAATTGTGACCTGGGAACTATCACTTGAAAGAGTTGATACATTCGTTTCATCAGTTGTACCAGATAAGTTTACAAAAGATCCAGCCTCCCTCCCATACACCAGTTCATCATTAGAATCCCCAAACAATGGATCATCATCATATGATTGTCTAACCATACCTGCTTTATCAATAATTTTATCTACATATGTTAACCATTATAAGGTGACAACTTCTGCACATTGTAACACTTTTTTGCCAATTTGTCATTAGACATTTTTTCTAATTTTTACCACCACTGCAACGTACTTTTGACAACATTAATATATAAAGGTCGTCTACCTGTTTCAAGTCTTACAGCTGCATTTTTTGTATTATGTGGTAATCGCAATAAACGTTTCAAAAAACCTGATTGAATTTTTTCAATCTCATCCCATAAATCACTTGTCCAGAATGGAGAAGCATACAGGAGAACTGAGATCACAGCTGATTCAAAAAGTTTAACATGAGTTGAAAATGTTGATACTCTTCCCTTAATAAATAACTGTTCAATCTGAGACAAAGCTGACTTGGTTTTGAGAGTCACATACCTTAGATGATAATTAAACTTTCCATTTTCAGAAAAATAGACACCAAGATATTTAAAATGACGCACAACTTCGATTTTTCTTTTTTCCCAGTACCAATGATCAATATGACGAAAACGGCCTGTGTGATTAAAAATGACCACTTTTGTCTTTTCCACATTCAGAACCAATACTTTCTGTTGAAAATAACTATGTAGTTGATTTAATTTACGTTGAAGACCAACTTTAGAGTCCGAAAAAATCACCAGGTCATCAGCATATCCAAGATAGTTCAAATTTGTCTCACTATCTATTTTGGCACCATCGCTATCATTTAGAAATACTTCATTAAGGTCTGATATGTATAAATTGAACAGTAGTGAACTAAGGGGGTCTCCCTGGAGCACTCCTCGACCAATACTAACAAAATCTGATCTTGTACCTTCTTGTTTAACAGCAGCTGAGGCCTTCTTATACAGATTACTTATGATTGAACAAAAATGATGTGGAACTCCTCTGCTGATTAACAGTTCCCATAACTTGTGATGAGGAATACTGTCAAATGCTACATGTAGATTTATAAATGCACTGTAAAGTTTTTGTGAACGTTGTTGTGATTGTGATATAACATGCTGCAGTATGAATATGTTATCTGATGTACTGTAACCCTTTCGGAATGCCACTTGGTTCTCAGGTAATAGCTGGTTTACTTGCGCAAACTGGTACAATCTCGAAGTCAACAGTGTTGTAAAGATTTTACAGATGTGAGGCATTAAAGCAATCATACGAAAATTGCTGGGATCAGTAGTAATTCCCTTTTTATGTATTGGAGAAATTATTGTCTGTGCCCAATTAGATGGAATGTCAGCAGTTCTTAAAACTTGATTGAATAGGTTTAGCAACTCCCTCTGCACCTCAACTGGAAACTTTTTTTTACCATCATATCCAGGTGCCTTTTTATTTCTGAGAGAAGCAAAGATCTGCCGCAATTCAAGGTGTGTAGTCTCAGAAGTCAACTGTTCAACGTTCTTCATTACTCTAATTTGTATTGGAGGAGGAACCAATAATACATCCACATCAACCAGACAAAAATGCCTCTTAAGATAAGTTGTCCAGTCTAACAAAGAAAGCAAAGAAGTAACCAGATTCTTCCTAGGCTTCAAAAAATTAAAAACACTCCAAAAATTAATATTATCTTTACAATTGGCAAACTGCATTTTAACAGATGAAAACCACAATTTTTTCTTCCAAGAACAGACATTTTTAAATTGTTTTTGTTTCAAAGCATAGTTCACAAAGGTACACTTGTTGGATTTGGCCTGTTGTAGGGCTATTTGAGCTTCCTTTTTTGCCAACTTACAGTCTAAGTCAAACCATCGTTTACATCTCATTATTGGCGGCGACACCCTTGCCTTCTTGACAAGTCCAGCTTCCAAGAGGCCAGCCGTTATTGCAGCACTTGCTTTATCCTCAACTGAGTTAATATCCATTGAATTCTCACTCAAATATTGAACACTACCTTTTTGAAATTTTTGATACTGTTCCTTGTTGGGAGGCCAGTAAAAATGCCGACCATCGGCAACTTCCGGGTGTACATTTTGTTGATTATACACAGTTGAAGAGTTGTTATAACTAAACTGGGCATAGATTGGCAGATGATCAGAGCCAATCCCGTCCAGAACTTTGAAAGAGTTAAACAAATTTAAAGTGTAATCAGAAACCAAACAATAATCAATAATTGATTGTTGTTCACCACTATTAAATGTTACTTGGGCAGGCGAGTCCATTTCCACCCTACCGTTTAAAATAATCAGACTGTTATCATCTGCAAACTTAATCAAACTGCTGCCACGTTGGTTAGATGTTAAGTCATTTGATGTTCTCCGTGATAAAAAATTACATTGCGATCTCAAGCTCTCCTGCGTAACTCCAATTCTGGCATTACAATCGCCTAACAAACAAACAAAATCATTAAATTCAGTTTCATCATTAGCATCATTAAGCACTTTAGACAAAAAAGTTTTAACCTTGAAATTATCATGAACATAAACAAAATACAACAACAATGCACCCAAATCATTTGGCAAACACAATCTCACGTAACCCCAGTTATCAAAAACAGCGGCAAAATGTTTTAAGTTTATATTACGTTTGATCCCAATCAATATTCCACCTTTTGCACGTCCACGTTGGCCACCTTTAGTTGCAGATTTTATATAAAAGTCAAATACTCTACCAAACATCAATGGAGGACAGATTTTATCATCTAGTACCCATGTTTCCGTCAAACAAAAAATGTCCATCTGCAAAAGTTCATCACAAAAAACATTATCATAATTACTCTTTAAACCATGAACTTTCCAGCAGACCACTGAAAGATTTGACAAAGTTGATGGTGTTGCGTTGTGTTATTGTTGAACCAAGGGGGTATCTGACAAATTCCCAGAATTTGGAAATTGAGAGGAGGAATCATATTGTGATAATCCAGAAGACACTTTCAACGTATTCCCTGGTGACATCTGAGAAACATTACCATTCCCGGTAATTGGTTCTTCACGGTGTTTGATTGGAGATTTTCTAGTACCACGAGGACGGTTGAATTTATTATTTTGCATAACATTCACCGCCTGCAGTTTACCAGTGGCCTGATTTAATTCATGAAGATGACCATTAATGCTCAGCTTATTAGTTTTTAGATAAACATGGTTTCGCTTGTCAAGTTCCATTTTCAAATAGGGTCTCAGTTGCTTACGCATTTCATATGTTCAGTTATATATGGCGAAACAGATGTATGGTTGGATGCAAAGTCTTTCTTAAAACGTTTGAAGCCAAACCAAATAGCATTACGACACTGCAAAGTATTAAATTTTATCAAAATGGGTTTAATAGCTTCTCTTGATGGTAAATGGTATTTCATATTGTTACTTTTACATTAGAGTACATACAATATTATTATAGGTATTTTCTATTATAATTATTATTGAAATCATTGTGTTACAGTTTTTAAAAATTTAATAAATTTTATTCCAGAACCGTTACAGATGACAGTGGGTTCAAAAAAAAATGAAGACAGAAAATAGACCAATGCCTGAATATTTAAAGGATGAAAAATATTAGGAAAAATGCCGAAAGAACAATATTTCCGCCAAAAACTCAATTGATGTTAAAAAACAGAGTTAAAGCCACTGAAGAAAATGTTAACAAATTGGAAATATAAATGTAAAGTTAATTAATGAATGTGCTTTTCTGAAAATGCAACTTGTGCAGTTAAGTCGAGAACAAGCACGATTATTAATTAAAAATCTATGAATTTGATTTTAGTTAAGTGGTTTAATGATTTTATTAATTTCAAGCGTTTTTTGTTGTGATATTTTTTAAAACGATAATAAATCAACACCAATTATATAAAATTTGCCAATGCACATCATCAGTTTTTTTTAAATCAATTTATCTGACCAATGGTACAGAAAACACGTCTGGCTACTTAATTATGTATTTCAATCTTATACAATGCTCGTTTACCACGTACAGTATGACATTTGAGAAGTAGGGCATTATATTTGGGAGGAATTATGCAAGTGTACACGTATAAAAGTTGGGCAATGCTATCTCCGGGTTCCATTTTGAATGTTTGTAGGCTTAAATTTATCAATATTACTATAATTTCACTGGTGTAATCTTGATTGATGACCCCACCTAATATGTGAATGGCTCTATGTAAAGCTAATCTACTACGATCAGCTATACGTCTGTAACAATTTTCAGGTAGTCGAATTACAATACCGGTGTTAACAGGTCTGATTTCACCTGGGGGAATGTGACATGATATGGACGAGTAAAGATCTAAGCCGGCGGATTGAGGAGTTGAGCGAGTGGGAGGATAAGCTTGGCCGTTAAGAGGTGCCCATTCTAAAGTTAAAGCCTTATTATTATAATAACTATGTTGGTTTCAATTTATCAAATGTATGCGCTTTTTAAATGTGTGAAAAATGAGATCATAACTCTTTAATTTATACTAATTGAAAATTTATGGAAATTTTTTTAAAGTGAGAAATATTAAAAAAAATTATTGTTTTTATTTGATGTGTGGTGATGTTAGATTTGTAAATAAAAAGTGGTTGGGTTATATAAATATAAAAATACACATTTATTAATAAATAATTGTTTTTGTAAAATTATGTTTAATGAAAGTTGATACTTTAAAAGTAATAAGTGTTAAGTTACGAAATGATAAAGGCGATTGGGGTGGATTTATAGAATTATAAGTGAGTAAATAAAATATGATATGAATAAAAGATGGGAAAAAAGGTGGACCTAATTTGTAAAATAAATTTTTGAATAGTAATAAGAAGTATATAAAAATGGAAAAAATATTTAAAGGATTTTAAGTGCATCATATGTATGCGGTGTACTTCAGTATAAAAAACAAAGTAAAAAAATATTATTATCAATATTTGTTAAGTTGGTTTAAATTTAAATTAATCACATTAAATATAATAATGCATTTACTTGATCGTTTTAATATTTCGGCCAATCGAGCTGAGCAGCTTTTGTTATCTTTAGTTTTTGTGTTGGTTGATCACATGTTGGATTTCGTGGCGGAGAAAAGCAAGGTATACGGAAGTTACTTGTATAATCAGGCTTCCAAGAATTGGCGGGCCTATGTTTTGAAGGTTCGGCCTCCTACTTCTCCATTTTTTCATAACAGAAGAGACTGGGAGCTGAGATGTAAGAAACAAAATAAAGAGCGATGGGAGAAGATTACCAGTATGTATCGTTATGCCGTGTGCGCCAATAAGACTGAGATTATTCAATGTTTCGATGCTGAGAGCTGTCTGCCATTCGAAAAATGGGACAAGCGATTACAATATCAGATAAAAGGTAATGAATTGTTCTATCTGTGTCAAGATGGAAATGCTTACACTGATGTGGCCTGTGCGGGTGGTATTATTTGTTATCATCTGACCAAGTTATTTAAAGATTTGGAAGAAATTTTAGAGGTGGAAGTATGCAGTCGCTTATCACATGAAGGGGTACATATTATAGCTCCAGAAAATATGCCCCATCTTTATGCTCGTTTTATATCAATTTGGTGGAAAAATTTTATGCGAAGTACGTATAGCAAACTTAATAATCCTGAGGAAAAATGTGACGTAGAAGAGATGATAAATATGTTTAAAGAAGAATACCAAAATTATGACTCATTTTTGGAGGAATTTAAAGGTATATCTTTGACATCGGCTGAACTTTTTTTTCTTATAAGACGGGTGCATTATATTATGCAAACGCAATGTTATAAATCTGGATACTTGATAAATTTGATTAAGGATATATCGAAAGACATCAAAGAATGTATTAGTCAAGAAAAAAATGTTTGGAAAAATTATGATAATTTTGATTGGTGGCAGGCCGATATGGGAGTAGATATGCCCCTTATATCTTATATTCCTCCCATCTCTAAACAAAATAATAAGTTATTAAAACCTCCTAAATTATTGGAGAATGAAGATAAATTTGCTGGTGGCGTTGTCAATAAATCAGAAATTCATAAAAGAATTTGAGAATTAAATGATGGTGATGATATCGACGGAATACTAGCCGAAAAGAAAAGACCATAAAAGAATAGATGTAGGGGTGGATGATTCAGCTAATGATGAAGCTTGACATTTGATGTTACCATTAATTAATTATATATGTGTTAAATTTTTATTTTATTATTTTTTGTTTGAATAATTATATGGGTGATTCAGCTAATGATGAAGCTTAACGTTTGATGTTACCATTAATTAATTATATATGCGTTAAATTTTTATTTTATTATTTTTTTGTTGTTATTATTATGTAATGATATAAGATTTTTTTTAAAAAAATTACATATATGCGATGCGTGTTTAAATAAAGGTTATATTGTAAGACACAAGATAAATATATGAAATTTACTTTATATTTTATTAAATCTATTGTGTGGTTACATTAATAGGTTGGTTATCATTTATTTCTTATATGTGCTTTAAAGGTAAGCCATTTTTTATGCGGTATAAAATTTGTTAATACACCGTGACCTTTTTGATTTAAATTTTGTTTTCTGATTTTGCTGTGGGAACGGTTGGCAGGTGGAGAAATTTTAGAGCTGTGGTGGGAGGTTGTTGATGTTGATGAGGATGATGATGATAACGGTATTGTCGATATAGTGTTCTCCAACGACCGGGAGGAAAACAGGGGAGTGGATGTAGTGATTTTTTTCGTTTTTTGACGTCTTTTTTATTAGAGGATAAAAAATTGCTGGCTGATGATGATGATGATGCTGTTGTTGTTGCTGTAGAAGAATTATTATCAGCAAGATTATTAAACATTGTTGCTGCTGTAACTGCCCTGGTTGGGGGTTGAGATTTTGACACATGCTGGGTTGTATTAGTTGACAATTGTTGTTGTTGTGGTGGTGGCTGTAGAGGAATAGTAGAAATACCACTGCTGGTGCTTTCAGTTTGACGTATTTGATCTAATATTTGATTAAATTTTCCCACTAATTCGTGATATAATTGCATACAACGAGCTGAAGATAGATTTGATTTTTTTTCCAGTCGGGTGGTGATTTGATTTTGCGTCTGATATAATAGCTGTTCTAATGGGGAAGGAGTGACGGCTAAATTGATGGAGGGGTTCACATAATTTTGTAAAACTTCTTCAGTGCTACCTAAACTTTTTATGTTTAAAATAGTGGGCGGAGATGAGGGTGTTACGGAGGTGGTGGGAAGGCGAGCTTTATTATAATCCCCCACATCCACTAGCATCATTTTACGTACCATGTTTTTTTTAACATGGTATTAATGCAGAGGCTAATCCTGAAATGGCGGGAGCTAAAATACCTAGTAACGAACCAATAAATCCTCCATGCTGCGACATAAGTTGACGTTTGGCTGGACGTGATGCATCAGGAAGTGACAAATAGCAGATAACTTCCCCATATTTATGCAAAGATTTCCGGCATATTCATTGCGATAATTTAAACAGCATTCAGACATTTTATCTACGGCAGCAGGAGTTACGTGATGGCAGTAAGCGGTTTGTTTAGTAGGAAATGCTTTCAAGTGGCGTAAAATTTCCAATTGTTGAAGGCGCGGAGGTGGGGGTAGTAAAATGTGTCAAGGAAGTGTGGCTTGGCGTCCCCCTTCATGCGGTGCTGGGGTAAGGGGTGTAACCTGTGACGGCGTCCCCATGGGGGTGAGGGGTGTAACAAACAACGGCATACCCCTTCCGGCGGCGGCAATGACGAGGCACCAGTGCTGGTGGGGGTGGTGGACGGTGGAGAGGTGATAACATAGGAGGCTGGGGGGGTGATTAATTTCAAATTTTTCAATCGGCGTTGTCGATGAGGAGGGTATTTTACAACCATCTTCTTGTTGGAATGCGCAGGCATAGTGGGGTGAGTTTATTAAAGGCAGAGCATAGGGAGTAATAAATTGATGAGGTTGTTGATATTGTTGGCGTACCAATTCTAACAAATGCACGATTTTTTTTAAATTTGCAAATTCACTTTTATTAAGATTTCCGTTGTTTTGAAAAGCTTGAATTATTTGAATGAGAAATAAAAACTCCAAGGTGAAGGTAACTAATAAGGCAAAAGTGGTGGTGCAATACTTTAAATACTTTTTAAAAGTTATTTTATTTAATTTATGGGTGGGGATCTGTGAAATGGTAGAAGAAGAAGTGGTGGTGGCAATAGTAGAGGCGATTGGAGAGGTAGTAAGAGGGGGTGAAGTTGTAGTAATGTTACTACCGCTACTGTGGTTACTACTAATTCTACCTGTACTTGCCATGGGAGAGTAAATGTTATCTAAAATATTGGGCTGATGCATGATGATGATGATTGGGGAAATGGTAATTTTCTTAGTCGACTTGTCTTTCTTTTTCAGTGAGTAGATGACGGTAAAGGTTTTCTCCTAAATAGGCTACAGTTTCTTCGCTGGGTAAAATTTTACTTAGATATCTCAAGCAGGTAGGTGTGTTAGGCATGAAATCTAAAAATAAATAACTGTATCATTGACGAGTGGCGTCTATATATGCCTCTTCAAACTCTTTAGCTGATATGCCCTCCACCTGTTGACCAAAATGACGACATTGTTTGCTGTCACGTGGACTTTTAAAGAGAAAAAAATATTTTGTATTTAGGCTAATGGTGTGACTTTTGTTACCACACAGTAATAATATTTGATTGAACAAAATTATGCTAATATTATCGTGATGACTGCCTTTGGTGAACATGTCAGAAATAAATTTATTGGATTGACATTCTAACATTAGATCATCGATAATCAGCAATGTTTTATGTTTATCATCGGCAAAAGGCACTTTTTCCAGCAATCCAGCGTGTAATTGTACCTTTTTAAAGTTATGCCATACTTGCGTATCTTCGTACATGAGTTGATATTTTCCGTAACAAATGATAAGTTCATCGGGTACGGGGGTAATCATTTCTTTCATTTGTCGTAAAAATTTGGTTAAAAATACCGTTTTTCCGCAACCAGTAGGACCGGCAATAATGCATGTAAAAGGATGTAACAACTTAAGTTGATAAGTGTTATCTAAAAGATAAAACATTATTTTTTTAAAAAAAATTGCCACACCTCTTTATTTAATTTATAAATTAAATTAATATTTAATCAATTGCGACATGTCTATTTATTGACTTAACTTTATCAAAATGCAACAATATTATGTAACGTATAAATACAATTTCTTGATAAGTGAATTATTAATATTTTTTATATTTTTATTTGAATTTTATAAATTAATATTAAATTAATCAATTGTAATGCTTTTTATTTAATTATTTTATTTATTTAGTCATTCATAATTAAAAAAACGCCATAACATTATATAGGAATATAATTTATTTATTAACGTTATTTTTTTTAATGTAAAGGAAACAATAAATTCATTTAATTAATCCTCAATGGTTATGACTTCAGGAGTTCAACGATTTAGAACAATGCTATCAGTAGTTACTCCTCCTCCTCTTACAATATTGGTGGTGATTTTAGGTATACTGTATGGTTTTATTTGAGCTATAGATTTATTTCGTTTCATATATACAATGTTATTATTATCAATTTTGCCGTTACCTTCTCTTATAGTTTGAGCAGTTAATGACTACTTTTGAGCGTAGTTGTGTACATCTCTATTATCAGCGTCAACAATCACCACATCATCGTCATCTTCATCATCTAAGAGACTTACAGTTTCTGCATCTGAGTTATCATCTTGATTGACTGTGTAATCCATCACGTCAACCGGTGATCGATGATGGTAACGTATAGCTTGTGGCGGTTGCGTCTTGGTTTGTTGAATCGTCATGGATAATTCCTGCTCATCTTCCTGCGGATTACAACCATTGTTAAAAATAAACTCCATAGCCTTACTTGTGCAAGGACCGCTTTTATTCTCGTTGCAATCCAACATGGCGAAGGCCTGGTCTATAATCGGAATTAATTGCTTTAATTGAATACAACTTTCCTGTGTGAAGTTGAGTCCACTGCAATATCCAGCCTGCCTTACTAATACGTCTCCAGTTCCAGTGCCCGCATTGTAAACTCTATCTAGAGCTCTTAACTCTAAAAAGTTTCGCTGTTGATATGTATATAATTTCAAACCTCCATTTATGCCAAACATTTTCCATCCAGCCAGTTGACCTTCGGCATTTGTAATTGGCTTGTATGTTTCACTAGTCAGTATGGAGGAGGAAGGTAGCATATTTAACGGTAGATTGACGTTTGGTCTTTTTGGTCGAACTGGAACATCAATTTCACCGTTACAAAAAAAGTTTTGTTGTTGTTGTTGGTCACTGACACTCATTATATATTATTTTTAGAAAACTGCCTAATTTTTTAGTTTTTAAAATACTAGATGTTAACGTCACAATTTATGACAGTTGAATGTATAATAAAGTTAGCGGTGTGTGTCTTTTTATTTTGAAAATTTTGAGGTGTTAACCAGTAATAATTAGCTTATTTTTTTTCCTCCTTCTTTAAAAGCATAATGAATTGTTTTACAAATTAGAGTCAGATAACCACTGTAACAATAATTCCCTGTTATAATGAATCCGCTAACTCTTGTTTACAATTTTTAATATTTCATTAAAATTTTTTTAAATAAAAACTGACATTCTTGCGTGTTTACTTTTTATTATTTTACAAATCAAAAAAAAAACATTTTATTGTATTACAAAATGAAAAATAAATCGTAAGCTTTTAACATCTAAAATTACAACAAAAAAAAGGAAAAAGTAAAATGGCGTCACGTCTGTAAGGCAATATGAGAAAATTAAAAAAAATGTAAAGTGAGATTATTATAATAATAATAATAAATAAGTGCTATTTGATTTTTGATTTATTACAAAATGAACAATTTTTATAGCACGTACAAATTTGTTTAACAGTAAATAGACTAATAAATTTAAACTTTTCTCGGGGTGAATAATTTTTTTCCATGGTTTTCATGACTAATTTATCATTAAATAATAAATTTTCCGCATACATTTGACTTAAAATATACAAAGAAGTAATGTTTCTATAATGTTGAAATAAATAAAATAAATAATGCGCACTACAAGTAAAGCTAGTAGGACTCTGCAAAATTTGCGGATTAATTAAAAGTTCTGGAAAATATTTTTGAAACCATTGCTGCCAATAATCATGATAAAAGTAAGGTTTATTTCCAAAAAAGTCAAAAAATTCTCCTTGCATATCTTTGTTAACGTAAAAGCACACCCAATGTTGACCTTTTTATGGTATTTGTTGGATATAACAAATTATTGATTTCAATAAAAATTTTAATTTTATTAGATTTGTCTTTTCTTAATTAAAGAAAAATCGTTTTTAAGAAAAATTAAAGCTTCCTTTCGTTTTGACTTACAAGGTCAAAAAACATAGTCGTAAAATAATTTACGTAAAGTTGTAATTGGGATTGGTGATGGTTTATGATTTAATTTGTGCATTTACCTGATTTTATTTAACTCAAGTGTCAGTTATTTGATGTGTTTTAAACTGTTTTTCGCACGTATTACGAGTTTCTCTAAAAGACCCTGCAGGTCTAACTAGGAAGGGAGAAACTGACTAGTTGCTCCCCTCTTCCAATTTACGTTGCGCACGTTACCTCCTTTTTCCCTTCCGCTTATCTCGTATGCGTTTAAGTATGATACACTCGTATGCCCTTTTGATTTTATCACGTAGTAATAATAAACAAGTTTTTAAATTTACCTAATTTGACAACAAATTTCTAAATTTAAGAATTTTTACAATTTAACAGTTTAATTGCAGAACACCTGCAATATAATAAAATTTCCAAATATAAACATGCTTGCTGAGTTTTGCTGGAATCAAAAAATTTATTATCTAAACAATAAACATTTTATGTCTTATGACATTTTAAGTTTTTTCATTGGTTGGGACCCAAAACAATGGCCCAAACCCATATAAATAGAGCTTGAAAATTTGCTCAAGACACAGTTAGTTTTCAGCTTCAACTCGATTTGAGTCAAGATTCAGCTCTCTGACTCTGCAGTTTTTATTCTAAAAAACTAAGTGACTTTTTCGTGCAGAAATTGAAATTTCTGAATGTGTTAGTTGGCAGAAGTTTTTCTGGCAAAAAACTAAACTTTGAACTTTTGATTTTCAATAATCAAATTAAGTGTTAATATCGTCGTGAGTGTTTAAGTGTAAAATCCGAACTAGTTCCGGTTTTAAAAGTTAAATCAAGTAAAGTTAATCTACGTCTCAAACAACTTCAGCAGAAACATATAAGCATGGTTTTAATTCTTATAACTATTTAAAAAGTTTCGCGAATTTGAATTAAATTTTTTGTTTGTTATTGCATATACGATGATATAGAAGTTATTCTCATACTGCTAAAAAATGTAACTTAAAATTGAATATACGAGTTTTCCTTTTAAAGAATTTAATGCCAAATGTCAATTGTATTAAAATCTAACCTAAACATATTTTAGCCTTTTAATTTCCAAAGTTAGCTGTTTTGCTGTTAGGAATTTAATGTCATCTAAAATGTAGTGCGTGATAAGATATCGTGTTTCTAATATCTTAGTTTTCGACAAATTGAGAAATTGTTTTAAAATTAAATAAGGTAGCTCCATTTTGAATTAAAGAAGTAACGATATATAAATTAATTTGAGCTAATTAAAATTTCACGACTGCTTTTAGTTTTCTTTTGTTTTATTCAATTTACAATAAATGAAAAATTCGTTTAAAACTAAATTTTCATTTGAGTAAAAATGAAATCGTCTTGGCTAGTTTAATTCATTTTACAAAAAACGAAGCAGATGCAAATTAAAATGTTGAGGCGTATTAAAATTTTCCTATTTTAAAACGTTTAAAATTCGTTGCTAAAGGTTTAGATATTTTGTATATGTATGCTTTGTGATTTCAATTTCTTTATTAGAATCGTTCAAATTTAAAGTTTTTGGATGTAATTTACAAATTTTGGTTAAAAACACTTCCTAATTTAAAATCCTTACTAACGATTTATAATAGCATTAAAATTTTCATTTACTAAAATGCAAAACTTTTTGAAATTAATAACGTAACTCTCAAATTTAAACTTGTAGTAACTTGTAAGGCCTTAAATGTTTCGATTCTAATAAATGCACTATTAATAACAATGATTTTGCATACGTGCTTACTTGTACTAGAGTAAATGAAATACAAATTGCTAAATTAAACGTTTTACATAAAACTTTTATTATTGAATAAAAATTTCCGATAATTCATGTATTCTCAACCTTAAACAAGCTTACGTAGTTGTCTTTTACCAAACTTGTTTGTTACTCTGTTCTAATACGTTAGTTGTAAATTTGAGACCAATACTCGTGCTAGTTTACTGAAATTCTATTAAAATTGAGTTCTATTTTGGAAAATCAATTATTATACAAGGTTTTTCCTAAAGATGTAAAAATAATAATATTAAACTAATTACGCATTTAAGTCAGTTGTTAAACAACACGACTATCTTTTTAAATTTGGAAGCCTTGTACTAAAATTAAAATTTGGTTAACATTTTGTAAATTTAGAAGTTCTTTATTTAAATTTGATCTCCTAAATGTTCTAACCATATGAGTTTTGGTTTTGAATTTAAAATCAAATTTTAAAGGGAAATCAATATATCATTTATAAAAATTTGGCAGTTCTGAAATTGGAAATTGAGCTCATTGATTTACGAATATTTTAATGTAAGAATTAAATTAAATTCTTTAAAATCACGAATCTAATTTAATGGATTTCGTGGATAAAATCAACTCAAGTACTCATTGAAATTTGAATTGATTCTTTATTTTGTAAGAAATTGTCATTTGATATTGGCCCAACTCAATTAGCTATGAACACTTGGTCTTATTTAAGATATTTAAAAAATTTCAAAAGACTAAACAAAATTAAATGTTGTAATATTTAGCTAATGGTATAATCACTTTGTTTTATTCAATGCAAATCAATTCTCACTTGTGTAGTCCTGTTTTGTCATGTATAATTTTTTTTATGTATCTCAAACTAAGTTTACTTAATATGTCAATTTATATATATGTATCTATGTAATGTCCGCTTATGTATTTATTACGAATTGAATGTTTTCTGTAACTTAATTTTTATCAAATGATTTAAAATCTTATGTTATAGGCTCTCAAATCAAATAATGATTGCAAATGAAGTAATGATGGTACAAACCCCATTATTACATATGTCTTGGCACTTTAATACAGGAGCCATAGAATATTATTGTAAGACTCGCGTTGCTAAAAAAGAAGCTTTGAAACATGTATTGGACATTCTAAAAAATCACCTTACTCAAGTGAACCAAGTAAATGCAGCTGATGAGATCCAAGTTATCCTACCTGATATTCCTGAATTACAAATAAATTGGGAAGATATGATCATAATAAAGGAAAATTTGGGTGCTACCTCTTGGACTGACATCACGTGGGGCGAAGCCAAATTCCTGTTATGGAATAATCAGCTTAACTATCATCAGGAGCCTATAAACTTCAAAAATCTCAATAATTACCGTGATAATCTGAAAAGACTTTTTATCCGAGTAAATACTGCTATAGGACAAGCACATTTTTAACTAGAGTATTGATTCCATTTAAACTTCTGTTCAACAATTCATATTCTAAATAATTAACTTTTGTATTTTAATAAAACATTATGTCTTATAAAAACTAAAGGAATTGAATTTAAACAACCGAATGCTTGAAGCGTTTGTACTTCCAAGCGCCCAATATTCTGGGAATAAGATAAAATGAATATAAACTGATAAATCTAAAAACAAAACACAACGCAAATAAGACTGACTAACGAAGTTAATTGAAATAAATAAAAATAAATTATTTATTCAACAGTACAACTACTATACGACCATCACCCAACAACTGGTGCCGTGACCAGGATTTATTTAAATTCAAAATAAAATTCTTTCCAAAGAATTCAAAGACATTGGAAATCAACCAAAAGACTAAAACTTGAATTTTGTAATCAAAACATTAATCAGTTATTAACTTGGAGCTTTGAATCAACGAATTTCAATACAAACTCTTCATTTAGTTTAAAGCATTTAAACTAAAAATAAAAGTGTTCGTGGCAACAAAAATCAAAACAATTACTTGAACAAAAAGTGCTACACGCTTATAATTAAGGAAGTGCTTCGAATCCACTACTAAGAAGAAATAAATAATTATCTTCAACTTCTGTGAATAATATTCTATGGTTCTACAGTGTTTAGAAAGATTGCCTTAATTTTATGTTTTACTAATAACTTGAATTTTTATGTGCTCTCTTAGATAAAAATTTTCAAAATGGCGACTGGATTCAGTACTGCTTTTTACAATATGTTGAAGACCTTCAAAGGTAGTAATGACCCGCAAACTAATTACAAAGATGTAATTAGAACAATAAAAAATGTTATTGGATTAGGGGGAATAGCTCTTAAGATAGTTATAGCTATGGCTATAAGTAAGTTTGAAAGCACAGCAGAAGAGTTTGCTTAAACTCTTGAGGAAGAGATTACAGATGATATTGACAAGTTTGATAAAGCTATGAAAGATAGATTCATGATTAAAACCAGATCAACTCAGGGGTTAAATGGATGGATGTATTTAACTCAAAAAAATAAGGAAAGTGCTAGGGATTTTGCTGATCGTATGATCAAGAGTGCTAAGCTAATGGATGACACTGATGATCCCAACATGAAGTATGCTCACTTCAAGGATTCATTAGTCAAAGACAGATTTATTTTAGGTTTACAAGAGAAAATTGCTAGAAGTGTGATCAATAGTAAGCCAAGAACTTTATCAGATGCTATAGAATGTGCAGCTGAGGAAGAAGCTAATGAGGAATTATTCAAGGGAAAGGGAACTATATTGTTTTCTACCAATCAAGTTAAAGAGACTAAGCAGAAAGAAACTATGCGCCTAGTAATGGAAAAGTTAAGTTTATTAGAGAAGAAAATTTCAGAAAAAGAAATAATTTCTGATAAAATTATATCTAATGATCAAGAAATGAAATGGATTCAGGTTCCAGCTGAGAGGTACTATGAGATCCAACAAACCTTAAGCAACAGTAGGGAAAGTAGAGATAGAAATAGGAAACAGGTTTCCTTTAGATCTGATAAAAGTAGAGAAAGAACACCTTCAAGAGAGAGGTTTTCATCTCCTTATCCTAGAGATAATAAAATATTAAAATGCAATAGCTGGAATCAGAAAGGGCATAAAGAGGTAGATTGTCCTAAGATATATAGACCAGCTTCAGGTAGTTCAGTTACAGGAAGTAGAAATAACAGCAGAAGTAGTTCAGCTGAAAGGACTTGTTTCAATTGTGGAGAGCCAGGACACTTCATAGTAGATTGTCCCTTAATGAAGAATTTAAACTAGAAAGGCCAACTGCATTATTGACCTGTGTAGAAAATAGGCCATTTATTAAAGAAGATAAAGGTCAGAATAAGAATAGGAGTCAAATTAAAAATCATCTTTATATTTTCGAAAACTGTCCTGTTATGGTCGTAACGGATGATAGGGAAGATTATGAATTCTTGCTTGATACAGGGGCATCATGCTCGCTGATATCTATGGAATTAGTTAGGACATTAACCGGTAAAGGTTTAGTGTATAATTTAGCTAAGGCAGTCAATTGCATAAATACTACAGGAGGAAAGATACCCCTGGAAGCTACTTGTGTATTGTTCTTTAAGCTACATGATCGGATTTATCCTGTAACATTTTATATCATTAATGATCTTTTTGTTTCGGGAAAACGAGGCATTATTGGTTATAAAACGATGGGACAATTACGGATAATTGTAGATCCTTCAAATGATGCCACTATTAATTCAGTCAATTGTAAGAAAATTGATTGCATTAGATTGAGTAAGGCCACTCACTATGCTTCAAGTTCTGAAACTTTGACTAATGGTGGGTCAGAACAGCTAAGGATTGTAGAAACTTTTAAGACTACTGCACCTTGTCCACTAAATGGAAAGACATCTGGTGGCATGGAGTTCAGGGTAGAACCCATGTGCATCAGCTCTTCATCATCTGTTGAGACCAGGGAAAGTAGTCTAGTACCTTCTGAAGATTCAAATTCCAGACTAGATGGTATAGCTAACAACCTTTCTATTGATAAAGAGATCAATAGTCTGACTGGGGGTAGGTCCATTAGTTTAGACAAGATTCTAAACAGACACAATGGGCTAAGTACCACTTACAGTTCGGTTAGCACTCCTAGAAAGGATTTGAAGTCTGAAGGGCAAGAGGCAAGAAGGTCGAATGACTATTGCGGCAACCTAACTGATGGATGTTCAGTTGGCAGAGGCTCTGATACTGAGGCTGGCCGTAGTGCAGATAAGGTAGAAGAGATATGCCCCAGGCCCGAAGTGGACTCATTTGACTTAGACTACCTTTTGCCTGAAGGAAAAACTACAAGGAAATCTTATGCAAACGCACCACATAATCGCTGGTCGGGTGAGTTCCGGACCAGTAATGCCAGAAGTGCAAACGATTCAAGGACCGAATGTCCAGGTCTTAGGTTAGACGCTGTGACTAGTGGAGAAGATCACGAGCATTCTGGGTTCGAGTGCCCAAAACATGCTGACAGGGTTATGGTAGATTGTGGTTGTAATAAAGAGGACCTGAGTGCACATTTTGTACAACTGTTTGATTCTGATGAACCAATTTGCTCCCGTACAGAGGAATTGGGTGACCTGTCAGTATCATTCAGCCGGAGTCTTAATGATGACTACTTGAATACAAATTTAGATCAGTATATAGATGAGAAAATAGGATTTGATTCTGAATCTTATGATGAACAATTTATGAATTATATGAATGATGTAGAAGAATTTAGTTACTCAATACAAACTGAAATTAAGGACAATTTAGTTGAAGAAAAGTTGAACAAATTAGAATGAAGCCATTTAAATCCAGATGAAAAAGCTCAGATTTCTAAGGTAATTAGAAAATATAGTGAAGCTTTAGCTACAGATTTGAATGAATTAACTGGCACTACAAGTGCAGAATTAAGCATTTCATTAGTAGATGAAAAGCCAATATTTGTAAAGCCATATACAGCTCCAGAGAAAGATGAAGAAATTTTGAGAGAGAAAGTAGATGAATTATTAAAAGCACAAATAATTAGACCTTCTAAGAGTCCTTATAGTAGTCCATGTATATTAGTGCATGCACCAAATAAAGATCCTAGATTAGTTATTGATTTTAGAAAATTTAATGATCATCTTATAGCGGATAAATATCCATTACCTATTATTGACCAGCTATTAAATAAAATAGGACCAGCTAAATATTTTTCAGTGCTAGATTTTATGAGTGGATTTTACCAAATTCCAATCGAAGAAGAGCATAAAAAATATACAGCTTTTTCTACCACATTTGGACATTTTGAGTTCAATAGATTACCAATGGGGTTACAGACATCCCCAAATGTATTTCAGAGAGTAGCTAATAATTTGTTTACTGATTTAATTGGTAAAGGAGTTTTAGTTTACATAGATGATATATTAGTGTATGCTAACACGTTTAAAGAATTGTTAGACCTAGTAGAGGAAGTCTTTAAGAGATTAGTAAATGCTGGATTGAAGGTCAAACCTTCCAAAGTGCAATTAGCAACTCAAAAGATTACCTTTTTAGGACATGATATATGTCATGGGCAAATAGACCCCGTAGAGGATAAGTTAGCTGCTATTAAGCACTATTCTGCCCCAACTAATTTAAAACAATTACAATCATTTTTAGGAATGACAAATTATTATGGAAATTCATTAAGGATTATTCAAAGTTAACTAAATCACTTACTGAATTAACAAAGAAAGATCAGCCATTTATATGGACCGATGAGACTGAAAGAACTTTTCAGGAAGTAAAATCAGCCTTGTTAAATAGACCAGTAGTTAGACTAATAGATTGGAGTAAGCCATTTATTTTAACTACAGATGCTAGTGATTATGCTTTAGGTGCTATTTTAGAACAGCAATTCGACGATGGAGTTCATCCTGTTGCTTTTGCTAGTAAGAAACTTACCAAATCACAGAGAAACTATTCTACCACTCAAAAGGAAGCATTGGGCTGCTTATTTGGGATGGTGCATTTTAGATATAGTTTATTAGGTAGACCATTTACTTTAATAACAGATCACGCTCCTTTAGTTTATATGTTAAAATTTAAACAAAAGAATGCGTTAATTGCTAGATGGGCTTTGCAAGTTCAAGCCTATGATTTTAAAGTAATTTATAAAAAGGGAAGTCTAAATAAAGCAGATGCTTTAAGCAGAGATCCAAAGTACTTGGAAGAAGATACTGAAGAATTACCCTACATGTCAGAAGAGGAAGTAGAAGAAGCTTTTCAGACACTTCCAGAAGCTAAATCCGAATTTAGAAATATGTTTTACATTAATGTAGAATTAGCTTCAATTATTAAAGAAGAGCAAGAAAAAGATTTAGAGTGTCTAGCTCTAATAGAAAAATTGAAAGATAGCAACAATAGAACGTACAAAATGAATGACCTCGGAATGCTAGTTAGAGTTATACCTAATCCAAGAAATCCGAATACTACTTATGAAGTTATTTATCTACCTGTTAAGCTAAGAGAACAGTATTTAAGAAAAAATCATGAAGCTGTTTATGCAGGGCATTTAGGTGCAGATAAAACTTATAGTAGATTAGTAAAGGATGTCTATTGGCCAGGAATAAGACAAGATGTTGTGGATTTTGTTAGGAACTGTTTATCTTGTTGCAAGTTTAAGAAGAAAAAATATCAGGCTCCACTACAGCAGATGAAACCTGTAGATAGACCAATGGAGAGATGGGGATTAGATATTTTAGGGCCTTTGCCCACAACTAATAATTATAATAAATATATAGCAGTGTTTACTGATTATTTTACTAAATGGGTAGAAGCTTTTGCAATACCAGATCAGAAAGCCGAAACAGTTGCTGATCTACTAGTTTATAAAATAATTACTAGACATGGGCTTATGGAAAACTTGTTGACAGATCAAGGTACCAATTTTACTTCAGAGTTATTTACAGCTACGTGTAAAAAATTGGGAATCCATAAGATTTTTACTACAGCTTATCACCCACAAGCTAATGGCCAAGTAGAAAGATTTAATGCTACATTATGTAGTATGCTGCAACATTATGTAAATGAGCAACAAAGTAATTGGGATACTTTCTTGCCATTAATGATTATGGCCTATAGAACAGCTGAGCACAAAACCATTAAGGAAACTCCCTTTTTCTTAATGTATGGAAGAGATCCTATTTTGCCAACTACAGCTATTAGATCAAAACCTACTCCACTCTATTCTGAGGATTATGTGTCAAGATTAACTCAAAATTTTAGGAATGCTTATGCTAGAGTTAAGCAAAATATCATGCAAAGCTGGGAAGCTGTTAAGAAGAGAGAAAATAATTTAGATAAAACTAAATTAGATAAATTCAAGATGGGAGATTCAGTGTTGGTGTATTTTCCTAATGTTAAAATCGGTACAACTCACAAGTTTAATACTAAGTATCAGGGACCTTATAAAATTGTCAACATAATTAGTGATACAAATTATATGGTCAAGGTTAGAAATAAGGTAATGAATGTTCATGTGAATAGATTGAAATTAGCTCCTTATAGAGAACCGTATCCTGAAAGAAAACTACCTAAAGTATTTCATAAACCAGTTACTGAATCCAGCAGTTACAAAAATACTAATTGGGATGATGAAGATAATATTCCTTTGGCCCAATTACCTTTGGAATCTCCAATCATACCTAATAGAACTCAAGTTCCTCGAACTAGACAAGGAATTACCACTATTCCTTTGAATTTAAGATACCCAATAATAAATTTGGGAAAGGAATTTGATGATCGCCGGATTACGCGATCTACCTTAAAACAACATGAAGAGGCAAGATTGGATGAATCAATAGATGCCAATACAAGCGTCTCAGGAAATTCAGCAACTACGGATTCCTCAAGGATTCTTGAATCCGGTGGTTCTGAATATTTGGATGCTATTGATGATCCAAATATTGAAAATCCTAAAGATATTGACTATCTGACGGATCCCTTAGAAAATGCTATAAAGGGCATTGATTCTCTATTTGACTAATGATTAACTATGTATTTTAGCATGTATTTCCTAGTTGTTCTGAGTTGCTTGATACTGCCAGTGGAAATGTCACATTTGGATTCTCAACAAATCCATGTTTGTCACATCAAGAAATTTAAACGAAATTGTCATACTCGCGATATTGCCAATTCCACTTTAAATTTGCCACCCATCGCTTGTTATCAGAGGATGGACGACTGTTTAAATTGTGTAACTGCTATAGCCACCCAAATAGTGGCGAATGATCATGTAAATCTCATTGATATGGATGTCATTTATACATCTGATGTCCACGCTCCGCACTCAAGAGACAAACATTTTTATTGTAAAGATAATAAGAAGGGTTTTTGTGCTTGCGGAACTCATCAGGAATGTAATGGAGATACCCACTACTGTAAGAGATTTAATTGCACATTGAATGCTAAATGTTTTTGTGAGACCCCACATAGAGAAACTGTAAACATGATTAGAAATAGTAAGAATGTAGTTACAGATCCTATGTATATTTCCTATTTAAACTGTACTTTTGAATATCCTGTGGAATTCAAATCTAGGAGACTATTAAGCTTCAACCATACTACAAATAAAGAAAAACAAATTTTCTTTAAACTAGATAAGAACTTATTACAAATATTTAGTGGAGGAAATAT
>JAAFCF010007123.1:0-46160 GCA_013389785.1 Helicorthomorpha holstii | reverse complement strand
AGCTGTATAATGAACTTGTGTACAAGTTTAATCAGGTTTTGGAGCAGTTGCAACTGGATGGTTCGCTTTCAACAACTACTACGCAAACCGTTGCAGCTTTACCTACATTACCTATTAAAACCCCTACGATAATACCCACTCCAACTACATCTGAACTACCACCTCCTCCTCATCTTTCCTTTTTTGGTACGTCAACACCGCCTGAACAGCCAGACACTTGGCAAACTCCAGATTCGGATCGACCGCTCTCTACTTTAAAAAAGACACTCAAACAGCGAGTAGGAAAAACAACTAAAAAGATTGTCCGTGTGAAACCTGCAGCAAGTTTGAAACTGAAACGCAATGTTAGAATACCTAATCGACTGGCACCATATCATTTGGATCCTTATCTTGTTGGCAGTGATGACGAACTTACACATGGAACACAACCTACAAAGAGAAAAGGTTGGGTGCTGTAGACAAACTACCTGTTGTTACTGCAACACCTAAATCAAAGACGCCACAGAAAGGTTCAGGATCTAAACATCTAAAATCAAAGAAATAGATCACTTTTAAATCACTTTTGTAACTGCTATCTTTTTTATTAATAAAAACATTCAAATAAAATTAATTGCTTGTTCTTTTTTTATCAAAACATGCATACACATTACATTGACATGACTTTGTGTTTATTAAAAAAAATACATCAAATAACAACATTAGTAAGGTGGATCAAAATCACCTAAATCAGCAACAATGTCAAAAGATGGCGGCGCTTTTACTTGCAATTCGTTTTTAATAGACATTATTTCTGCATCTATTAATTTACCAAGCTCTTGCATGTGTTGACAATATAAATGGCCCTGCTCGCCCCCACACACATAACTTCATACACTCGGCTATATATGTAGTGAAGTTCTGTCACTGTCAATGAGGCCCCAAATGCGTCATGGTTGTAAATACTCTCAGCGAAATCTTTGTAGTCCGTCATTAGTCGTTCATATAGCGGCTCCATCTGCTTCACCAGTTTTTTACCACCTTTGCACAGGTGTTGGTTATATCGCAGCAATGTTCCGTATTCGTCCACACCTCCATGACTGCAACATCTGAAATTAAAAGTAACTGCATTAAAATTGATTTACAACTAAAACTATTATTAGTATTGTTACTTACTCTTTAAAGTTGTCTTTAATTTCCTCTGACACTCTGCACCATAGAATAGAGTTAAAACGTGTATGTAGCTCCAACGTTCTGCCAATGTCCATGCCATACAGCTCTACAGTGGCCGATCCGTGTTTTCTGTTTTTAAACTGCAAGGTCGCTGTTTGCTTTTGGATGTCTTCAACAAAGCTTTCCATTATTCTTTTCACCTTGTCAGCATATTGTGCATCTGGACGCAAGTATTGATCCAGCTTGTGACATACAAACAGCATTTCTCCCATGCTGAATTTGTTGCCAAATGCTGGAATGTCTTGATGGTTCTGCCATCGCCCTCGCTTGTTGAAACCCACAGCGTTAAGTACCAGCTCCTTTTTGTCATACAACTCCAAATATTTGGAGTTGAAAAAGTCCTGGCGACATACACCCCACATTATAAAAATGTTACAGCTTGCTGCAGAACAATCCGTCTTAAATTTTACCGCCTCTTCTACAAGAATTTCAAAGAATGCTTGCATATATGCATATGTTATGCATATTAAAAGTTCTCGAATACGACAAACGCTGAGATTGTGCAGCTCTTCCTTGCAATACTTTGCATAAGCTGCACTTTTTTCAGCATGCACTATAAGTGCACTTGCACTCTCAGTTGAAGACACAGATGAAGCCATTTCTGCTGGTTGTTTTTTTTGCAAAAGTATATTTCAATACTTTTCACTTATTGCTTTTATACAGATTTGAGTCTGTCTCCATTTTTTCCAAACATCTCCATTTTTATTGTTTTCAGCTGGTCATTTTATTTTTTGGTTTTTCATCTAGATTATTTTTAGTTTAAGGGACCTCTGTCTCCATTTTTTCCAAGCGTCTCCATTTTTTACATCTTTTACTTTGTTTCCTTTACTCAGGTTTCCATTTTATCTTACTTTTTCATTTTATTATTTGCCTTTTGCCATTTGTATCTTTATTTTTAGATAGCATCTCCATTTTTAGAGAGAGCATCTCCATTTTTATGCTTAGTTCACATGCTCACTCCTTCCCCTCCCTACAAATGTCTCATAGGTCTCCGTTTTTTGCACATTGAGCGCTTGAGGACCTTACATTTGGTTGCTGCCCCTCCTAGCCATTGCTATTGCATAGAGGGGTTTTGTCTGTTGTGCATGCCGCCATCGATGCACTTGCTCCCCTCACCATTTTGATGCATGGTGTGCGTGGTACCTACAGTAAGCTTTTTCTTATTTTCTTTTTTTCATTTTATTTTATTTTTTTTTTTCATTTTCATTTCTTTTTTTGTTAACTTTTATTTAATTTCTTTCATTATTTTATTTTCGTTTTTTTTCTCTTTCTTTCTTTTATTTTTTTCTTTTATTTTTTTATATTTGTTCAATTCTTTTATCTTTTTTAATTTCTTTTTTATTTTTATTTTTTTTTATTTTATCTTTTATAATTTCTTTTTATTTTTATCATTTATTTTCTTTTTGATCTTGTTTTTCATTTCCGTTGCTGATTTCCGTTTTTCTGTTTTTTATTTCACTTGCATTTACTACATGAATGCACAGGGGCGGAGCCTTCCTGAAAGCACTTTTGTGGTTTTCCGATAATTTAAAAATTATCACAAAAACCCATGTTAAATACTATCGACTCCGCCCCATGCTCCTCCTTTTTTTATTGCTTTTTCACCATTGGCCAGTTTTGAATGTTAAGCCATGTCATTGGCTAAATTCAAACTGCGCGCAAAAAGGGAGAATGCTGATTGGCCCGGTGGAACTCGTGCCTTAACTACTTTTAGTACCAATGAAGCTTAATATAAAGGAGTTTAGGAAGTTATTTTTGTGAGCAATTTTAACAAAACTTGATCCAGTTTAGAATGTTTTTACGTTGGCAATTGTATTAAGCTTTAGTTCAAAAGTAGGTCAGGTCTTATTTTGTTTAGGCATAAAGCTCAACCTCCTCATGAACGTCACAATGGTTAGGGCTTATCAAAAATGTTAAAACTAATAACGGGGTCACGTGATTAGTCCCTTTGAATAAGATAAAAAGCCCTGTATGTTTTAGATTTTCTTCATTCGCTTCCAAGTTTACAAGAAAGATTCGTGATATTATCAGGTTGTGATAGTTTTACTCATTTTCAAGCTTCGCATCAGTGCTGTTTTGTTATTCAACTTTTTCGAGATAAAAAGCCAAGAAAATGCTGTGGACTCAATACCATACAGAACTACAAAACACAACACCAATTAAGATTGCATGTCAAATAATTACTGTTGGAGGAGAAATATATTTATTTGGTGTCAGCGGTATGTTACCAAATGCAGTCAGGATTTTGGAAATCAATTCTGTGACATTAAATTGTGAAGAAATCTGGTCTCGCACCTTTAGAGATTACACAAATGTTCTTCCGGATATGTATAAGAATCAAATAATTCTAGTTCTTACTAACATTTTAAGAGAATCAACCCCATATTTATTCTACCAACTTGATACCAAGACGAATCAAGTTTTTGAACTTGAATTTAACATCGAGGACATTTTAAAGTTTGATTTTATAATCAACAGATGCATCTTGAAAGACCAACTGTATTTATTTTTAAGGGAAGGAATCAATTGTTAACAGTCAGTGCTCTCAATCTGAAAACTTTAACGTGGATTTTTACTGGATTCAGAAACCATACAAGCAACAGCCCAACACCGGATAACTTAATCTATATATATATATAAAAGAAAGTCGATGTCTGTCTTTCTGTCTGTCCGATGATTTTTGTGTGTCCTTTATGCATTCCTAAACTATTTGGCCTGTCGCTATGAAATTGAGCTGCCAATAAAACTTATATGATGAATGCAAAAACACGGGACAGGTGGGAACGGGTCCAACAGGAACGAGACAAATGGGACCGAGCACACTTCATAATCTTCGCGGCAATGCGCGAACGGGACAGCTAGTTTGGAATAAAACAAAAGCTTATGGAGAAAACATTTACTGTTTTGATGGATATTTGTTTGAAACTCAATATGTTAGTGACCATAGCATCGTTCATGTGTTTAATACAATCAACAAGAAGTGGACTAATGTTGATTTAACTAACAGCATTCAAAAGGAAAGCCATTTTCGTTTGCCTGAAAGTTTAATGGATGACTATTTAATTGATTTAAGAAAAGGCAGCAATGAAAACAACCAAAGTAATTGTTACATAGACGTATTGAATGTTGAAACTAATAAGTGTTTGAATGTAAAATTATTAACACCCACTACTATTGGCAAATCTTTGTGTTTAAATTGTGTAGTTGAAGACAAAATTTGTGTGTTTGATTATTTCAAAGGCAAAATAACAATAAACATTCTTCATTTGGTTCCATCAATACAGTTGCTGTGCCAATCGGTTATTGCGCGACACAGAATGGACAAGGCTCATAAACTACCAAAACAACTTCAAAATGAACTTAAATGTCATTTTATCCAAAAATAATTAAAAACTGTAAATATATCTTGTAAGTCAAATGTAATAAAAATAAAGTTTTTGTTTAATTAAAATAAACAGTCATTAAAATACCATTAATTATCATATTTCTTATTTAAATTTTGGTCGGAAATTAATAGCAACAATTAAAAAACCGGAAGCGCTACTTAAACTACAATTATCAGTAGATGAAAAATGTTTGTTGAATAAATTTGCATGTTTTGGTGCAAACTTTTCTATAAGAGAAATCCCCATAACAAATGCTGACATGTCATTAAATATTTTTTTTCTTCAGGCATTGATCATCTCCATAAATATAATTAAATGATTAATCAGTAAAAGTATAAGTTATTTTTTTTTCTAAATGCATAATTAAAGTTGTTTTAAAATATCGACAAAATTGTACATTAGTAGTTAGGGTACATCCTAAGCCGGGCCAATCAGCGTTGAGCTTTTAGGCGCGAAATTTGAATCTGACAAATCAGAGAGCAGGATTGGGTGGTGGGCATGGGTAAGTGGAAAAGTGGGCGGAGCCTACTGTTACAAATGTCCCATTTTAAACTCTCGTAGTGACGTCACAATTTCTTTTTGTGTTACACTGTTTAAGGCAACCCTGTACGTATGCGCTCCCAGCTTTTGTGTGTTAAATGGGTAGTGCATGCGTAGCGTAAACGTAGCCGCTCCATGTTTGTCGATATTAATCCGATCAGGCTCCGCCCCGATTAGTTACAGTTTTAATGGCATATATGTGTTCTGAGGTTTTTTGACCTTGAGACAATATAATTTGTGCATGTTTACACTTGTGTGTTTGCGAGAGGTGGGAAGAGAGAAAAAGTAATTGAGGAAGGTAATAAAATATCTTAAGAGGGGGTGTGTGTAGACAGTTATGTTTATATAATTTTTTAAAAAATGTTGCTATCGATTTTAACTAACCTTGTTTGTAACAGAGGTTAATTGTTATTAAATAAAATACATTTAAAATAGAGCATGTGTATTATATTACAAAGTGGTGTTATGAAATTTATTTAGATAGTTTAAAAATATATCTATATATAAATGTAATAATAAAATACTCTTAATTTTTTGTATTTTTAGGATATATTTATTTATATGAATTAAACCGTCGTCTGGATGGACGTAACCCACTGTACACTCGTAAATAATCGTTTCTTTCACGACGATTGCGATTATAAAAAAATATGCGACAACTTTTGAAAAATTGTGGATAAGTATATCCTTTGCTAGCGGCCATGAATAGTTTTTCTGTTAATTCTTTTTCGTTAACGTAAGCATTTCAAATGTTTTTTTGAACAGGATTTTGGCGACTGACATAGTTGGTGAGATTTGATAGAAGCTGGTTAATATCGTGAGGATTGCTTGGTGGTGGGTAATCTAATTAAAAAGAAATTTTTTTTATAAAAAAAATATTTTTAATATTAATAATTTTTTAAATAGTTTTACTTACTTGGTGTGGCTGTTTCGACATTAACTGTTGCGTAATCGATTTGAACAGGTTGAATTGGTGTCGTATTGAAAGTTGCTTAGGAATGTGTGCTGTCGTTAATATATTTGGACATGTTTAAACTGTAAACTAAATAAAAAAAATGTTTTTAATTTAAAAATTTGTTAGTTTTTATAAAAAATTACTTACCGTTTGTATTATCGTTGATAATATGGTTGCCAATTTTGAAATGATGATTTAATAGATTTAAAATTGCGGTGCGTTTAGCGTTAAAATTTAAGCAAGTTGCGCATTCTTTTAATAAACACGCTTTTAAGTACCCCGAAATAAAATTGAACGTTTGAAACATATCTTGAAAGTTATGTAGCATGTTTTCGTTGATATCACGTAAAGGCGGTACGTTAATAATTTTGATATCTGGTATTTTGTTGTTGGTGGAATGTTCCGTACTTTTTAAAAGAAAGTCGTCCGTGGTATTCATATTTTTTAAAAATTATTAAAATCAAGATTACGTATTTTTTGTATTGATTAAAATTACTTAACTGCTTGCGCACTATTTTAACACTGCAGTCAGTTATATAGCGTCCGTCAAAAGTAAATACTTGGTCATTGCAGCAATTTGTAATGTGAGGTTTTTTCAAATAGTAAGAAGGGGGTGTTTTGTTTAATAAAAGTAGTGTGGATGGTTTCGTTAGCAATAGTTAAGTTGAAAAATAAGAGAGGGAACTGGGTGATGAATATAGACAGATGGGAGTTGAGTTAAAAATGAATATATACGAGTATATATGAAGAGATTTGAATTGCACCACTTGGTTAAAAACTTTTTTAAAAGAATCGACAAGTGTTTTAACGGCTACATACAATATGGAAGTGGTAAGTGTCTAAAGACTTTTTCTATTTTTTTAAAAAATAAAAGATAAAAAAATAACATTTTTTTTAAAAAAATTATTTTTTATTATAGACCTCATTTGATGCAAATTTATTGTATGATACGGAGGAATTATTAATCAAGAATATTTTTTATACGAATTGTAATTACCGACAAGTATCATCAAATTTAAGCGTAAGTTATTTTTTTATTTTTTTGAATTTTACCGCCAAAAATATAAGTTAATTTTTAAAATAATTTTTACTTAAAAAATATCTAGACGGCGCAAATTAACGCGTCGTTATACGATCGACCACATTATGGCATAGAGAGGAGAGGTAGTCCTTTGGTGGTATTACCAGTGGCATCATCATCATCGTCATCATCATCATCAGTGCATGTTTCAAATGGTTAAGAGTATCTTGCCTTGGCTTGCAAACAGTGTATGTATTTTTTATCCCTCTATAAATAAAAAAGAATTAATTTTTTATTTTTTACTAAAAAACAGTATCAAAGGGGCTTGTTGCTAGACCCTTATACTCCACGACGGATATGGTAAGTGTTTTTTGTTTTGAATTATATGTGAATATTTTTTATTATTTTTTTAAATTTTTGTAGAATTTTACTAAAAAAAATTTAAATCGTCAATATAGGCAACAACAATATCATACGACAACAACAATATCATAGCCATTATCATCATCACCATTACCATCAAAACCAGCAGGAAAAAGAGCAACAACAGCAAGAATACCACCAACCTTCTACTAGTTATACGTCATCATTATCATCATCACCAACACCACCACCACCCCTTAATTTATCACCAATATGTCCTTTACAAGCGTTTACTCCTTTTGGCGATTCTTTAGAGGGTACAGCGTATTTAATATCACAAACAGCTTTAGAGGTTGTTTCAACTAAACCTCCTACTTCGGGTTTATATTTTGAAGTAGTTGGTAAAACGTTGAATCGCTATAGTGATGGAAAAACATACATTACTGAACATAAAGTACTAAAATTTGTAAAAGATTAAATAAAAATAAAAAACTGTTTTTTAATTATTTTTGACGATAAATAAAAAACTGTATATTAGTTAAAAAGTAATTAATTGTGTCATTAGTATACATACTTGCATTGTTAAAAAGATGTATGACGAAATAAGTGAGAAGAATGAGGTGACAGTGACTGGTAAAAAACCTCCCGCTCGTGATAATCAGCGACTTGGCATTGTCACTGAAGGTGGGAACATGGCGGTGACATCAACAGCAGCAGCAGCTAGATAAATATTTTAAGATTATTAATTGTGAGCATAAAACAAACAAAAATTTTAAAACCGATAAGATGAATGGGGAAGTTATTTTTCAAAATTTGGAAAAGATTTTACCTAAAAAGTTTAATCAAAAAATAGAAGCTATTTTCAATCGTTTAATTGATAAATTTGCTGATTTAAAAGAAGAAAACAAGGAAATGAAAGTAAAATATCCAGATGTACGTATGCGTTTTTGTTTACAGAGTGCTGAGTTAAAAAATCCCGTAAATATTGCGTTTATAAATCGTGAACGACTGACCGGAAAATTGTTGTTGGATACGATAGTGAATATTAAAAATTCAAATGATAAATTTAATTTGACAGATGGAAAGTTACGTTTATCGCTTATGAAAACACATATGCTCCCACTGGGAGGGGCACCGCCAAATGGTGTTACTTCTGTGAAGAAAAGATATATAAAAAATGTGAGAACATGGATTAAGGATAAAAGTTGCAATAAATTAGTTGTTTTTATTGACAATCCTGAGGATTTGATGTGTTGTGCAAGGGCTATAGTAGTTGGAATTAGAAATGCTCATTATCGAGTAGCCAAACTAAATGTGCCAAGGAGCTTTGTGACGGGGCCTGTGTAGCGTGAAACAAACCTTGTGGAGTGGAAAAAATTAGAAAATTTGCCAATTGTTTAGGTGAAGAGTATCAAATATACGTTATAGAATTGGAGGGTGATTTGAGGGTGACATTTACAACTTTAAATCCTTATGATAGCAAAAATCAAAAAAAAGTAAAATTTAGACTGTGGCTATTGTTAGATGACGGACATTATGATTGCATAGTTAATATAACTTCATTATATGGCGCTCGAACATTTTGTATTTTATGTTTAAAAGGTGTTACCGGTCATCATAGGTGTACGCGTAATTGTTTAGCTTGTAACAACACTGAATGTGAAGAATTTAAGATGTCATTACAGCAGCTTACAAAACAATGTAGTTTTTGCTTGAGATATTTTTATGGACAACAATGTTTTAAAAAACATCTGGAAAATGCGACTTGTCTAGATTTACGATATTGCAGCGTGTGTTATCAACATAAACAACCAAAGCATATATGCTTTACTAAATATTGTAGATACTGTTAAACAAATCAGGAGTTTAACCATCAATGTTTTATTCAGAAATATGATCCTATGAGAAGAAATAAACGTGGTGTACCTCGACCATCTGCAGGGTGTGGGTGGTATTTTGATTATGAGTGTTTAGTGAAAGAGAGTGATAATATTCATCAACCAAATCTGATTATCGTTCAAGATGAGGATAATAAAATAGAAAAAATATTTGACAGTGGTGAGGATACCAACAGACTTGATTATGCAAGTTTTTTATCAATAATATTTACGGTTTGATGGGACCCCTCATTCCGAGGCTAGGTTTTTATAGGGGACGTACGGCGCCAACACGCCTATATTACCAGGCAAAAATAGGGGAAAAAATTATGTATGTTGACTATGTTAGTTTATATCCGACAGTTAATAAATATGACATCATGCCTGTAGGACATCCTAAAATTTTACATCCAACTAATTATGAAGGTGACGGTAAATATTTTGGCATGGTAAAGTGTGTGGTAGTTCTTCCGCTTAAATTATATCATCCTGTGCTACCATTTCGATGTAAAAATAAATTAATGTTTCCCTTATGTCGCGCTTGTTGTTTACAAAACCCACCCGACGGTAAATGTAACCATCCGCATTTTTCAAGGGCTATTAGCGGTACAACAATCGAAGTAGATGAGGCAGTCAAACGTGGTTATCAGGTGATAAAATTATACGAAATTTGGCATTATGAAAAACAGATAAAAGGTTTATTTGCTAAATACGTGGACGCCTTACTTAAGATTAAGCAGGAATCTTCAGGATGGCCTTCTTGGGTTCGGTGTGAAGCAGATAAATTAAATTATATAAAAAATTATGAACAGGTAAAAGGTATGAAGTTGGAAAAAGTTGAAAAAAATGTGGGAAAGAGGGCTATTGCCAAATTTTGTCTTAATTCTTTATGGCGAAAATTTGCTCAACATGAAGATTTACCTGTTACTGTGGTGGTGAACGATTATATGACACTTGTTGATCTTTTAAATAGCAATGATAAAGTGATTACTGAAGCAAAATTAGTCAACGAAAATAACATGTTGGTGACATATAAACCTTTGGTGGAAGTGAAAGGGATTTCTGCAAAAACTAATTTAGTTATAGCTGCCTATACGACAGCTTGTGCTAGATTAAGGTTACAACTTTTATTGGATATAGTAGAAGAAAATTCGCTTTACATGGATACAGATAGTTTAATATACATAGTACCACGTGGAATGGAAGATCCTTTGAAAGGGATGATTGGCGAAAATTTGGGACAATTAACTGATGAAATTGGTAGTAAATACCCTCCGTCTACAGGTTGTAGTAAAGATGAGAAGAAGAAGGAAGTTTATATTACGGAATTTGTGTGTGGCAGTCCAAAAAATTACAGTTGTAAATTGAGTAATAGAGAAGAATCGTGGAAGGTAAGAGGAATAAATATGAATTTTAGCACAAACGCTGATATAAATTATCAACTGATTAAAAGCATGGTATGTCAAAAAATGATAAGTGAAGAGGCGAAAAGGTTCATTGTTGGTGATAAGATAAAGGTGAAACAGTTTAACATTAAAAGATGTAAATATACCAGTGATTTAAAAAGTCAAGTTTGTGATAAAATGTATCAGATAGTATTTGATAAAGCCTATGTAGGTGGTCAATTAAAGGCTTGGCCTTTTGGTTACTGATTGATTAACTTTTTGCTTAATATAAACAACAATGCCGTTATTAAAGAAAAAGGAAAGATTACATCATCAGCCATTAGAAAGTAAATGGAATTCACAAAATTATGATACAACATGTTCGTACAGTTTGGGTTCTATTGAGCGTTTTAGAAAGTATATATGTCAACCAAATACGAAACGGTTTCAACAGCGGACACTTCAACAATACCCTTACAGTTTTCTAAAGCAAGTTAAACATAAATGTCTGCGTAATAAAACTCACGCTATTGGTATTGACGATTTATGGCAAGCAGATATTTTGGATATGCAAGGCTATTCTCAATACAATAATAAATTTAGATATATTCTGACTGTTATTGATGTTGTCTCAAAATATGCATGAGCAAGACCTTTACTGACTAAAGGGGCTGTAGAGGTGTGCAAAAATATAGGTAAAATTTTTACCGATAATCATAGTGCACCTGCTAATTTTCATACTGATAAAGGAAAAGAATTTGAAAATAAACATGTAAGCAAACTGATGAAAGATTACGGTGTAAACTTTTATACTTTGGTTAGCGATAAAAAAGATGCAGTAGATGAACGTTTTAATTGTACTCTACGAATGAAACTACAAATGTACGCCAGAAATAAAAACTCTTATTGTTATATGCAAATTTTACCAAAACTTATGGAGGGTTACAATAACACACCATCAAGGGTAACAGGAGTTGCCCCTATTAAAGTAAATACAAAAAATTAAAGTTTAGTTTATGAGAGATTATATGGAAAAAATCAGCAAATAAAAACCAAAAAACCTAATTTTAAAGTGGGGGATAGTGTACGCTTATCTAGTTTAAAAGGAATATTTGATAAAGAAACTGATACACCCAATTGGACTGAGGAAATTTTAACTATTTATCAAGTAATTTTGCGTCATCCTTATCCCGTATATAAAGTAATGGATAGTGAGGGTGAAAAAATAGACGGCGTATACTATGAAGCCGAAATACAAAAAGTAGCGAAACCAACGTTAAAAACTTATTTTAAAATTGAAAAAATTCTACAGAGTAAAAAAGTGGGGAAACAGAAGAAATATTTGGTGAAATGGTGGGGTTAACCCTCTAAAATGAATAGTTGGGTGGTTGAAAAAGATTTAAAAAATATATAAATAAGAAGTGTAAAGCATAGAATATATTCATAATGTTCCAGTGTTCAAATGGGAAAACATATCTCCTACCTATCGCTTGAATATTTTATAAAATAAAAATATAAATAAAAAAAATGGCTTTTAAAGAAGAAACTAGTCAAAACGGTTTCTACATGACTTTAACATCTAATTCATCTGTACAATATTATCCAAAAAATAAAGCTGGATCATTTACAGTGCATTTGCCGGAAAGTGTTTAATTAGGTTCAACTAATTGGGAAGTAGGGTTGGTAGACATAATGTTTCCACATCGATGGGAAAATATAACGGCAGATGCTAATTCGCTTAATTATGCTTTCACTTTGCAACTTCATCATGTTCCTTCTATTTTTACATAACAAGATACCTTTAAATCATGCGGCATACCAATTGAAAGAAAAAAGTCAATGGCAATCGAATACTAGTATTAGCATGCGGCCTGTAAATGTACATTTAAAGGGTCAAACTTATATAAACAGTTACTTTTTTTATTTATCGCAATAATCTAGCAATACCACCAGGATGTTATGATAGTGCAGAAATACTGGTAAAAAATTTAAATCTTATTATATGGCAGGACATGGCAAATATTATCGAAAATCTTAACCGTGAAATTCCAGATTTTAAATTTAAAACGCATAAAGTATTAAATAAATACTGCAGATATTTTAAAGAAACTTTGCAGTTTATTTATGACTCAAAGTTACGGCGTATTCTAGTCGAATCGGTACATAATACGGGTAAAATATTTTTTGAAAAAGAACTTACAAACATTTTAGGATTTTCACAAACTATCGAACATGAGGATGTTTTTTAAACGAAATTATATATCCAAAAGTGGAAGGCGAGAGCTACATATCCTCCGCATATACAAGAAACAGCAGTATTTGTGCATACCGACATTATTCAACATCAGTACGTCGGCGATATGCAGGCTCAATTATTACAAATTGTCCCTATAAATATGCAGCATCAAAACAATTTTGTTCATTTTCTTTATAACCAGCCACAGTATGTTCCCGTATGTTTGGATACTTTTCAAACTATAAAAATTGATTTACGTACCTATTTTGGAAGTTTATTTAATTTTAAAGACGGTAAAAGTCAAATCAAACTGCATTTTAAACCTGTTATTAAAAATAAATAAATAAATAAAAAAAGTTTTTTTGTTAATATGGCAACAAAAAGAAAAAATTATGCCGGTGCTGATAAATTAATGTGTTATTATATGAAACAGTGTCATCAATGTCAAAAAGGTTGGGGGAATTATCTTCCTGCATTTTATGCAGGTGATCGTTTTCAACGTGGGCGAGGATTCGGTAGTTTTTTCTCTAACATTTTTAAGTGGATAAGTCCTTTAGTTAAACCTATGGTTCGAACCGTAGGGAGAGAATTGGGCAGGGCCGGTATTAACACCCTAGAAGATGCAATATACGGTAGAAATATTGAAGAGCACTTTAAAAAAGCAGGATCGTCACTATTCGGACATGCTGTCAATGCCGTGGGTACAAATTTAAGGAAGGTAATATGACAGGATTACCTTTAGGAATACTGCCTGGCGGAATGGAAAATTTAACTAGAACACAATTTAGGGGAATTAAATCATCTTCTGCGGTATCACCACATATACGTTCTAAATCTCGTAGTAGACGACGGGGTGCCAGATATGGTACGGTGAAAAAAATCTATAAAAAGCCAAAAAATACGAAAAAAGTCCATAAAACGAGATATCTTTGGTCCTATCAGACGTGGTGCATGTAAGACCATTTTTTAACAAAATTGTTTATCATGCCTAAAAGAAAACGTAATACCAACAATGAAAATAGTACCAAATATTCAAAAGAAAACAACGTAATTTATGACGATAGATTAGCCCTATTCGATGATAAAAAAGGTATTGTAGGATATCAAGAAATTCAGGAGCGTTTGGAGGTGGAATTATTACCTCGAGCCCCGCCAAACAATTCTCCTACCATCGATTTTTTAATTCCCTCAGATTTAGATTTTTTCTTGGATTTCATTGAACCCTGTCTAAGAATTAAGAGATGCGTAGTAAAAGCAAATGGAAATGACTTAGATGAAACAGATGTGGAAACCCCTACTAATAATTTTGGATCTTGTTTGTTTAGTCAAATAAAATTAAGTATTAACGGCTGCCTAATTACAACGGCCAGTAACCTATATCCTTATAAATGTTACTTTGAAAATTTGTTAAATTTTGACGAGTTAATAAAAAGTAAAGGACTATTGCAGGGTTTTATACCTGATGCAAATGGGGTTAATGATGTTTACGCACCAAACGCTGACGGCTGTACAACCGGTACCAAAAATTTAAACGCCAATATAGCTTTATCAAAAAATTACAACAAGGTTGTTCCATTACATTTGGATCTATCATGCTGCGGAAAATTAATGCCTAATCTTATTCAAACACGTCTTAAATTAACACGTAATAAACCCGAATTTTATTTAAATTACAATCCGGTCAAAGGAGGTTACCAATTTAAGATTTGTGTTGCTATATAACAAATACAGACCGGATAATGCATTTTTATATCAATATGCTAAACTGTTGGAACGTCCAATGCCATTTGGACAATTTTCTTTTGCGTTTCCTGACATTCGTGTGGGATCGCATTCCATCGCCAAGGATTCTCTGTCTTTTGTACTCAATGACCCTTTTAACGGTAAAGTGCCATACAGTTTTGTCTGTGCTTTTGTAACCCATGAAGCTTTAAACGGTACTCCTGTCAAAAACCCTTTCAATTTTTATCATCGTAGTTTAAAAGATCTCACGGCAACCATAGACAGCAGAATAACGCAATGCAGAATTAAAAACTTTGATTTTGCTAATGATGATTTTATAGAAGGATACATGTCAATTTTAAAAAATGTAGATGCTGGTACCGCTTCTACACCAGCTTCCATTATTATGCGTCAAAATTATGCCAAAGGATATACCGTAATAGTGTTTGATTTTACCAATAATAATGCCGGTAGCGACTTGACACAGCCCAATCAATCTGGTTTTGTAAAAATTAAACGGACACTTTATCATTAAATAAGCTGAAAATATGCAAATGATATATTACGGTGTGTTTAGTAAAAAAATGTACATTAATTGTAATCGTCAGGTTAGTGTCGTCAACTCTAATGCTTAACGAAATGGATAATTTTACTTTGGACAAATGTATGAACAAAACATTATTTACCACCAGTGGTAAAGGTTGCTTTTTTGGAGTACTTCCTGCTAACCATTTAGAGTGCATAAATAAAGCATTTAAGGGTATGAGCATAATTTTAAATACAGATGAAGACAATAAAGGCGGTCAACATTGGGTTTGTTTATATGTTAACAAATGTATGCAGGGAAAATTTTTTGACTCTTTTGGCAACTATCCATCGTTTTATCACCCATATTGGCAACAATGGTTTGAAAAACACTTTCAAAAAAATATCTTAAGTAATCTTCATATATTACAGAGTCCAATTAGTTTTGCATGCGGGGCTCATTGTTTGTTTTATTTATTTAACCGATATAAAAAAATTTCTCCTACACATATTTTAAATTGTTTATACACTACGGATTTAATTTTAACGATGAAATGGTAACGAAAATTTTATATAAAAATTATTACCCTCATAACGTTAAATCAACAACATTTTCAACATTAAAACAAAGTTGTACATGCTTTAAAAACTGTTCATTTTGCAACAAATCAAAATAGTATACACATTTTTTTACTACGTCATTGTAACGTTAACGACGATATGATAGCTAAGTAATTTAATACGTATGTTTGAACATCATATTTCTCTTAACACTTTTACTTCTTTATCTACCTTCTCTTCCTCTCCTCCTGTATCACCCACTGTGTGTTAACATTACAATAATAAAATGTGTTTTAAAAATTAAATGGTTTAGTAGTTATTCATCATGAAGTTAATAGATTACTACAGTTTTCACATGTGTTATATAGGAGGTAGTTGGAGGGGAGGGAGAAGCGAGAAATAATTGAAAAGCCTTTTAACCTTTTTTTTGACACCTCTTAAATTATTCAATTTAAATTTACACTTTTGTTGTAGTTATCTATCGGATATTTCTTCTAAAGTAAATAAAAAGCACACTATTACCCCCTTAACTTCAAAAATGTTAACAATAAAAAGCCACGCACACTGCACATTTAATAATCATTTATTTAATAACGTTTAAAAGCGTAACAACTCTCTCTCTTAAGAAATATTTTTTTAAAAAAGTCAAACAAAAAATGAATGGCAAATATAATTATACGCCACAAAATGTGGCCGGATTTTCAATCCTACAACCAATGTTTACTCAACATTTTGGCGGCGGCGAAAACGCGGCGGCGGCGGTAAGATATTCCGATTTGCGCTTTATAACTAATACAATCCTCTACCGTATCGTAAACATACAAACATGTCAATTGTCTTCTCATTTTTCCACTTAAAGGACATACCATAATGTAAATTTTTAAACCCAATACATGAATTTGGGTATTATTAACGTAACTGTAAAATTTAAATTTTGGAATTAAACGCGCAAAAGTTATATCTTTTGTTCCACCTGTTATTGAATCAATCATCAAAGCCTTTGTAAACGTGTCTTCATAACTTTGTATTATAAAAACACTTCTGCCCACCAAACAAGCATTAACTTTTCCAGATTGAAACTGGTAAAATTGCTTCAACTCACGCTTCTTAAAATCGATATGATAAAGTACCACAAAACGACTTTCCAAATAGATAGGATCATAATAATCCAACTCACGTGTCTCACGGGTAACCAGAATTACATCTTCTCCCCATGACAATCCACGCACATACAGCATACACCGCTCCTCCATCACCGATTTATCGAACGTTATATAATTTTCCAACTGGGTCAAAGTGTCGTATTCAATCAACAAAATACACTTCAATTTACGATCATGACATCCCACATAAATTTTATGCAAAGTATCTGCACAAAATAATCCATAAAGTCTTATATCCAAATTATTAAAATCATACGTATTTATCTTTAACCCAGCCATCTTTGCAAGTGTACTAAACAATTTTAGTTTTTAAAACCATTTAACTATTGGCACACACACACACACACATACACATGCAATGTTTTTAAAAAAAATATTCTTCCAAAAAGAAAAATCCCATGAATCATTATTTTCCCCCTCTTTCCTTTTTATTAATATTACATAAATCACTTAACGCATTCCTCTCTTCAATTCAAACAAAACACTTAACCTTATTGACATTTTTTTTTGTAATACATAAATAATAGTTAAAACACATGTATGCCATTAAAACTGTAACTAATCGGGGCAGAGTCTGATTGGATTAATATCAACAAACACTTAGCGGCTACGTTTACGATTTGCATGCGCTACCCGTTTAACACACAACAGCTGGGAGTGCATACGTACAGGGTTGCTTCATACAGTGTAACACAAAAAGAAATTATGACTTCACTATGAGAGTTTAACATGGGGCATTTGTAACAGTAGGCTCCGCCAACTTTTCCACTTAGCTACGGCCATCACCCAATCCTGCTCTCTGATTGGTCAAATTCAAATTTCGCGCCCAAAAGCTCAACGCTGATTGGCCCGGCTTAGGATGTACCCTAACTACTAATACATGCGTGGATGTCATCTATTCAGAAGTTGAAAAAACACGCTTAAACTTGCATTTTGCTAATAGAAAGTGCTTTTATACACTTTTACGAAATTGCTTAAATACATGTGTGGATGTAATCCCTTCAGAAGTTGAAAAAACACACTTACACTTGCATTTTGTCATCACGAAATGTAATTCAACACTTTTACACATGCCATGCTTGTGTTTAAAACACATTTTTATGTGACATTTTGAAAAAGTTTGGTTTTCAATGTTAGCTTTTTGCATTCGATTTATGCGTTATTCGTTATTTTATCGTGTCTCGAGTGAGAGACTTAAACGCACTTATTATTTGGTTTCGTTGAATCGCCAGCCCATGCTATCGGATGTCGATATTAGCTGTTGTTGCCTAAATGCAGGGGCCAATAGGTCTAGTTTAGTTAGTGTTTTTCCTCTTGATTTGCGCAGAGAAACCAGCAGTACCCCTTGTTTGTGCCGCTGTTGGTCTGCTCATCTCTAGCCAGAGGTTTTGGCTTAGATTCATCCTAGTACTTAGTCAAGTGCGTTCTTGCTATATATATGGAGCTACCTCTCTCCTAGTCTTGAGAATTCGATTGTGATTATTGAATAAACTATTATAATAAATAAAGCCTTGTTATTGTTATGAATTCAAGTTTGCTGTTCTTTATTAAGTTTGTCAATAGGTTTTGCATTATTTTTCAGAACCCAACGACTCTCGAGCACAACTCACTCAGACCTTGTTTAAGGGAGCGCGTCTCTGTGTGGAGTCTCTGGCAAGGGTTTGTTGCCTTGTGCAGCAATCTTACCAGCTGTGAGCAAAACAGTCCTTTTCAGGGCTAATCCCTATAGGAAGGCACTACCATTTATTTGGCACCTTCCCTATTATCTAAAGGAGTTCGAATAAGACTCTTGTGTAATTAAGAAGTCCATCTTCAGTTAGGCCTGTCCAGCCACTGAGTCTGACTATAAACTATACAATACACATAAGTGGTGAAAAGACTTGGTGTCACTATTCAAAGCCAGCAACCATTAAGCCAGTCCAGCCTGGTGTGCCTGACTTTGTTTATACATCTTGCAATTAAAATAGCTTAAAGCCAGGTAGCATCAGACTAATTTAGTCTAAGTGCACAGCTGACAGCTGACAGTTGATATCAGAGTTGTTTCAAAAGACTTGTCTAATTCTGTCTTAAAGCCCACAGGTTGTTGCATCACGCCATTGAACATCAGTCAGTGTTCATCAATCTTGTGTCTGAACTTATAAGGGTATGGGCCCAGAAGTCTCTGAACTAACAAGTGGTAGCAGAGCGTGGTTGCGACAGTAACTCTGAAAAGTGCTTACAACTCCAATATAAATTGGCAAAGATTGCCTCACCACTCCATGTTGATCAGCCTAGCAACAGTTAAAAGCTATGGTATTTGCAAGAGAGCAAGGACCTGGAGGTCCCAGGTTTCCTAAATTGAACAGTCACAATTATAGTACGTGGAAGATTGACATTATGACCATCTTACGTGCGCGTGGCTTGGATTGGTTTGCATTGGGTACCGCGCCAGAACTCCCCACTGACGCCACCAGACGTGACATCGAAAAACGTTATAAGCAGGAGGGCCAAGCATTGGCTGACAGTATTTTTACAGAGATTTTTACAGAGTTTGATTTCCACCGGGAACGCCAGCCCATCTTGTCTGAAGAGAGTTTGTCACCATCTTCTCCGGAACCAGAGGGTTTTGCTGAATGCCAGATGGATCTGTCTGCACTTACTTTGCATGATGATGATGATGTTGATGAACAAAAGTGACTACTAGCTACAAGTCATCCTGATCCTACAGCGCCTGAAACGTATTGAGAAGCTATGTCCTTGCCAGATCGCGATGCCTGGCAGGTTGCCATCCAGGAAGAGCTGGATATGATGGCTACACGCAAGGTCTGGACACTAGCTACTCCACCTGTTAATCAGCGCCAAATACCATGTAAATGGGTTTCTGCCTTAAAAAGAGCTCCAACTGGAGAGATTATCCGTTACCGAGCCCGGCTGTTTGCCGGAGGTCATCGCCAGAAACAGGGTTTTGACTTTGATGAAGTATTCTTGCCGGTAATCAACTTTACTCTCATCCGCCTGTGTTTTGCCATTTTGGTCAGACAGTTGAAGTGGGACCATGTCCAGCTCGACGTCGTTGGTGGTTATCTGTATGGTCCATTGCATCATAACATTTGGATGAAGTAACCAGAAGGGCTAGATGCAGACCGTCAAATGTCATGCCGATTGCAGCGTGCCATCTATGGACTTCACCAAAGTGGAAGGGAATGGTATTTACATTTAGACACCTCCTTTGCCACAATTGGTTTCATCGCCATCAAGGGTACAAACTGTTTCTATCAGAGGGGCCAATGCATCATCCAAGTCTACGTTGATGACATGGCCGTTCTTGGTGTCACTAAGGAGATTAATGCCGCCGCCATCCATGATATTAAAACATTGTTTGATGTGCGCGTTGTCGGACCAGTTGAGAAGCTCCTGGGTATCCACTTCGTGTATAATGAAGGTTACGTCGGCCTCCATCAGACTCCGTATATCTCCGGTCTGCAGTCAAAGTTTCCTACCATAGACAACATACAATCCTCTCTGCCAATAGTCACTCTTGATCCAGTGAATCCTCAAAAAGTTAAACCATTTCGATATAACAACGTGCCTTATTGAGAACTGTTGGGAAGCTTAATGTTCATAGCCAACCGCACAAGATCAGACGTCCTGTTTGCTGTTACCTGGCTTGCCCAGTATTGCTCCGAGCCAACCGTCGCTTATTGGTACCAGTTATGTCGAGTCGCTTGTTATCTGGAGGCCACCTGTCAGCACCAGTTGTGTGTCTACCGTGATCATCCATCCTATCCCAGCGACAGACTGTCTACATTCGTGGATGCAAGTTGGGCATCTTCACCAGTCGACAGACGTTCGTTTTCCGGCTTCATCGTCTTTTTGGGTGCTGATGTAATCAGTTGGAAGTCCCAGAAGCAGAAGTCCGTCGCTCTCATTACGATGGAAGCAGAGTTTATGGCCATGTCCCTGGCAGTGAAAGAAATTATCTGGCTTTCTCTTGTGATCAATTCGTCATTTTTGGCTAAAACCGTGAATGGTTTGCCAATCTTGTATTGTGATAACCAGGGCACCCGGCAGTATGCTGCAACCGCTATCGAGAATGATCGGACCAAACACATCAACATCCGTTACCACCATGTTTGAGAGTGTTACGCTCGGAATGTTTTCCAGTTGTCGCCTTAGCCGCCAATGTCGCAGACTTTCTCACTAAGCCATTTACTCAGCCTACGAAATCTTGGCTTTACTCGAAGTTCTTCCCGCAATTCGTGTGATCTGAACTTTTACGTTTTTATTTTTCGCACCTCATTGTAAATAAAAATACTTTTTTTCAATTTTAATAATACATTTTATTGATTGATTGATTAATTACAATAACTTCATTAAATGTAAAATATATATATATATAGGAAATTTGCATGGGATTATTTTCTCCTAGCCGTCTGGTTAAATATCACTTGCAAATAATCGATAACAATATCAGTATTTAAATGGTGTTCCAAGTCTAGTTCAGCCATCTGGTCATTTGCCCAAAAGTTACTTTTATATTTTTTCATAATGTTACACATTGTCCAACCGTTGCATTTGTATTACAGGTAAATTAAGCAGTGAGCCCTGCATGCTACCGATTGATCGTGTTGAATTTGCCGAGGTTGATGTCTGATTTGGTAAGATCTGTTTGCCAGCCATTTTTTCCATTCTGGGTGATAGTATTGGGGTGGATGCCCATAAGAATCGTAAATTCTGCAATACCATCATGTGAAATGTAAAATGCAACCCAATGTTGTCCAGGCTTATGACTGGTGTCGGTGTTGAGTATACCCCAACAAGGGTAAACAAGAGGTTGCTGATTCTGTTGTTTTCAGTTGGAATTGGGTAGTAAGTCGGCTGGTAACACTCCAAAAAAGTTTGGTTTCCAGAATGTAGAAGGTGATGAATGGAGATGTTGTAGTAGTTGAACAGTATTCATTACTACTACTACTATTACTGCTACTATTTTTAATGATGATGATGATTATTATCAACAACTGTACCTTCACTGTTACCAGCATTTTCATAGTGGCCAACCATAACATGCACTGTATCCACACATTCATCACGCACCTTAGTATGCAAACGTATCCATAGGGTGTGGAGTAGAGTGAAAAGCACCAGTAACAGCGCTAACAATGGTACTGTGTTTTGTGTAACATTTTTGAATATGGTTACAACCCAATTGTAGAAACGTCGAACACAGACACCGGCATATTCAGCCCAGTTTATCACAATGGTAGTCAACATTGTGGTTGTTTTTATATGGTGATAAAAATACTACTTGGTTAAATGAAAGATTTTTTTAAAGCAAAACAATTGATATCTTTAAGATGGTTACACAAAATTGAATGGCAAAGTACAATGTGGCACATAGCGCTTTGAGCATTTTCATGGAGTCCATGAGAGCATGACCACAGACATTATGTTTGTGATTACAAGAGCTGCAGCTTCAGTAAATATACACTCTTAAATAGCAAGCTTGTTAAGAGGCAGGGTTAACATGATTACTACTACTACTACTACTCACTTATCAGTTATTTCACCAAGTCCAGAAATGTCGACAAAACGTTGAAATTCTCTAGCTACAATCACATTAATATTGGTTTCAAGTGCCAGTTTAAATGCGAGGTTTAGAGTAACATTCCCATTTTTAATCAGCTGAAGATGATTCCCATGGTTAAGATCAGGAGTGAGATCAAAAGCAAAAAGTGCATAACCATTTTTGTAGTTATTAAAATTGATAAGTGGTGCAATGTCTGTTGGCCCACAAATGTTGAAGCAACGGTTTATAGTGCAAAAACACTCCATGAAAAGATTGTTTGCAAAGTTTGGGTGCAAATGGGGAAATGGTTTAGGCCAAGCATCTACATCAATTCCGATGGTTGATATGTTAAAGTGTTGAAAATTGAATGGGTTCTTATAATGACATCCATTGTAGGCTTCAGAGTCAACAAAAGCAATCACTATTCTAAGGGGAACTTTACAGTGAAAAAGGTCATTGAGAATGGCATTTGTTGAACCTTAGTAGTAAAGTACACACTACAGCACCATGCCCAGAAACCTGCTCAACGTTTGGGACGCGTTAGTGTGTACAAGTAAATTGCTAATGTTAAGTCTATGGGAAAGTGACTCCCAACCTGTAAAGCCTATTTATTTTGAATTTTGGCGCTCTCATCTGATGACGCTGTATGACGACGCTCATCATCAAGTGCTTTATTGGTTCCACTTGCAGATATTTTTAGCAGCTCATTTTCTCAAATTATTTCTTCCATTCGCTCTTTTTCAAGAAGTTTTTTTTGAAGTTGCCATCTATTTCGTTGGTATTCAGCTTTTTTTTTTGTTGTTCTTCCAAATTTTTATCTATATAAATACTTAAATTTTAAAAAAATGTTTTAAAAATATAACTAACAAATTTTACAAAAATATTTACCTTGGTCGATCTTTGGTTTTGATTTAAGTGTTCTTTTTTTTTTCTCTGGTGGTGGTGGTGGTGCTGGTTCTAAAAAGTAAGAGGGCAGCATGGGTGGTGGTGTTTTTGGTAGAGGTGACACTGGTTTTGGTGTATTAAAGGTCACTGCAAAATAAAAACATAATTAGATTACAAATAAAAAAAATAAAAATAATAAAATTTACCAAAATCATCGTCATCATCATCATTGCTGTGTGAACTGCCAGACACTGCAGTAATATCCGCTGCATTAACTGCAGTTTTTAAAATGTCCATTGTTGTTTTTGGCAATTCGTTTGCTGCTGCTGTTGCTGGGTTCATAAAGTCAGCACATTTTTTTTCTTGCTATCAACAAAGCCTTCAAATAAAATATCATCTTCACTAGCTCTTTTTGTTTTTGGAGTTGGCTTTTGATTTTTCTGCAGTATTTTGATGATGGTGTCAAAACTAGCCTAAAGAGAGTCGACTTTCTGATGTAAACTTTGAAGCAAATCAATCTTGTGATTTAATTGCTCAAGTTGTACATCATAAGCTGCACATATATGCATTATGTGCTGCTTGGTAATGCCATTGCTGGTTTCTTCCATGTTTTCAAAGTAACAATTAGAAAGTTGAACAATGAATATAATTGTAATAAGTTATACTTACAGTTTTACAGCCAAAACAAAAGAAAATGGGGTGGAGTTGTGACTTGTGAACTTCAGTCACAGGATGCTTAATATTTGTGTATCAGCTCCAAACGTCTGTGAATTTTTCCAAATATGTTTTTTCTGATGTTGAACACAGACTTGTAATTTACAGACGTTAAGTCACTTAATTCCTTTATATTTGAAGTGCATTTCTTTTCAATAAGAAATGCTTAAAATAATTGAATCAGTTGAAGCTGGTAAGCTGTCTTGGCAAAGTCTTTCATCAGCTGGATCTTTTCTGGTCTATAACCCCATTTTTTATGTTTGGCATCATCCAAAGGGGTGTCATTGTACTTTTGAATTTTTGTAGCTCTTTGTGGTGCAGAGAAAAAATTTTTAAAAGTCTTTTGTCCATGACTGGTTTATGGGTATAAGGCTTCTTTACTTTTGCAACACCATCACTTGCAAAAATAGCTGAGGCCTGATTAAAACCTTTGCTGATTTTTGTATGTGCAGTGATTGGATTATGGTCAGCTGTTTGTTGACTTTTCAGCTTGTTGTTGTTATATTTGATTTTAATCAATTTGGCTAGTGTGTTTAGCCTATGATGTTTCATTTGGCATTTTATATTGCCTAAACTTAGTCTAGACATTTTGATTGTATAACCAAAAAAGAAAAATGCAGATTTGTTACAGATATTTATATACATTATATTTAACAGGAAGTTACACTAAAGCTGAAGTTAAAATAAAACTTCTTTAACTTCATTAAACTGAAGCCATAAATGTAACTTAAGGGGGAGCTATTAATTTCAATATATTGAAGCCAAAAAACTTCATTATATTGAAACCAAAAACTTCATTATATTAAAGCCAAAATCTTCATTATATTGAAGCCAAAAACTTCATTACATTGAAGCCAAATTAAGTTGAACAAAAATTAAATGAAATTTTTTAACAGGAAACAAGATTGGCATCAGCATCAACAAAAATTTCTAATGTTCAAACAGGATGCTTCTGTGCAAAAGGAAGTAGCTCAAACAGGATGCCTCATAGGTGCCAGCTATAAATTCTTAGAAAATATTTCAGACACTTTTATATTGTATTTGTATGTACAGCATACAAGTACGACATGTACTGTAAATAAATACTATAAAGAAATACACCAATGAGTGCTGGTTACTATTACATCCTGTTGTAATACTTTATTTCATTAATAAAAGTTATTACAAATGCAATAAAAAAATTACAATGTTTCTTATTGTATACAGTGATCAACAAAAATCTAAACACTACTAAAAATGATTGCTTTAATGTTTGTAACATATTTTCTTAGGTTGTTCATAGTCATGATATGGTGGGTCAGTGGTCACATATTTGGGTGATGGTGGTATGGTTACAAAGGTGTGTGCTGCTGCTGGTGGTGGTGGTGGTGACATTAATGGTGCTGGTCTTGCTGTGGCTCCAGTATCCATACCAATTGCTGTTGAATTAATGTCATGCAGCAGTTGAATGTTGGCTCTTAAGTTGGCATTTTCTTTCCGTACTTGGTCACTGGCAGCTCTAACTTGTCTACACAAAGACAAAGCTTCAAGGTGTAAATGTTTAAAATACACCAGTAAAATCAACTATAATATGAAGAAAAACACAAACAAAGCAATGAATATCCATACATAGTATGATGTTGCTGTTATGTAATATGCAGTTGTAGATGGTAATGATAGAGTATCAGTATAATTAGTTGCTGTTGTTGTCATAGTGCTGGTTAATTTTAGTTTTGGTAACTTATAATGTACTGTGTAGTATTGTACTACCCAGTAAGAATCATTGATTACTTCCAAGTAGCTAATCTGTTGGGTCATTATCTTATACCCAACAAAATAATGTGAAAAAATAAATGTATTTGCACATTTTTATATAGTAAAAATGGAAGTGAAAAATGGGGCAGTCTTAACTAAAAAGGAAAAGGGCTGAACTTAGACAAAATTTCGGGTATAAATATAAGAGTGTCTAAGGATTAAAAATCATTATTAACAATAAATTTAACAACAAACTTGCTTTCTTCTCCAATGAATTAATTATCATCATTGTTACCAGTGGCTTCAGCAGTCAAAGGTGTAAAAATTGTTCAAGTAAAAAAACATTTAATATTGTATTAACAGTTGCTGTTTAATTTGGATTTAGATGAAGTGTATCTGGCAATCCCTGATGAGGAATTTATAAACATTGTTTTTTTTCCCTCTTGGAGGTAACCATGCAGCAAAAGTTAGTTTGAAATATGGAAGTGTATGTGTGGAAATACACTAACACTTAAAAGACAAAAATAATGGTGATCTGCATTACACCAAAGTCGGTATTTGCTTGAAGGAAGACCAATATAAAGCTCTCTTCGGATTTCATGATGCAATTTCAGAAGAATTGGAAATCTACAACGATAAATTGCTGAGCATAGCAGCACGTGAAGCTGAAAACCATATTGAGCATGCTAAACAGTTAAATAAAAATGATGTTTAAATAATATTTTTGTTACTAATTGGTACTGAAGTTGTAACAAAAAAAAATAAACTGTATAAAATGTAAATCAAATGTCTTTTAAATTTAATATATATATATATGTTAGATTTAGTTTCTCTTTAAATGCAAGTATAAAAGCTTTGTAACAGCATCATAAATGGTTACACACTCATTGAGTATAGCTTATAAAAATAAATGAATATGATGTGAGATTTGAGCATCCATTCACCGCTATTGTGTGCGGTCCAACTGGAAGTGGAAAAACAGTGTTTTTAACAAATTTGATAAAGATTGTCGATCAACTTAAAAAACCTACACCAAGTGTATTTATGTAGTGTTATGGAAAAACTGAAGCAATACCAAAAAGTCTTTTAGACCATCCTGCAATTCAGTTTTGTAACGGATTAAATGACTTAAAAAGTAGTCTTGAAGCTTTAAAAGGACTAAACATTCTAGTTGTTTTAGATGATTTAATGGCTCAGTTAGATGATTCCGTGTGTGAAATGTTCATTAAATGTTCACACCATGACAACTTAAGTGTAATGTGTCTTCAACAAAACATATTTCCCAGTGGAAAAAAATATCGCACAATAAGTTTAAACAGTCGTTACATGGTTTTGTTTAAAAATCCTTGAGATCAACAGCAAATTAGAATTTTGGCACAACAAATGGATGGGTCTGATTGGAAAGTTTTGGTGAGTGCATATCACCAAGCAACTGAAGACATTCCACATGGTTGTTTGTTAATTGACCTGAAGCAGGCTACAAAAACTGCTGTGCGCTTGAGAACTTCAATATTTCATAATGAACAAATGTATGCTTTTGTTTGTAAAAAAACTAAAGTATAAAATATATATATAATGTTTGTCTGCAGCTGCTAATTGTACATTTATAAAAACATAATTGATGAAACAAGATGTCTCTAGAAGAAGTCAAAAAATATTTTCCAATTTTAGAAAAGCTAGGAGCAACAAAAGCAAAAAAGAAAAAACTTGCCATTTTAAAAAAACATGGATGGCCTCTGCTAAAGTCATTATGCGCATGTTGCTACAATTTGAGGGAATATGACTACCCAATAAAAGACAAAGAAACATTTCTAGCGCTCAGACGTAATCAAAAACGTATTGAGAAACTGTCTAATAAAAAAGTGAAGAGAACTGAAAAGAACTGTGCTACAAAGTGGTGGATTTATTGGACCTTTGTTGAGTGTACTTGCACCAGTAATTGGCGCTATTACAGGGGCACTGACATAAGACGGCTGAAAAAATGATGCTTGTACCAGTAAAGTCAGTTACAACAGCGCCAATGATGGTAAAACCTAACTTTAGCAGCCAATTATTACCAACAGTTCATAGCACATCACCAATTCAACCATTAGTTACAAAATTATTGGAAACAATTGAGCAAAAATTGACAATTTACAAAATAATTACACAATAAATGATGATGAAAAAGTTTTACTACTAAATGATGCTATGCAGTCATTTATAAGTTACTTGAATAAACCCACTAATACTACTACTGCAAATGAAATGCATCATCAATCAGTATTACCAACATTACAGCAACAGCATTCAGTTTCAGTAGTACCGCCAATGTCAAACTAGAAAATGAAAAAACTAGAAAATGAAAAAGACCTAAGAAAAATGCTGGAGAAAATATAGCATGGGTGGGGCCGCCACTAACTACCAGACAAATGTCAAAACAAAATATTGAAAAAAAAAGAAACAATTTTGGCATATTTACTGGAGAAACAAAAGAACTAGGAGCCATGTTTTTTCCGCAATTACAAGATACCAAAGGAGAAATTGGCTAAGACAAAGATCTCAGATTAACTATAAAAAATGAACCAGTAAATAACACCCATATGACACCACTGATAAATTTAGTTACAAGTGATGACTGAGTATTTGTACCCATTGGTGTGGACAAATTATATGCTTCCCTTGGTAAACAGTCAATTAACTTGCAAAAAGAGGAAGGACTTAAATGGAAAATTCGCTAGATGGGTTTGACCAAAAAAATGAGTTTTTAGGCTGTTTTTTCAAGGATGTCTAAAGTGTTATCGTCCTGAAACATACAATGCAGTTTGCAAATGTGACATGATAACATTGAATCAGAAAACGGCGAGATGACTTCAGCACATACAAAAATTGCTGCCTAATTTTTACATTAACTGCATTTGGGAGTGTGACTTTGACAAGTGGGTAAAAAAATGACAAAGATTTGACTGACTTCATCAACAAAATGCCACCTTTTACCAAAGTGGCACTTAACCCACATGATGCATTCTTTGGCGGTCGAGTATCACCTACCACACTGTATTACAAAGTTAAGGAAGGTGAAGAAGTTATCAAGTATCTAGATTATGTTAGTCTGAATCCTACTGTAAACAAATACTGTCGCATGCCAACAGGCCATCCTGAGATAATTATAAAAAATGTTCAATACACTGTCAAAACAGATATTTGGACTTGTCAAATGTACAGTGTTGCCTCCTCAAAATTTGTATCATGCAGTTTTACCATATCGATCAAAGGGAAAGCTGCTGTTTCCTCTGTGCAAAACTTGTGCTGATACTCGAAACTTTGAACCAATTTGTAATCACACTGTGCAGCAGCAACCACTGATGGGGACATGGACCACACCAGAAGTGGATATGGCTGTAGAAAAAGGCTACCAAGTGTTACATGTTTATGAGATTTGGCATTACCCACAAAGTTCAGTTTATGATCAAACAAGTGGAACGGGTGGACTGTTTTCAAATTATGTAAATGCCATGCTTAAACTCAAGCAGGAAGCTTCAGGTTGGCCAACAAGTGTACACAGTCAAGAAGACAAACAAGCATTTGTTGACAACTATTTTGCAAAAGAAGGAATAAAACTAAACCCTGATAATGTAAAAAAGAATGCAGGCCTGCGTGCCACCTCCAAGTACATGCTCAAGAGTTTGTGGGGAAAACTAGCTCAGCGTGATAACTTGACCAAAACTGTATATGTGAAAGATTTTGAACAACTTTACCAGCTGATTGTGTCAGACAAAACTACTGTAACTGATGCTTACATGATTAGCCCTCAGTTAATGATGGTTACTTATCAGGAAAATAAAGAAGTTAATGAACCTAATGGCAGAACAAATTTAGTGATTGCCGCTTTCACCACCGCTTGTGCCAGATTGTATCTTTATGACCTGATGGACAGAGTCGGTAAAAATGTTCTCTACACAGATACTGATTCGGTTATTTATGTGCACAAAATTGGTGAACAAGATCCATTAGCCAACTTGGTTGGTGAATGTCTGAGACAAGTGACTGATGAGATTGTTGACGCATATGGCAAAAATGTTTACATTACAGAATTTGTGAGTGGTGGACCTAAAAACTACGCTTATTTGTTGTCTAATGGAAAAAGTGTCTGGAAAGTTAAAGGCATAACTATTAGTCATCATACAGAACAGAAGTTAAAATTTGAAGTCATTAACCCTCCTACTGTGTTCAGGGTCTATTTGACCCATTTGTCACTTTAAATGCCTATAAAACCTATAATAATGATTTTTTTAAGCCAATTTTTTTGACTTTTATTAAATTACTGTTCTTTACATGATTTTACAGTATAAAATGTTTTTTACTATTTATTATTGAGTTTTATACACTTATGGTGTTATGGGTCATACTGACCCATATGTATTTTCAATGGGATAACAAGTCGCAATTAGCTTTTCAGTGCTCATTATTCTTGCACAAACTTAATTTTAACTCTTATGTCATTTTATGCATGTGCTAATTACAAGTTTGGGTGTTTATTTTAACTATAATTCGTGATAAAATTTAAATGGAATTCCAACATTTTTTGGATGATCAACATGAATTGGCTGATGGATATGATAGTGTTATTTCTAATTCAGAGAGTCATTTATCTACATATTTTAGTGAATAAGAAAATGTTGATAATGGTGGTCATATATCTAGTTTTGAGTCTGATTGTTATTTTCAATAGTCAAAGTTTAGTTTAATTTAATTAAATGGGGCTTGCTGAGGTCTACATATATAACCTGCTGGGATCTGCAATTTGACTTACTCCTACCAATGGGATTTGTTGTGTGCAACTACACATGCCATAAACAAAGTTGGGAGCTTGCTAGAGGCGGAGTTGGGAGCTTAATAGAGATGGAGCTGGGAACTTGCCAGAGGCGGGGCTGTGAACTTGTAAAAAATGGTGTTAGTAGTTTCTTAAAGTGGCTTGCTGTTGAGCTTCAGTAGCAGAATTTTCTGGGAGCAGTTAAAGAATAAATCGAACTATGTTTGTTTACATACCATGATTTGGTGTGTGGTGTTGTTAGCTTGATGAAGCTAAGAATCCATAGGGGGACTGTTAACATTAGAGACAAATGAACTGTGTTTTTGTTTTGTTTTTTAAATGATAGTAGAATGCTTCAATTTGTAAATGTTGCATTAGTTTAACAGTGTTTTTTTGTTTAACTTGTTAAAAATGACTATGCATTTGTTATATGTAGTGTAATGGAATGTTGACTGAAATAGGGGAAACTTGTTTATTGTGGTTTATGTAAATGATTTGTTCAATTGCATAAGATGTTGAATATGTTGAAAATCAAAAAAAAATGACTAATGAAAAATGGGGGAGACTTGTTGTTATTTTCAATAGTCAAAGTTTAGTTTAATTTAATTATATTGTATATAAAGGTACATAGTTTGATTTTTAGTATTGTGTAAAATTATGCAATTGTTGGTCACTTAATGACCATGAAGAAATGTAGTAATTGATATGATGTAATAGTGATTGATCACATGACTTGTTTTTGCCTGTATAAAAGGGGCTTCTGTTTTGTTGATTTAGTTAGTTAAATGGTAACAGATAACAAGACAGGAGCTGACCACCAAACGTTGTGCTTATTAAATAGTTATTTAGTTGAAACTATTTTTTCTCTGTCTGATTGTTTTTTAACAAAACTCCAGTACTAAGTCTTGGATCCAGCTGATTAAGAATACCAAGCTGCCATTCTGCAATTCCAATTGTGTGGCTTTTATTCACCAATACTTTACATAAACTGAATATTTGCTATCACTGATTATGTAAGTGCTAAAAATGCAACTGCTAAATGAAAATCCATGCTTCCTGTTCAAAATTATGTGTTTGATCATAAAACTTACACTTGGGCCAAATAGGGGGGCCATTTCAAAAGTAACTACTATATAGTCAAGTTGTTTTACTCTTGACAAACATCAAGATGCAAAATCAGAAAAAACTACAAGAACAAAGTTGATTTGGATCTGACTAAAAGTCTGAAAGAGCATAATGTAACTTGTGACATTTTCATTTCATTTGAACTGGATCAAAAACTATAGAATAAACAGTTTCTTATTTTGGAAACAAACAGTAAACAATACTCAAAATTGTTAAAAACATTTTAGTTGTTGTAAAAAGAAACTTTTTACATCAATATTTTACTTTACAAATTACACTACTATAGCAACATAACTTTGTTGAGATAATTTCAGGGTTTTTATCAGTTTGACACTCATAGTTTCAGAATGTTTCATTGTGTTGCATTGTGCTCAACAATGTTTTTTGTTTTGTAGAAAAGGAATAAAAGAAACAAAATAAACAAAAACTTTTTTTAAGAACTTGGGATGTTCCTGGTAGAACTTAGTATACCACAATTACCAAAGTTCATTTTACACAATACTTTTGAGATAATATAATTTCTTATGTATAAATACTTATTTTTCTAGTGTTAAATTGCTGCTAAAAAGTTGAATTTCAAAAATCCACATCTAGTGTGTCTGAAATGGTTGCTCTTGAAATTTAAAATAAAAAATAATGAAATTTTTGCCCATATGCAAATAACCTAAAAATTGTATAATTTACCAAAAATGTTTTAAATAGTTGTGCAAAAAAGCTTATAAATTGTTTGTGTAGTGATAGTAACAGTAATAATTTATCAGAACCAAATTTCTAACAAGTTAACATGAGTTTTTAACTATGGGTCATATTGACCCGAACACCATAAGTGTTATTTTTTTTGAACACAATAGGAGGGTTAAAGCCATGGTTAGCCAATATGTTGAAATACTTAATGGACATGATGATGATGATGATGATGATGGTGACTCTACAGAAATTGAGCATGTTGTGCAAATTCCAGTTGATACAATTGTTCGCAACAAAAATACTTGAGAATCGGAAAATACTTACAGAGTCGGTTGCGATCGAAAATATATTGGGTAGTTTTTGATAAAGCATATGTTTATAATGATTTTGTTTCTTATCCTTTTGGTTATTGTCATTCAATGTAAAATATAAACTGCTGTTTTTGTGTTAATTGTGCTCATTCTAAATCATTATGGCAGATAAAACCACTCACCGCTGAGTGCACCAACAGTTTTGGCAAGTGTTTCTCAGATTCTTAAACATGGCAAAAAGTCTAAAACAACAACAACAAAACAGAAACAACTACTTGTAAATTCTCTCAGTGGAGTTGATGCTTACACCTTGCACCATCCTGCACAGCGACATTTTCAACGCAATCCCTATACTGTGTATGGTATTGATGAACAATGGGATGCTGATTTAGTTGATATGCGTCGCTATAAAGATGAAAATGATGGCTACTGTTTTCTACTTACTGTGATAGATGTCTTCTCTAAGTATGCTTGGGTAGTACCACTTTACACAAAAAGTGCTGCTGACATTTGTAAAGCTTTCAAACAAATTTTTAAAAATAAAAGAAAGCCTCTGCGTTTGCACACCGATCGTGGCAAAGAATTTGAAAATCAATATGTAAAAAAGTTTTTTTTAATAAGTTGGTAATTCACCAATTGTTTTCACACAGTGACAACAAAGCAGCAGTAGTGGAGAGATTTAACCGTACTTTTAAAACAAAAATGTAGCGATATTTTACGTACACCAACTCGCATCGTTACATTAATGTATTAAAAAATGTAGCTGATTCGTACAACAGTTCTTATCATCACATTATTAACATGACTCCTTCTGAAGTTTCTTTGCAAAATGCTCATAAAGTGTTTGAGAATATACGTCTGTCTAAAGTCAAAAAAGCATTAGAAAAAGGATATTAGCCAAATTGCACAACAGAAAAATTTGAAATTGTTCAACGTATCCCTCGAAAACCTTTTCCAGTTTATCGAGTCAAGGACAGTCAAGGGGAATTGATTAAGGGTGTGGTGTGTTTTACAAGCAAGAACTTTTAAAAATCAAATAAAAAAGTTGCCAACAATTTCGACAATGGAGCAGAGTGCAGATTTTTATCTTACTTTACCATCAGAATCAGATAATCAGCAAACACCTAGCAATTTTTTTACTTTACTGAAGCCACAAATGATTTTGAATGGCGATTATGAAGTAGCACTTACCAAAATACATTTACCAGCAAATGTTCATAACATTTTCTCTACTGACATATACCTAGATGTAAGAATTGGTAAACTTCCCACTGCTTCAACAACATCATCATCATCATTGCCTTCACGGGTTTTAACATCTAACAGTGTTCAATCAGTACTACAAACATCGGGCAACAACCACAACAACAACAACAAACCCATACAACAAAAGACTGAAAAACATGCATTACCTCCTACAAAAAATTAGTACCACCACCACCAACAAAAGAGATTGTACCTCCTTAACCAGTTTACAATACATACCCTATAAAAATTAAAGCTGGACGATATGACAGCATTTACCCTTTAGTGTCAGCAATAAATGCTGCTATAAGAAAAGTCACAGATGTGACATTGTATTTTGAATTTGACTATGTCATCGGTAAAGTTAAACTTTACGCCCAAGATTATTGCAGCATTTCATTTCCACACATGTCAAATTTACCTTTCATTTTGGGATTTTTTGAAGAATGGGTGGATGAGGGTGCTAAATTTTGTCTTCCAAATGAGGAGCAGTTTAAGGCTAGCAATGAAGCGAAAGAATTACATGCTACAGTGGTGGCTAAATCATCATACAATCTTGATAATGATTTGACAAACTATTATGTGTACTCTGATTGTGTGGAGCCTCAACGCATAGGCAGAATACTTGGTCGTCTATTGCGTATAGTACCTTGCTCCTCTTACAAAGATGTAATAAGATTAATTTTTCCTTGTTGAGATTATGTGCATTTAAGTACTAATGTGTTGCGAAGAATTGGTATTCAAATAAAAAATAATAGACATGAATTTGTCAAGTTTTCATCTACCAGTGAAAGTCTGTGCCATCTACACTTTCAACCGAGAGTATAAAAGCTGCATACTGCAGAGTAAAGGCACAGGAGTCATTACATATTCACCCAAGCTTAAGGATGCATTATGATGAGTACTACAGCAACCCCCAAAATTTTGGGGTTGCTCCTTCTATGGACTATCTTTCATATTACCTTCAGCAAGCTGGTGGAAAAGCATCATCATCATCTACTGGTGATGTAACGTTTTATACTGCGCCAAGATATCAAAGGGGAGGCAGTTTTAGAGGGTTTTTTCCAAACTTTTGTGAGTAGCTGCTCCACTTTTAAAAACAGCAGCTAAAACTGCTGGAAAAGCTTTATTTGAAACTGGTTTAGATGTAACTCAAGATGTACTAGGTGGGGAGAATTTCAAAGTCAGCATCTAGACGTTTTCAACACACTGGTTGTCAACTGGCACATAGCGCACTTGATGCTGTAAAACGCCAATTGGGAGGACGTAGACGAAAACAACGAAAATGAAGAAGAATAAAACGCGGTAGAAAAAATCAAAAGTGCGATGAGGGAAGAAAAAAAGTGAAAAATCTAAGAAGGGCAAAGCAAAGAAAAAGAAAAAAACCGCTTCAACACGTCGAGGTACCAAACGAAAATCCGATAACCCATTTTTTATGTTAAGCAAACTTAGCAAAACCGATATATTTGACTAAAAAAAAACAAAAAATGGCCGCTCATCCTCTGTCTTGTGCAAATGTCAGCTCTGAACTAGATTTATTTAGTGTGCCTCCTACTCAAACTCAAGTGGTGAATGGTTACTGGGACCAAATGCAATGTCAAACCAATACATTTGATGGTGGACCATAAGAATTTACGATTATTGGGAGTGTCAAAGACTCTATTGATCTGCAAAATCTAGAACTTAGCCTAAAATGTAGAATTACTACAGATAAAAATACTAACTTTACAGACAGTGATGTTGTAATTCCCACCAACTTATTTATGCACTCTCTGTTTGAACAAATTGATGTTTATTTGAACGATATAATTATCACCAGAAGTGACAACATGAATGCCTACAAAAGTTACCTTGCAACCATCATAAACAACAGTGTGGAGAAACTTAAATCTGTATATTCCTCTCAACTGTTCACTTGTGAGACCAACCCAGGTGTTTATGATGCTGGTGACAACATCACTGATGCTGACATTTTGAAAAGATATGAAACTGTTAATCTGTCGAAAACCTTTAGTGTTTGCGACTCATTGTTATTAGATTTTCAAACTGCCAACCAGTACATTCCTCAAAATGTGGACATTCGTCTCACCCTCCATCGAAATAACAGTGGATTTGTTTTGTGGTGGAAAAAAGCTGACACCAACACTTACAAAGTTGTGGTTGAAAGTGCTGTTTTACAAACAAGACGTTTGGTTCTCCTTCCCAGTGTTCAATTGGCCATTGGTGCTGCAACAAAGTTCAATACTTTAAAATACCCTTTTAAAAAAATTGAAATGCAAACTGCATCAATTAACAAAGGTTCAACAAATGCCATTCTCAATGACCTTTTTCACCGTAAAGTTCCCCTTAGAATAGTGATTGCTTTTGTTGACTCTGATGCCTACAATGGATGTCATTATAAGAACCCATTCAATTTTCAACACTTTAACATATCAACCATCGGAATTGATGTAGATGCTTTGCCTAAACCATTTCCCCATTTGCAACCAAACTTTGCAAGCAATCTTTACATGGAGTGTTTTCGCACTATAAACCGCTGCTTCAACATTTGTAGTCTAACAGACATTGCACTACTTATCAATTTTAATAACTACAAAAATGGTTATGCACTTTTTGCTTTCGATCTCACCCCTGATTTTAACCATGGGAATTATCTTCAGCTGATTAAAACTGGAAATGTTACTCTAAACCTCACATTTAAACCAGCACTTGAAACCAATATTAATGTGATTATAGCTGGAGAATTTCAACGTTTTGTCGACATTTCTGGACTTGGAGAAATAACTGATAAGTGTGTAGTAGTAGTAGTAATCATGTGAAACCCCGCCTCTTAACTATATAAGCTTGCTATTTAAGAGTGTATATATTTACTGAAGCTGCAGTTCTTGTAATCACAAACATAATGTCTGTGGTCATGCTCTCATGGACTCCATGAAAATGCTCGAAGCGCTATGTGCCACACTTTACTGTGCCATTCAATTTTGTGTAACCATCTTAAAGATATCAATTGTTTTGCTTTAAAAAAGTTTTCATTTAACCAAGTAGTATTTTTATCACCATATAAAAACAACAACAATGTTGACTACCATTGTGATAAACTGGGCTGAATATGCCAGTGTCTGTGTTCGACGTTTCTACAATTGGGTTGTAACCATATTCAGAAATGTTACACAAAACACAGTACCATTGTTAGCGCTGTTACTGGTGCTTTTCACTCTACTCCACACCCTACGGTAAGGATACGTTTGAATACTAAGGTGCGTGATGAATGTGTGGAAACTATGCATGTTATGGTTGGGCACTATGAAAATGCTGGTAACCGTGAAGGTACGGTTGTTGATAATAATCATCATCATCATTAAAAATAGTAGCAGTAGTAGTAGTAGTAATGAATACTGTTCAACTACTACATCTCCATTAATCACCTTCTACATGCTGGAAACCAAACTTTATTGGAGTGTTACCAGCCGACTTACTACCCAATTCCAACTCAAAACAACAAAAGAATCAGCAACCTCTTGTTTACCCTTGTTGGGGTATACTCAACACCAACACCAGTCATAAGCCTGGACAACATTGGGTTGCTTTTTAAATTTCACATGATGGTATTGCGGAATTTTTTGATTCTTATGGGCATCCACCCCAATACTATCATCCAGAATGGAAAAAATGGCTGGCAAACAGATCTTACCAAATCAGACATCAACCTCGGCAAATTCAACACGATCAATCGGTAGCATGCAGGGCTCACTGCTTATTTTACCTGTAATACAAATGCAACGGTTGGACAATGTGTAACATTATGAAAAAATATAAAAGTAACTTTTGGGCAAATGACCAGATGGCTTAACTAGACTTGGAACACCATTTAAATACTGATATTGTTATCGATTATTCGCAAGTAATATTTAACCAGACGGCTAGAAGAAAATAATCCCATGCTAATTTCCTATATATATCTATATAATTTACATTTAATTAAGTTATTGTAATTAATCAATCAATCAATAAAATGTATTATTAAAATTGAAAAAAAGTGTTTTTATTTACAATTGTTTTTTTTTTTGAAATTGCCGCCAATTATATTATTATATTTATTTAAAAGCCCAATTAAAATTGGGCCAATCAGATGAAAGTGCGAAAATTCAAAAAAAAATAGGCTTTACCAGTTGGGAGTCACTTTCCCATAAACTTAGCATTAGCCATATACTTTTATACACTAGCGCGTCCAAAATGTTGATCAGGATTCTGGGCATGGTGCTGTAGTGTGTACTTTACTACTAACCTTTGTTAATTAATGCAGGCTGCATTTCAATTCTTTTCTTTTAAATTGAACACTGGGAAGGAGAACCAAACGGCTTGTTTGTAAAACAGCACTTTCAATCACAACTTTGTAAGTGTTGGTGTCAGCTTTTTTCCACCACAAAACAAATCCACTGTTATTTCGGTGTAGGGTGAGACAAATGTTCACATTTTGAGGAATGTACCGGTCGGCAGTTTGAAAAATAACAATGGGCCACAAACACTAAAGGTTTTCGACAGTTTAACAGTTTCATAACTTTTCAAAATGTCAGCATCAGTGATGTTGTCACCAGCAAGAACTTGGTAGAACTTGCCCTTCTTAGATTTTTTACTTTTTTTCTTCCCTCATCGCACTTTTGCTTTTTTCTACCACGTTTTATTCTTCTTCTTTTTCATTGTTTTTGTCTATGTCCTCCCAATTGGCGTTTTACAGCATCAAGTGCGCTATGTGCCAGTTGACGACCAGTGTGTTGAAATCGTCTAGATGCAAACTCTTTTAAATTCTCCCCACCTAGTACATCTTGAGCTACATCTAAACCAGTTTCAAATAAAGCTTTTCCAGCAGTTTGAGCTGCTGTTTTTAAAAGTGGAGCAGCTACTCGAAAAAGTTTGGAAAAAAACCCTCCAAAACCGCCTACCCTTTGATATTTTGATGCAGTATAAAAAGTTACATCACCAGTAGATGATGATGTTTTTCCACCAGCTTGCTGAAGGTAATATAAAAGAAAGTCCATAGTAGGAGCAACCCCAAAATTTTGGGGGTTGCTGTAGTACTCATAATAATGCATCCTTAAGCTTGGGTGAATATGTAATGACTCCTGTGCCTTTACTCTGCAGTATGCAGCTTTTATACTCTCGGTCGAAAGTGTAGATGGCACCGACTTTCACTGGTAGATGAAAACTTGACAAATTCACCTCTATTATTTTTTATTTGAATACCAATCTTTCGCAACACATTAGTACTGACACGAAGATAATCTCGACAAGGAAAAATTAATCTTATTACATCTATGTAAGAGGAACAGGGTACTATACGCAAAAGACGATCAAGTATTCTGGCTATGCGTTGAGGCTCCATACAATCACAATACACATAATAGTTTGTCAAATCATTATCAAGATTGTATGATGATTTAGCCACCACTGTAGTATGTAATTCTTTTGCTTCATTGCTAGCCTTAAACTGCTCCTCATTTGGAAGACAAAATTTAGCACCCTCATCCACCCATTCTTCAAAAAATCCCAATATGAAAGGTAAATTTGACATGTGTGGAAATGAAATGCTGCAATAATCTTGGGCGTGAAGTTTAACTCTACCAATGACACCGTCAAATTCAAAATACAATGTCATGTCTGTGACTTTTCTGATAGCAGCATTTATTGCTGACACTAAAGGGTAAATGCTGTCATATCGTCCAGCTTTAATTTTTATAGGGTATGTAATGTAAACTGGTCCAGGAGGTACAATCTCTGTTGTTGGTGGTGGTGGTGGTGGTGGTGGTACTAATTTTTTGTAGGAGGTAATGCATGTTTTTAAGTCTTTTGTTTTTTGGGTTTGTTGTTGTTGCCCGATGTTTGTAGTACTGATTGAACACTGTTGGGTGTTAAAACCTTTGGAGGCAATGATGATGATGATGATGATGTTGAGGCAGTGGGAAGTTTACCAATTCTTACATCTAGGTATATGTCAGTAGAGAGAATGTTATGAACATTTGCTGGTAAATGTATTTCGGTAAATGCTACTTCATAATCGCCATTCAAAATCATTTGTGGCTTCAGTAAAGAAAAAAAATTGCTAGGCATTTGCTGATTATCTGTTTCAGGTGGTAAAGTAAAATAAAAATCTGCACTCTGCTCCATTGTCGAAATTGTTGGCAACTTTTTTATTTTACTTTTAAAAGTTCTTGCTAGTAAAATACACCCTCAATCAATCCCTCTTGACTGTCCTTGATTTGATAAACTGGAAAAGGTTTTCGAGGGATACGTTGAACAATTTCAAATTTTTCTCTTGTCCAATTTGGCTCATATCCTTTTTCAAATGCTGTTTTGACATTAGACAGACACACTTTATCTCCAATCTCAAATACAAATGGTGGTTTTTTAATATTTTCACCTTCTAATATACTTGTTTTGTGTTGTGGTTGCTGTTGTCGCTGTAGTATATTCTCAAACACTTTATGAGCATTTTGCAGAGAAACTTCAGAAGGAGTCATGTTAATAATGCGATGATAAGAATTGTTGTACGAATCAGCTAAATCTTTTAATACATTAATGTAATGATGCGAGTTGGTGTACTTAAAATAATGCCACATTTATGTTTTAAAAGTACGGTTAAATCTCTCCACTACTGCTGCTTTGTTGTCACTGTGTGAAAACATTTGGTGAATTCCCAACTTTTTATAAAAAACAATTTTACATATTGATTTTCAAATTCTTTACCACGATTGGTGTGCAAACGCAAAGGTTTTTTTTTATTTTTAAAAATTTGTTTGAAAGCTTTAATAATGTCAGCAGCACTTTTTGTATAAAGTGGTACTACCCAAGCATACTTAGAGAAGACATCTATCACATTAAGTAGAAAACAGTAGCCATCATTTTCATCTTTATAGCGACGCTTATCAACTAAATCAGCATCCCATTGTTCATCAATACCATACACAGTATAGGGATTGCGTTGAAAATGTCGCTGTGCAGGATGGTGCAGGTGTAAGCATCAACTCCACTGAGAGAATTTACAAGTAGTTGTTTCTGTTTTGTTGTTGTTTTAGACTTTTGCCATGTTTAAGAATCTGAGAGACACTTGCTAAAACTGTTGGTGCACTCAGGGGTGAGAAATATTTTTTAACAATCTCATTATCTGCCATAATTATTCAGAATGAGCACAATTAACCAAAAAACAGCAGTTTATATTTGACACTGAATGACAATAACCAAAAGGATAAGTAACAAAATCATTATAAACATATGCTTTATCAAAAACTACTTAATATATTTTTGATCGCAACTGACTCTGCAATTGTCAAGTATTTTTGTTGCGAACAATTGTATCAACTGGAATATGCACAACATGCTCAAGTCACTATCATTATTATCATCATCATCATGTCCATTAAGTATTTCAACATATTGGCTAACCATGGCTTTAATGACTTCAAAATTTAACTTCTGTTCTGTACGATGACTAATAGTTATGCTTTTAACTTTCCAGACACTTTTTCCATTAGACAACAAATAAGCGTAGTTTTTAGGCCCACCACTCACAAATTCTGTAATGTAAACATTTTCGCCATAGGTGTCAACAACCTCATCAGTCACTTGCCCAAGACATTCACCAACCAAGTTGGCTAATGGATCTTCTTCACCAATTGTGTGCACATAAATAACCGAATCAGTAACTGTGTAGAGAACATTTTTACTGACTCTGTCCATCAGGGCATAAAGATACAATCTGGCACAAGCAGTGGTGAAAGTGGCAATTACTAAATTTGTTCTGCCATTAGGTTCAATAACTTCTTTATTTTCCTGATAAGTAACCATCATTAACTGAGGGCTAATCATGTAAGCATCAGTTACAGTAGTTTTGTCTGACACAAGCAGCTGGTAAAGTTGTTCAAAATCTTTCACATATACAGTTTTGGCCAAGTTATCATGCTGAGCTAGTTTTCCCCACAAACTATTGAGCATGTACTTGGAGGTTACATTATCAGAGTTTAGTTTTATTCCTTTTTTTGCAAAATAGTTGTCAACAAATGCTTGTTTGTCTTCTTGACTGTACACTTGTTGGCCAACCTGAAGCTTCCTGTTTGAGTTTAAGCATGGCATTTACATAATTTGAAAACAGTTTACCTGTTCCGCTTGTTTGATCATAAACTGAACTTTGTGGGTATGGCCAAATCTCATAAACATGTAACACTTGGTAGCCTTTTTCTACAGCCATATCCACTTCTGGTGTAGTCCATGTCCCCATCAGTTGTTGCTGCTGCACAGTGTGATTACAAATTGGTTCAAAGTTTCGAGTGTCAGCACATGTTTTGCACAGAGGAAACAGCAGCTTTCCCTTTGATCGATATGGTAAAACTGCATGATACAAATTTTGAGGAGGCAACACTGTACATTTGACAAGTCCAAAATATATTTTGACAGTGTATTGAACATTTTTTATAAATATCTCAGGATGACCTGTTGGCATGCAAGAGTATTTGTTTACAGTCGGATACAGGCTAACATAATCTACATACTTGATTACTTCTTCACCTTCCTTTACTTTGTAATATAGCGTGGTAGGTGTTTCTCGACCGCCAAAGAATGTGTCATGTGCGTTAAGTGCCACTTTGGTAAAAGGTGGCATTTTGTTAATAAAGTCAGCCAAATCTTTATTTTTTACCCACTTTTCAAAGTCACATTAGCAAATGCAATTAATGTAAAAATTAGGCAGCAATTTTTGTATGTGCTGAAGTCCTTTCGCTGTTTTCTGATTCAATGTTATCATGTCACATTTGCAAACTGCATTGTATGTTTCAGGACGATAACACTTTAGACATCCATGAAACAAACAGCCTAAAAACTTGTAAATGATCATGTTTTTTGGTCAAACTCATCTAGCAAATATGGACCGACTTTATACTCACTCCCACAACTGCCAATATGTTGAATTTTCACACTTTTGTCTGTTGAGGAATGATTCAGCTAGCTTAACCAGTGAAAACATTTTTCTGAATGCAGAAGTCCACCATTATTGCAGTAACCACCAGCTGGAATTATTCCGATAGTGTCGGTGGGCATGTAATGAGTGGTGTAGACATTTAAACAGAATGATGCTATAGTGCAACTGTTTTGAAAAGGGTCAATGAAAAGCAGTTCCAGTCCCAACTTTCGGAAAGCTTCACATGCCTGCCTTAAAATCTTAACATCAGAAATGCAATACTCTAGCAACTCATGTTGAAAATTAAATTCAACTGTAAGCTGTGTTGCATACCAGTCCAGCAGTTCCATTTTATCTTTGGGTTTTTTAGTATCTGGCTCATAATAATGCAGCTGAGGTATTTTTCCAACATAATTTTGATTGTCAGGAGTGTTAAACAAATGTAAAAAATGTCCTTTTTTTAATTCTTTTAAATTTAACATGGCTGGCAAAGCTGGCAAGGCATTGATAAACAAAGAAATCAATTAGTTTGACATTACCACACTTGGCACACATAATATTATTTCCACTCCAGATTACTTCAGGAAAATAATGTTGACTGTACAACCACTGCAGAACAAAATGAGAATCGTAACCTTTGGCATAATGTGCTACCAACACATGACATATGTTTTCATGCTGAGCAGCAAGCTCAAATATCCAAGTGCAAAATCGATGTAGCACATCGTCACCTTGAAAAATGCATTGAGAACCATCATCACTGCGCTCAACAACAATCAAATTTGGTACATGCAGGCCATCTAACATGCGCATTGTTTCAAAATCATAATAGAAATACATGTTGCTTTTATTGTTACTGGTTCTACTGTTTCTAGCACAACTTGGTTTAGGTCGTTGAATGAAACATTGATGATCAGCTTTAACATGTTTTTTACAGTATTTACACTTATAAACATAACAAACATGATTTTCCTTGTCAGCTTCACGTAATCTGCTGAAACATGTTTTGCATGCTCTTACATTCTGACAGGTGCCATTTGATTGGTGAGTAGCCAGACAAAACTCCCCATAAAAATATAGTTTACAATCTGGACAATAGTATACTTTATTACTGTTAGGTTAATTAACCTTTAGCAGGTAGCCATCAACTGCGGTTTCACCAACTTAACAATATTATACATAACATAAGTTAATTTCAACATTTGTTTTCTATTGTGGAAACATCTTAAAATATTCAGACTCGGATTTCTACAAATTTGAAATATACAGTCTCGAAATTTCCTTATCATTCGATTAGGATTCTAAAAACAACAATACAAAATTATATGTTCCAACAAAATCACGGATAATTCCCTTCCGCACAACTCACAAAAATTAACATCTTTCAATACAACAAAACTTTGTCCATTATTGACTGCTAAAACATTAAGTCTAAGGTTTACAAGCGTTCTAACAGTATACAGATCAGTAAACATATCTAAATATGGTTCAGGAAAGAAATCCAATTTGATACTCTGGTAATACCGATATTTTTTTCTGATATACGACCATTAAAATCCTCTTGTATAGATGATATTCATAACGATATTCTGGTGAGTCAACTATATTCATTAGTTCCATCTCACTGGATCCCGCTTCACTTATCAAAGATATAAAACCAGAGTACCATTTCAGACCTCTTGCCTTTGACATTTCAAGTGCTTTTTTAGTCCATGACTCACTTGGTAGCTCTTGAACTCTAAGCCACCATTTCAAAACAGATTTAATAAAAAAATACGAAGAGGTCGCAATCCTAACTCCAATCTCAACAATGCCGATGGAGTAGATTTAGGCAATAATAACAATTTTTTAAAAAATTGTAATTGCAGTGGTTCTAAATTTTTGGAATAATACATTGCCCATACTGGACTTGCATACATAACAATAGATTTTATCAAACTTACAAATGCTAACTTACAATGTTTCATTTTGATTACTTGATTTCTTATTAACCCATTCACTACTTGCACTGTTGCAGCTTTAGTTTTACTAATGGTAACCTCAAGATGCTGACGAAAACATCCAGATTCTGCAAATGTTAAACCAAGATACTTAAAACTGCGAACATTTTCTAACTGTTTTCCCTTCCAGAACCATTTATGGTGCTTAGAAAACTTCCCTTTGTGTCCGAAAATCATAACTTTAGTTCTTTCAATGCTCAACTCAAGCATCTTTTTATCAAAATAAATAGAAGCCAAATCCAGCTTACGCTGAAGACCAATGGGCGAATCAGCAATAAACACCATGTCATCAGTGAACTTCAACAAATGTACCAGTATATCTCCCAATGGAACCCCATCTTGACATCCCTCAAACACAAAATTAATATCAAAAATAAATTAATTAAATAATAGAGGACTTAATGAATCTCCTTGCAAAACCCCCTTTTCTATTTTAAAAAATTCAGTTACATGATCATTAACCCTCACCCCAGCTTGTGCATACTTATAAATTCCACTTATCACCTGTATCATGTCAACTGGAATACCTAATGTAAATAGGGTTTCAAACAAAATAACATGCTTAACAGAATCAAAAGCACTTTTAAGATCTATAAAACAGCAGAATAATTTATTTCTTTTTTTTAGGAATTTTTGCACCAACTGATCTAAAATAAAAACACCATCTAATGTACTTCTATTTTGGCGAAAACCAAATTGATTTTCTGGGAGTATACCTAAATGCTCAGTATATGTATATAATCTGTCAGCCAAAACTTTTGTAAATATCTTTGTAATAACTGGAATTAGAGAGATAGAACGATAGTTTTTAACATCTGTTAAACTTCCTTTTTTATGTATAGGAACTATTTCTATGTGAATCCACTCCTTAGGAAAACACTTTGACTCGAGTATCTTATTATAGCATTTACACATTTGGTTTTTAAATGATCTAGTAGCAAACTTATAAAGTTCTCCAGGTATCAAATCCACCCCAGGTGCTTTTCTTTGTGGTAAAAATTTCAACAGCCTCAAGTTCTTTAAGTGTATCTCATAGCATAATTCTTCTTCCACTACAAATCGCTCCACTCTTAAAGCACATTGGTGTGATTCCTTAAAAATAGAGCTAAAGTGCTCGATCCAATCTAAATCATTAATATTACTTATAGTCTTAGAACGATATTTTCCACAAAATTCATTTATTCCCTTCCATACCTTCCTTATATCCTTAGCATTTACTAATTCAGTTTGGCGTT
>JAAFCF010007122.1:33501-65505 GCA_013389785.1 Helicorthomorpha holstii | reverse complement strand
AAAAAACATAGAAAGCCTATAATCAATATAAAATACATTTTTCAAGTCTAATTAACTAAAAAATAAAGATGAAAGTGCTTCAAATTGATTAAAATTATATAAACCCACTTTCTGAAGTTGGGCTACACTGTAAAAATCACCATGCCTAAAAACCATCAAGTTGCATCGACTGCCCATTAACAAAATGATCAGCTAGTATGGTTTTCATAATTTTGTATTTTTATTTGAACCCTATAGAATGTCACTGTATCAATGAAAAACAAAAATAGTTAATGTACTTTTCACAGTAGGTCCCTAACTGGACCTATGAAAAATGGCAGGAAAGCCTGCCATTGGGAAAAATGGGTTAACAGTAAACAGACTAATAAATTTAAACTTTTCTCGGGGTGAATAATTTTTTTGCATGTTTTTCATGACTAATTTATCATTAAATAATAAATTTTCCGCATACATTTGACTTAAAATATATGGAGTAATGTTTCTATAACGTTGAAATAAATAAAATAAACAATGCGCACCACAAGTAAAGCTAGTAGGACTCTGCAAAATATGCGAGGTTAATTAAAAGTTCTGGAAAATATTTTTGAAACCATTGCTGCCAATAATCATGATAAAAGTAAGGTTCATTTCCAAAAGAGTCAAAAAATTCTCCTTGCATATCTTCGTTAACGTAAAAGCACACCCAATGTTGATTTTTTTTATGGTCTTCATCCATATTTAAAATTAAACTCATACCCTTAAAAGGTTGATTTACACACGTTAATTGATTAGCCGGTAATACTCCCAAAAAACAACCTTTAGCTAGGGTAGAACGCATTATTTTATGCATGCATTTATCTAGAGTAACGTTGTCCATTATACAAATAATAAAAAATATGTAAATTAATTTTTTTTCACTTTCTCTTCAGCTGTTGGAGGTGATTAAGCTAACTTGACGACTGCGATTGATATACATATTTTGTCTGAAAACCCCGTAATATATTATTTGCATATTTTCCGGTAATTTAATAGTAAAATTTCCGCTTAATTTTAAGACTCCCATTTGATTGGGTTGAGTTAGGTCGCTGCCGGCATTATTATCAGTGAAATCAAAAACCATTACTGTATAACCTTTAGATTAATTATTTCGAGTAATAAGTGGAGCAGGACAGGAAGATGTACCAGCATCTATGTTATTTAAAATTGATAGATATCCATCGATAGAATCATCACTAACAAAATCAAAATTTTTGGTGCCACACTGAGTTGGACGACTATTAATGGTAACGTTGAGAGTTTTTAAGTGACAGTGTTGAAAGTAGAAAGGATTTTTTTCTGCTGCTCCATTGTAAGCTTCATGGATCACAAAAGCACACACTAAACTGTAAGGAACTATTCCATTAAAAGGGTCATTCAATACAAAGGACAAAGAATCTTTAGGTAAAGGATGAGAACCTAAATGAATGTCTGGAAAAGTAAAACTAAATCGTCCAGGTCCAGTTTGCGGTTCCAACAGACTGGCATACTTATACAGCACAGTCTCGTTCAATTTATATTTATTAAATAGTAGAACATTATCTTCAATTTTGAATTTATAAGAATTTTTAGTTGAATCGTAGTTTAGATAAAATTCGGGTTTATTGCGTGTTAATTTTAGACAAATTTGAATTAAATTATTTAATAATTTGGCGCAATGTGATAGATCAAAATGAAGAGGTACTACCAAATTATATGTTTGTGACTTGGCTACCGTCATATTCAAAGCTTTTGTAACAGCAGTACACCCTTCTACAGTAGGTGCATAAATATCATTTACTCATTCAGTGTCTGGTAAAAAACCTTGCAATAAACCTTTAGATTTTAACAGTTCATCGTCAAAATTCAAAAGATTTTCAAAATAACACTTGTAAGGGTACAAATTGGAGGTGCTGGTGACAAGAGTACCGTTAATGAATAGTTCCACCTGACTAAATAAGCTAGATCTGAAATTATTGGTAGGGGTTACCACGTCAGTATCGTCCAAATTGTTGCCATCAGCTCTAACTACATGCCCTTTAGTACGTAAACAAGGTTCTATAAAATCCATAAAATAATCCACATCCACCGGAATAAAAAATTCTATGGTAGATGAATTATGAGGTGGAGCTTGGGGTAACAACTCAACTTCTATTCTTTCCACAATTTCACGATATTCCTGGTTTAAATTAATCTCTTCCTCGTCAAATAATTCCAATCTGGAATCGTATATCACTAACTTTGACTTTTTATTAGACGATTCCTCGTCGTTCCCGCTGTGCTTTCTTTTGGTAGGCATTATTATTGTGGCTGTTACTAGTAATATGAATTAACAACTTTAGCACTTACCTTTCCCCTACGTCTGATGGGACCAAAGATATCCCCTTTTTATGAGATTATATGACTTTTTTAGTCTTTTTATAGTGTTTTTTACTTTTTTTATGCTGTATTTTTCTTTTACCTTGACAACGGCGACGATTATTAATTAATGTAACCATTGGGTGTGGTGATTGATAACTTTTTATACCTCTGAATTGCATACTGGCCAAATTTTCCATACCTCCCGGCAGTATACTTAAAGGTAAACCGCTATCACCTCCACCTCCCATAAATTTGCGTCCCATAGCATTTATAGCACGTCCTACTAATGCTGAACCAGCTTTTTTAAAGTGTTCTTTTCCAGCTTCTTTAACATTTCTACCATCAATAATATCTTCCAAGGTGTTAATACTGGCTCTGCCTAACTCCTTGCCCACCATCCTAACAACGGGTTTTACCAAAGGTTTAATCCATCTAAAAATATCGGAAAAAAAACTGCCTAATCCTCGTCCTCGTTGAAAACGTATTTCAGCATAAAATGCCGGTCTTTGATTGCCCCAACCTCGTTGATGTTGATGACATTGCTTCATACAGTAGCATAATAATTTATTAGCATCATTATCACTATTACCTGCCGACGACACTTTTCTTTTTATTGCCATTTTCATAACTAATTTTTTATCTACCAACTATAATGGGTCTAAAGTGTAGTTCAAGATGAGTGTCTCCGTCTTCAAAATTAAACAATGTACCAAAATAAGTGCAAATATCAATTTTTATAGTCTGGAAAGTGTATAAATTTACGGGTACATACTGCGGTTGATTATATAGAAAATGAACGAAACTGTTTTGACATTGCATATTTATAGGTACAATTTGCAATAATGGAGCCTGCATATCACCCATATATTGGTGTTGAATAATATCTGTATACACAAATATTGCTGTTTCTTGTAAATGTGGAGGAAATAGAGCTCTTACTTTCCACCCCTTGAAATTATTTTCTTTAAAATCATCTGCTTCCTCATCCGTCATTGTCACATCCTTATTTGAATAAATGTCATCTTTTAAATTTTTCTCCAATGTAAAACCAAAAATACTAGTTAAATCTGTTTCAAAAAATATTTTACCAGTATTTAAAGATTCAGCAATCACCCTTCTTAATTGTGCATCATAAATTAGCATTAAAGTTTGCTTGTAAAATCAGGTGTTTTTATCATCAGGCATTTTATGCATTTTAAATTTAAAATCCGGAATTTCACGATTAATATTTTCGATGATGTTTTCCATATCTTTCCACAAACTTTCGTTGATTACATCTACTAAACTTTCTGCACTGTTGTAATTACCAGTAGGAATTTTTAAATGTTGTTTAATATAAATGCGACAGTAATGGTAGGTTTGTTCTTCTAAAGTTATTTCAATAAATTTCACCTTAAGATGAACATCTTTTTTCCATGTATTATCTTCGTTGAAATAATAAATGATATCTGAAAATGATGTAGGTTTTTTACCTGGTGTCACAAACATAATAGGAACGTAGGAAACTTGCAGTGAAAATCCGTAGTTAATATAATTACAATCGGAAGTAATATTTTCCCAACAATGAGGAAATATAATGTCCACTAATCCAACTTCCCATTTTGTAGAACCCAATTTAATACTATCGGCTAACTGTACAGTAAAAGAACCTGCTTTATTGCAAGGATAATAAGCAACCGATGTGTTAGAAGTTAAAGTTATATAAAAACCATTTTGGCTAGTATCTTCTTTTAAAGCCATTGTTGTTGTTGTTATTATTATTACAATATCACCTATGCTTGACTATAAAGACAATGATTGTAGTGACAAGTGTGTGTGTGTGTAATTATTCATTAATGAATATTTTTACCCTTACCAATTTCTTTTTATATATTTTTTATATCCTTTTCAGTCACCCAACTATTCATTTTACTTGGATAACCCCACCAATTAACCAGATATTTCATTTGTTTACCTACTTTTTCCCGCATACTGTATCCAATTGGATACACCTTAGAGTTTTCAATGTAATATTAAGATTTAACATCCAAATGAGAACCAGATGCATTTAAGCTTGTAAGAATGAATGGTAGTTGTGATTTCCACCACCAGATGGTAGTTATTGTAATGGGGAAATTTCCCATAATGTTTTGAAGTTCACATTTGATGGCTGTGTTGAGTTAGTAAGTTGTGCTATTTTTCTGCATCGGTAGTGTCAATATTTTTGGGTTATTTCTCACTAAAAAATTCTAACATATATTTTGGTGCCTGAAGAGCGATTTTGATCATTGATTGTCACAAAATAATAAGGTAAAATAACTTTTTTGATTAAAAAATATATCTAGTCCAATTGGGAACACCATGCATTGGGTGAAATTCAAATAAACTACCCATGACATTGCCATTTGGAAACCACTATCATTTACACTATTTTTCACTGTAATTTTTACTATATTTTCAATAAAAATACAGAATGGAAGATAATTTAGAGCAGTATGTTTTGTTGGATGAAGATGGAAATTTGGAGCCAATTATTGTAAATGGATATGAAAACATCCCAAGTGGTAGTGAATGTGAAGTTGAGCTAGATAACAGTGATGAAGATCCAACTTTTGATGAAGATATTTTATTTAATAACTTGGATACCATCGAAAGTGAATCAAATGAAAATGCTAAAAAACCATCCACTTCAAAGCGCAAAAAAATTCTAATGAACGAAAACATTCAGATGAACATCAGAAAAGTATTCTGTGGAGAAAAAAACCAATAAACATTAATAGAGACATCGTTTTTAAAGGAAAAGATTCACTTCCCAATGAAATTATGGAAATGGAAACTCCATATGACTTTTTTAGATATTTTATTTCACCAGAACTGATAGAAGAAATAGCTGAACAAAGTACTTTGTATGCTGTTTAGCTTATTGGTGAAAGAGCCCCTGCTATTCATCCTAATGATATTGAAAAATATTTCGGCATTTGCATAATGAGCAGTGTGGCAGCTATTAGTAATATTAGATGTCTTTGGAATGATGTAATTGGAATTCCAGCAGTTCAAGATACTATGACTGTTAACCAGTTTGAGCAAATAAGAAGATTTTTGCACTTAAACAATAATGAAAATTATAAAAAAGGTAAGCAAATTTGAAACATTTTGTACTGTAATTATAAAAATGGTGTTCAAACAGGTGAAGCAGACCATGACAAACTCTTCAAGCTTAGACCAGTAATAAATCATTTGCAGAACAAATTTTCATCTATTCCTTTGGAAGAATCACTTTCTGTTGATGAGCAAATCTGTGCAACTAAAGCTAGACATCATATGAAACATTACTTGCCAGCTAAACCACATAAATATGGTTATAAGTTGTTTCTACTGTGTGGTGTATCTGGGTTTAGCTACAATTTTGAAATATACAGTGGCCAAGAAAATGACCCAACAAAAAGAAGAGAGGGAGAACCTGATTTAGGTAAAAACATTTTTGTTATTATATTGTATCTTTTTAAATTTTGTGTTACAAATTATTTAATTATTGATTTAGGTGCTAGTGCAAATGCAGTTGTAAGATTGGCAAGAACAATCCCAGAAGATATGCATCACAAACTTTACCATGATAATTATTATACTTCTGTTAAGCTAATGAGCTATCTGGAAACAAAAGGTGATAATTGTTATTATTTGTTGTTGTACATATTATTTGAATCAGATTTTATTTTGATATTTTAGGCATACATTCTCTTGGAACAGTGCGTAGAAATCGAATTCCAAATTGTAAATTGCCCAGTGATGCAGACAAGAAAAAAACGGCCAGAGACACTTCCGTTGAGTATGCTGGAGAAGTTCATGGCATCGAGCTTTCAAATTTAATTTGGAAAGACACCAAAAATGTTGTTATGCTTTCTTCTTTTGTTGCAGCTTTTCCGGAACAAAAAATTCGACGTTATGTTAGGAAAAACCATAAGTGGATTGAAGTTTCTTGTCCAAAGGTCATCATGACTTATAACAAGCATATGGGTGGAGTGGATTTAATGGATAGCTTATTAGGGCATTCTAGAATAAAAATGAAGACCAAAAAGTGGTATTTACGACTTTTTTATCATCTGATTGATCTAGCAATAATCAACTCATGGATACTGTATCGGCGAGTTTATAAAGCTAACGGAAAAACTGAATTGTCTTTGCCACTTGCACAGTTCCGACGAGAACTAGCTGTAGTTCTCATGAAAACTAAAAAAAGCATGAAAAGAGGGAGGCCATCTAGCACCTCACCACCAGTAAAAGTAAAGTGCAGAAAAATTACCCCCGTACCAAAAGATGTTAGACTGGATGGAGTAGACCATTGGCCAATTCATGTATCCAAAAAGGACAGGTGTAAAAATTTCAACTGTAAAGGTTCTGGGAGGGTGCAATGCGTTAAATGTAAAGTTACTCTTTGTTTTTATAAAAACAAAAATTGTTTTAAGCAGTACCACACTGAATAAAAATTTGGTATAACGCATAGTGTTCCCAATTGGCTAACTAATTGTTAAAGCTAGTTATGCTAAACCTATAATAGTTAGAATTTTTTTATTATTTTTCCCATGTTTTTTTAATGCTAATTAATGGAAAAAAATTTATTTGGTTAAAAAAAAGTTTCATACAGGAAAGGGTTAATATTTTTTCAATTTTAAAATATGTTTTAACGGAAGGTTTTGCTACTTTTTGTAATTCAGCCTCGAAATATATCCCCTGAATAGGTTCTCCTTGACTGTCAATTACTCTGTACACCGTATAGGGATGCTTCAAAAGAACACAATGAATGGTAAATATCTCTTCTGTCCATTTAGGACTATCAGCTTCTTTATCAAATATGCCTTTCCAACTGGAAAGACGCACGCTATCACCCACTTTATAGGCAGGTTTTTTTATCTTTTCTTTATAATAACTTGGACCATACAATTTCTCGTATACTTGTGCCTCATTTTGTGATCTTACATTCATTGGTGCTAAACCCGTTACCCGTGATGGAGTGCTATTATAACCTTTTACTACGCTTTGTAAATCTTCCAAATAACGATAGGTATTTTTTTTCCTAGCTAACATTTGAAGTTTCATTCTTATAGTACGATTAAACCATTCCACTACAGCAGCTTTTTTGTCGCTTACTGACGTATAAAAATTTACTTGATAATCATTCATCAATTTGCATACATTGGCATTTTCAAACTCTTTGCCTTGATCGGTGTGAAAATTAGCCAGAGCATTATTATTGTCTTGAAAAATATCACTTATATTTTTGCTTACTTCCACCGCACTTTTAGTTAGCAAAGGACATACCCAGGCATACTTGCTAAAACATCGATAACTGTTCAAATATATCTAAATTTATCGTTGTTCGATGAATAAGCTTGCATATCCAAAATGTCAGCCTGCCATAAATTATCAATGCCCAGCGAGTGAGTCTTACTACGAGGAAATTTATGTTTTACTTGTCTTAACAAGCTATAAGGATATTGTTTAGCTTCCCAGCATTGAAACTGAGGTGTATTTGCTTGCCCTATATATTTTCTAAACCTCTGAATTGATCCTACACTATAAGGTTTACTGCTATCATAATATTGCAAATTCCACTTTTTTTCCTGTTTATGACTATTCAATATACTTTTTTTCTTACAAGGTGCCATTATCCATACATATTTTTATTAATATCCAAAAGGCCAAGCTTTTAATTGATTATCCACATAGGCCTTATCTAACACAATCTGATATGTTTTATCACAAACTTGACTTTTTAAATTACTGGTATATTTACATCTTTTAATATTAAATTGCTGCACTTTTATTTTGTTTATAGAGGGATTCTTGTCAACATTATTATCAACAGTAAGTGAAGATGATGATATTATTTTTTGACATACCATACTTTTAATTACCCCATAATTAATAATGGTATTAGTACTAAAATTCATGTTTATGCCTTTCACTTTCCACGTCACCTCTCTGTTACTCAATTTATAACCATATTTTTTTGGTTCTCCGCACACAAATTCAGTTATATAAACCTCCTCTTTTTCTTGTGCATATTTACTACCAATTCTGTCGGTTAATTGACCCCAATTTTCACCAATCATACCCTTTAAAGTATCTTGCATCCCCACCAATACAACATATATCAGACTGTCGGTATCCATGTACAATGAATTTTCACCCACCACATCCAACAATGTTTGCAATCTTAATCTAGCACAGGCTGTAGTATAAGCCGCAATAACCAAATAAGTTTTACCTGACACTCCAGACACTTCTACTAACGGCTTATAGGTAACCAGCATTTTATTTTCGTTCACTATCTTCGCATCACTCACTACTTTGTCATCACTGTTTAAAAGATCCACTAATTCCCTATAAGTGCTTATCACCTTGGTAATCGGTAAATCTTCTCGCTGAGCAAATTTTCCCCACAATGAGTTTAAACAAAATTTTGCTATAGCCCTCTTACCCACATTTTTTTCTACATTTTCTAGCAATATACCTTCTACCTGCTGATAATTAGTAATGTATTTCAATTTATCTTCATCGTTACGCACCCAAGAGGGCCAACCTGAAGACTCTTGTTTAATTTTCAGCAAAGCATTAACATAATCAGCAAACAAACCCTTTATTCACTTTTCATAGTGCCAAATTTCATAAACTTTAATCAACTTATATCCTCACTTCACTGCCTGATCTACTTCTACGGTAGTCCACTTATAGCTCAGGAAAAATAAGAATGCTTACATTTACCATCTAAAGGGTTTTGAATGCAGCATAAACTGCACAGAGGAAACATTAGCTTATTTTTACATCTGTAAGGTAGTACAGGATGATACAACTTACGAGGTGGAATTACCAAACACTTGACCATACCAAAGTATTTGCCACCCCCTTCGTAAACAGCTGGATGCAAAATTTTTGGATGTCCTACTGGCATAACATCATACTTATTAACAGTTGGGTATAAGCTAACGTAATCTACATACATTATTCTCTCCCCCTTTTTTGTTTTATAATATAAACGAGTAGGAGCTGTGCGTCCCCCATAAAATCCACTTCTTGGAATCAAAGGTCCCTTTGTTATACAGTAGTTATTCAAAAAAGACTGCTGCATATCCAAATTAATTTTAATTTCACCCTCCAACTTGCATTCTCATTTTACCACCACATCTTTAATAATATTGGAATGTTTACTTTTTAATTTTTCTAAAAGTGCAATTGTTCTGTTGAATAACTGTTGCATTGTGCAATTATTCACCCGATTAAAAGTGTCAGGTTTATAACAACGAGGACAACCATGAAAATAGCAACCCATAAATTCATACACCACAGCATTATCCTTATCCCACCCATCCACATACATTCTACCAAAACATTTCTCCCCTCCATTTAAAGCATGTTGTATATCAATTTGTTTTGACTGACTTAGCCATTCTAACCATTTAATGGCCTTTTCGCTGTATCGTTTTGTAGCTGAACAATAGTAACCTGTTGAGGGGGGTATTATACCAATACTATTTAAAAGCATATAATGAGCCAAATAAACATTTTGACAATAAGATGGCAGAGTCACGGCATGCAAAAAGGGATCCATTTCAAACATTTCCCTAGTCATACGCCTACATTCATTGCAAGCCTGACGCAAAATTATCACATCTGATAGGCAATATTCTTTGAATTCTTTTTTAAAATCGAAAATATTATGCATCTCTTGCTTATGCCATTCAATTAACAGCTTATACTCTTGCGCCGTTTTTTTCATGTGAGGCTCATACAAATTCAACGTTGGCCATTCTCCCACATAATTTTTATATTCAACTTGATTGAATAAATGGGGAAAATAACCTTTATTAAGCTCTTTCAAATTAAAAGTTTTAGGTAGAGCAGCCAGTGGCACAGGTAAAAAATTATGCGAATCAATAAAATGAATGTTGTCTAATTTCATGCTTATTATCTTTTGACCATTCCAAATAATGTTGGGATTTTTTCCTTTTATAAACAGCTATTGTAACACCAAATGATGATCATAACTCTTTCCATAGTGACTAACAAATATATGTTTATTTAAATCTGTGGTCAGATAGCAAAATATCCACCGACAAAAATGATCATTTGTATCCTGGCCTGCCTCAAATATCTTTTCCTCCTGATTATCTTCAGACTGTACAATCACCAAATTTGGTTGATGCGAATTATCCTCCTATCTCACTAAACACTTGTAATCAAAGTACCACACATGAGTGGTGAGTGGTCTGGGAGTACCTTGTATATCGTTTATTAAATGATCATATTTCTGTATATAACACAAATGCTCAAAGGCTGCATTTTTTACAATATTGACACTTTCTAGTAAAACATGTGTGACGGGCATCTTTTTCTTTCAGCTGGTACCAAACTGTACAATATTTCACTGCTTGACATGTTCCATTGTTTAAATGCTGCTCAAAACATGTTGGCCCATAAAAATATCTAATACAAGACTGACATTTTACCGAAGGAGTGTGCAATATAGCTTTAAAATCTTTACACTGCAAACTCTTACAGGCTAAACAACTTCTGGTGCAACAATGATTTCCACTCACCCCGTTTCGACATAGAATGCAAAAGTCTCGCTCACCATACAGCAAAGCTATAATAACAATACAATCGTAGTGATCATTGTCCAACAGTAACCATATTCTAAATTTCACTTTTGCCTGTCTTTCATAATCCAGGGAGTGGTTGGTGGTAAAAATCACCCTAAAATCTTGGTTCAATTCCACCACGTATATTTAATATTATTCCGCCAAATAATCAGCAAAATGTTGAACTTCCTTCAATCCGCATGACTCAACCACATTTACACCCGCTTGATGACATAATTTTTGAGCCTGCATAGTTTGATAATTAATATCATTATTAATTTTTCTAAATTGTTCATATTGTATTTGACGCTCTTCATCTTTAGATTGGCGATAGTGTGCGTTCTCAATACCCACCACTATAGCTCTAGCGCAACACATAACATCTTTATTTTCGATAAAAACAATAGCATTACTGCGCTTTTTATTTCGAATCCAATCACACACATTATTCACATATCTTTTTTGTAGAATATTTTTAATTCCTCTTTGCCTAGATCCACCACGCGGCGGCATACCCCTTTTCATAAGTGATAAGCGAATATTTCCAGACATCAAATTAAAATTTTCATTAGAATTCTGAACATTAATTATGGTATCTAATAATAATTTTCCGGTTAAACGTTCACCATTGATAAAAGCAATATTAACAGGATTTTTCAGTTCTGCACTTTGTAAACAGAAACGCATGCATATATCATCATTTAAATGTTTATTGTCGTCATCCACTATATCTTCTTTTAAATTGGCAAATTTATCAATTAAACAATCAAAAACTTTTTTTAATTTTGTAATTAAACTTTTCTACCAAAATATTTTCCAAATTTTTAAATATGACTTCACCTCCCATTTCATCTTAAAATTTTTATTTCTTTAAGTTGATAATTTACAATATCAAAATATTTATTGGTTAATGCCACCTTCTCTTCGCTTACCTCCTCATTCTGCTTATTAACCCTCCATCAGGCGTGCCTCCTTTTCTAACACAGAAGAGCGCATCTCTTCTGCCAGATGACAACTTCTTTCATTTAAAAAATATTTTATTCCATAGATTATATCCCATACTATTCATAAAAATAGTTTATTATATGAAAATTAATTAATTTTGAAAGAAACACAAAATGAAGCCATTACGACACTGTATCAAGATTATTTGAATTACAGCTGTGTAAAGAAGCTATTCATTTTTGTAAATATTTTTAATTGTTTTTTAAAGTTCAAATAATATAAAAAATCTTATTAAAACACTTTTATTGAACAGTTGGGGCATATTCTAACCAGAGAAATTTAGAGAAATTTGCCATTCATATTGTATGGACGTCTTGTTTTTCCCTTCAGCACACTTCACTCCTCCTTAATGTAATGCCAACAATTAATCCCCAGAAAAACCCATTAAATATTAACACAATAAATTTATTTTGTATTAAAATAGTAGAAAATACAGTGATAAATCTGATAAAATTTTAAAACTTTTCAAAATCAATTTTTCAAAAAGTTTCACCATAGGGCGCAAGTCATCTCACAGATGACTTTGGCTACAGCTAAGTGGTGAAATCCATTTTAGTGATAATTTTAGTATATAATGATAAAAGTCAGCATTATCTACAGCTACTTTAAGTTTCAGCTGTATAAATTAAAAAGTTTTGCTTAAAATATTTTTAACCGTATGACAGTTAGCTAAGTGTATCAAGTGAAAGCTAAAGAGTTTCTTTATATTTGTAAGGAAGGCGACAACTACATGAATGTCAAATGTGGAGGCAGCATCATCTGTCATTATCTGGCAAAATTATTTCGACAGGTAGAGGATGAAAGTTTTGCGGAGATCAACGAACATAAGCGAAACGGTGAGAAAACAAAAATACCGCCTGAAAATGTGCCATTTTTATATGCTCGATTTTTATCGATTTGGTGGAAGATTTTTATGAAAAATATGTACAGCAAATTGAATATGCCGGAGGAACGCTGTTCTGTGGAGATGATAAGTGAATTGTGTAAGGAGTATGAAAATTATGATGGGCTGCTGGAAAAATTCAAGGATTGCAGATTAATGGCTGGTGAATTATTTTTCATGGTGCAATGAGTTCATCATTTTATGCGGTTGCATTGTTATGAATCTGGCGGTATGGTGCAGCTACTTAAGGTGACGCTAAAGGATGTGGAAGAAAGTGTGGATGGAAATAGATATCATTGGCCGGATTTGGAGAATTATAATTGGACTGATGATGGGCAAAATTCAAATTTAGGAGCCAAAGATGAGGTGCTTTCATGGTTACCTGCTCCTCTAAATATGTCAACAACTGGTGGCGATAATACTACAGGAACTGTTGGCGGGTGTAATAATTGAAATAATGTTACTACATCTTTAAATGTTCCTCCTCCATTGTCGCATAATACACTTTATATAAGAAAAAATATAATTTTTTATGATTATCATTTTCTACAATTACAAATATCATGTATCCTCATTATCATCAAAAATAAAAAGTTATATTCCCCCAAAAAAAACAATGTTTTTTTTAATATTATTTTTGATTAATATAAATTAGCCATTTTTTAGTAGGTACAAAAGGTTTTCGTTGTCCAACAAGTAGTTTTAGACCTCCTTGTCCTTTTTATTTTCTCTTTTGTCGTTGTTTAAGTTTAGTTTTGCTACGTGTATGTGTAGCGGGTGGTGATACTGATTTGGCGGTGGATTGTGATGTTGAAGGTGGCAATGATACAGGGCTGTCCAGTGATAACGGAAAAGGTATGGGTGTAAGAAGGATTTCAACGGATTTCTTCTTTTTTTTCTTTGTTTGTCAAGAAGTTGCTGATGTTGTTGTTGCAGCAGTAGAGGGTAGGGTTGTAGAGTAAATATTTGCCGGCAGAGATAGATGCGCATTTTCTGGCATGTTAAATGTGGTGTTAAGCGGCGGTTGCTCTTCACTTGCTACTGTTGAAGTTATTATTGACGTTAAAGTATGTTCGTTTTGACGCAGCTGTTCGAGTATTTGATTAAATTTTTCCACAAGTTTGTGGTACTGCCGCATGCAATGTTGTAAAGGTAATTTGGATTTTTTTCCTAAAAGCTTACAAATTTGTAGTTGTGTTTTAAAAAGTATCTGTTCTAAGGGTGAAAGTGTAACACCTAAATTGACGGTAGGGTTTACGAAATTTCGTAAATTAGTCCTTGTTGGTGCTGTTTCCTCTAATTCTTTTTTATTATTATAATTATGGTTGTCATCAGAAGTTGTTTAGGGTTGCGGCAAATGTTGTCGTAATTTTCTGTAATCCTCTTCATCCACAAGCATCATTTTATGTGCCATTTTTTTTATTTTTTAATTAACGTGTTGGAATAAGAGATGAAGCTTAACTAGCGATGGCAGGACCTACAATAACAATTAAGGGACCTATAAAACCTCCATGCTGTGACATTAGTTGACATTTCTGAGGACATGACAACTTTGGTTTTGATAAATGCCGAATACGTTCGCTATATTTATGTAAACGACTTAAACCCCTTTTTTTACCCATATATTTGTTACGATAATTAAGACAAAATTCTAACATCTACGGCAGCAGGCAATAAACGTTGACAATTGGCGGCCTGTTGTTCAGGTTGGTCTTTGAGATGTCATAATATTTCTAATTCCCGTAGGGGTGCTGATAGGCAGAAGGGATGGTGTTGTGATCCACCTTCCATCGAAGTTGAAACCCCCCAATGGCAGCGTTGGCGGCAGCAGCGGGTGTAGAGAGTAGGAGGTTAGATGACGTCATTGTCGGTGTTGTTGAAAAGATTTCTTCTTTTTTCTCCTCGTTTGTAGGTGACGTCTTGCACGTGGCCGGTGATGGGCAACCATAATTGTTTGTGTTTAATAAGGGTAGGGCATATGGTGTTATAAATTGATAGGGTTGATTATGTTGTTCTCTTACTAATTTAAGGAAATGGATGGTTTTTTAAAATGATTAATTTCTTCTTGATTAAGTCCTCCGCCACTTTGTACTGCTTTAATTAGTTGAACAAGAAATAAAATCTCCAATGTCAAGGTGACAACTAAGGAAAATAGTGTAGTGCAATTCTTTAAATACTTTTTAAATGTTTGTGGTTCTTTTTGTGGTTGTACATTGTTATTATTTGACATAATTTTATTGGTACTGGTTGTACTACCTATTGGTGTGTCAAGGTTAATGGGTGATATTTCACCATTATCAACATCAGTTGAGGATGAACTACTACCTCCATTACCGATGCCAACATGCCTATAAATATTTTCTAAAATGTTAGGCAGCATGATGTTTAATCTTTTATTTCATTAAGAAACCCCTGATAGAGAACTTCTCCTAAAATGACAACATTTTCTTCGCCAGGTAAAATTTTACTCAGATACCTTACACAGGTAGGTGTGTTGGGCATAAAATCTAGAAATAAATAGGTGTATCCCTGACATGTGGCATCTACATATGCCTCTTCAAATTCTTTGGTCAATATGCCTTCCATCTGTTGACCAAAATGGCAACATTGTTTGCTGTCATGTGGACTTTTGAATAAAAAAAAATATTTTGTATTGAAACTAATTGTGCGAATTTCGTTACCTCTAGGAAATAAATTTTAATAATAAAAGAATGACGCTTATATTGTCATGATGACTTCCTTTTGTAAACATATCTGAAATAAATTTATTAGATTGACACTTGATCTTTAAATCGTCAATAATAATTAAAGTTTTTAGCTGTTTATCATCTGTAGGAATTTCATCCAATAAACCTTCGTGTAATTGTACTTTTTTAAAATTGTTCCAAACTTGTTTATTGTCCTATAAAGGTTGATATTTACCATAGCATATAATGAGTTTATCAGGAGGCAATGAAATCATTTCATTTGATTTACATAAACATTTTGTTAAACATACCGTTTTACCACATCCTGTATGTCCTGCAAAAATGCATGTAAACGGATGTAATAATTTTACGTCATATTTTTTATCTAATAAGTAATACATGTTTTTTTCTTTGCTAATTTTTACATAATGTTTTTTTAAAAAACATTAATCACCCTCTTAGACTAACTGGTAAATGGTATAATTACACTTTTACAGCAAGTTTTTTATTTGAAAAACATATTTTTTATTAATATAAAATTTTAGAAATACATGTTTACATAATTATTTTATTTAATTGACATATTGCTCATTATTTAAAAAAATGAAATCTAAAACTAGTTAAATAATTAATCATCATCGATAGTGATGACTTCCGGATTGTTGATGTTGTTGTTAACATGACAAACAGCGGGTGTATAATGGCGATGATTGTCACCTCTAGAAGCTGATGACCCTCCCGATGAAGAAGATGTAGACGCACCGCTACTGTCCACAATGTTGGTGACTAATTTTTTTTCTACCAAATATGGTTTTACACAAGCAACAGAAGGGGCATTTTTCTTCTTACTGTTAAAAATTTTCTTAGATTGACGATTATCATGATTAGTTTTTGGTGCTGCTATTCCATAACCTTTATCATCATCATCATCTGACAGACTTGCGGGGTCAGCATCCGATAAAATTTTGTTGTTATTATTTGTAGTAGCGTCTAAAGGTTGATAGCGAACTGCCTGTGTTGGCTGGAGTTTTAAAGGTGGCCGATTTTCCTCCTCTTCATCGTTTTGGCTGGCGCTGTTGGTAAATATAAATGGCACAGCCTGTGCAGTATGTGGTCCGCCTTTGTTTTCATTAGGATCTAGCATGGCAAAAGCTTGGTTGATCAAGGGTATCAGTTTTAATTGTACCCAACTTTCTTGGGTAAAGTTTAGGCCTGTACACCATCCACTTTGATGGGGCACGACATCACCCATAGCCATGGCTAAATTGAAAACACATTCCAGCGCTCTTAATTCTAAGAATTTCCATTGCTGATAGGTATAAACTTTTAAACCTCAGTTATATCCAAAACGTTTATAGCCAGCAATTTGACCCTCCATATCGCTGACGGATCGGTAAAGTTTGTTGGCAGGTGTGGTATGACATCCGTTTTTGGTAAATTGTTGAGCTAACATCGGACTCTGGATTGAAGATCCGACGGCATTTTGTGGCGTATAATTATATTTGCCATTCATTTTTTTTGACTTTTTTAAAAAATACTTCTTAAGAGAGAGTTGTTACGCATTTAAATGTTATTAAATAAATGATTATTAAACGTGCAGTGTGCGTGGCTTTTTATTGCTAAAATGTTTGAAGTTAAGGGGGTAATAGGGTGATTTTAATTACTTTAGAAGAAATATTTGATAGATAACTACAACAAAAGTGTAAATTTAAATTGATTAATTTAAGAGATGTCAAAAAAAGGTTAAAAGATTTTTCAATTAACACTTGTTTCTCTGTCCTCTACCTCCTATATAACACATGTGAAAACTGTAGTAATCTATTAACATCATGATGAATAACTACTAACCACTTAATTTTTTAAAACACATTTTATTGTTGTAATGTTGACGCACAGTGGGTGATACAAGAGGAGGAGGTGAAAAAGAAGTAAAAATGTTAATAGAAATATAATGTTCAAATGCGTATTAAATTACTTAGCTATAATATCATTAATGTTACAATGATGTGGTAAAAATGTTATGTATAATATTTTGATTTATTGCAAAATGAACAGTTTTTAAAGCATGTACAACTTTGTTTTAATGTCTACAATGTTGTTGATTTAACGTTATGAGGGTCATATTTTTATAATACATTTTCTTTACCATTTCATCGTTTAAACTTAAATCCGTAGTGTATAACCAATTTAAAATATGTGTAGGAGTAATTTTTTATATTGGTTAAATAATTAAAACAAACAATGAGCCCCACACTTAAAGCTAATTGGACTCTGTAATATATGCGGATTACTAAAGGTATTTTGAAAGTGGTTTTCACACCATTGTTGCCAATATGAGTAATAAAATGAAGGAGAGTTGCCAAAAAAGTCAAAAAATTCTCCTTGCATATGTTCGTTAATTTAGAAACAAACCCAATGTTGACCACCTTTATTGTCTTCATCTGTATTTAAAATTATGCTCATACCCTTAAAAGGTTTATTTATGCACTCTCAATGGTTAGCAGGAAGTACTCCTAAAAAGCAACCTTTACCACTGGTGTAAATAATATTTTGTTCATACATTTATCCAAAGTAAAATTATCCTTATTTTTTTTGTTAAGCATTAGAGTAGACAACGCTAACCTGACGATTACGATTAATGTGCATTTTTTAGCTAAACACACCGTAATATATCATTTGCATATTTTCAGCTAATTTAACGGTAAAGTGTCCGTTTAATTTTAAAACACCGGATTGATTGGGCTGTGTCGAATTGCTACCGGCATCATTGGTAAAATCAAACACTATTACAGTATATCCTTTAGCATAATTTTGACGCGAAATAATGGGAGCCGGTGTAGAAGCGGTACCAGCATCTACATTATTTAAAATTGACATGTATCCTTCTATAAAATCATCATTGGCAAAGTCAAAGTTTTTAATTCTGCATTGCATTATTCTGCTGTCTACGGTTGCCGTCAGATCTTTTAAACTACAATGATGAAAATTGAAAGGGTTTTTGTCAGGAGTACCGTTTAAAGCTTAATGGGTTACAAAGGCACAGACAAAACTGTATGGAACTTTACCATTAAAAGGGTCGTTGAGTACAAAAGACAGAGAATCCTTGGCGATCCCACACGAATGTCAGGAAATGCAAAAGAAAATTGTCCTAATGGCATTGGTTGTTCCAGCAGTTTAGCATATTGATATAAAATTACATTATCAGGTTTGTATTTGTTATATAGCAGCACAATGTCATCAATCTTAAATTGATAAACCTATTTGGCCGGATCATAATTTAAATAAAATTCAGGTTTACTACGTGTTAATTTAAGACGTGTTTGAATAAGATTAGGCATTAATTTTCTGCAGCGTGATAGATCCAAATGTAATGGAACAACCATGTTATAATTTTTTGATAAAGCTATATTGGCGTTTAAATTTTTGGTACCGGATGTACAACCGTCAGCGTTTGGTGCATAAATGTCATTAACCCCATTTGCATCGGGTATAAAACCCTGCAATAGTCCTTTACTTTTTATTAACTTATCATTAAAATTTAACAAATTTGCAAAGTAACATTTATAAGGATATAGGTTACTGGCTGTTGTAATTAGGCAGTCATTAATACTTAATTTGATTTGACTAAACAAACAAGAGCCAAAATTATTAGTAGGGGTTATCAATAAAATCCAAGAAGAAATCTAAATCTGCGGGAATTAAAAAATTGATGGTAGGAGAATTGTTTGATGGGGCTTGAGGTAATAATTCCACCTCCCAACGCTCCTGAATTTCTTGATATTCCACATTACCTTTTTCATCATCGAATAGGTCAAAACTATCGTCATATATAACGTCGTTTTCTTTTGAATTTTTGGTACTATTTTCATTGTTGGCATTACATTTTCTTTTTGGCATGATAAAAATACTAATATATATTTTTTAAGTTTTTAAAAAATGTCTTACGTGCACCACGCTTTTGGCTTTTTATAGATTTTTTAAATGTACCATATTTGCCTTGTCTACTACGAGGTTTAGAATGTAAATGTGATACCACAGCAGATGATTTAATTCCTCTAAATTGTATTCTAGTTAAATTTTCCATTCTGCCAGGTAGTATCCCTAAAGGTAATACTGTCATTATACCTCCCATACATTTTGCACCCATGGCATTGACAGCACATTCGAGTAGTGACAATCCTGCATTTTTAAAGTGCTCTTTTCCAGCTTCACCAATATTTCTACCGGCCATTGCATCTTCTAGGGTGTTAATTCCGTTCCTACCCAATTCTCTTAAATTATCAGGTTTCAGAGGGCTGAGCTTAAATCCAGAAAAGCATGGCAGTCTATGGGAAAAATCATGGATTTTCTATCGTTTTGTAAACTAAAATGTTTCATAAAGTAACATAAAAATGTGTAATATACACATTCAAAACATGGGTCAAAGTGTTAAAATGCAAGTTAAAGCATGTTTTATCAACTGCTGAAGGGATTATGTCCACACATGTATTTAAGCAATTTTGTAAAAGTCAGCTTTACAAGCTTCGTAACCCTCTTATGGCAAAATGCATGTTTGGACATCATATCTACTTTCATAGAGATGATGTTCAAACATGCATTTACATTGATTTCTATAGCAAATATTCAGTTGGTGAATAAAAGCCACAATTGGAGTTGCATAATGGCAGCTTAGTATTTGTATAATCAGCTAAATCCAAGACTTAGTACTGGAGTTTTTTTGGGGGAAAAAAACAATCAGACGGAAAAAATAGTTCCAATGAAATAAATATTTTAATAAGCACAACGTTTGGTGGTCAGCTTCTGTCTTGCTACCTGTTACTATCTGACCAACTCAACAAAACAGAAGCCCCTTTTATACAGACAAAAACAAGTCATGTGATCAATCACTATTACATCATATCAATTACAACATTTCTTCATGGTCATTAAGTGACCAACAATTGCATAACTTTACACAATAATAAAATCAAACTATGTACTTTTACATGCAACTAAACTTTGACTATTAAAAATAACAACAAGTCTCCTCCATTTTTCACTAGTCAATTTATGATTTTCAACAAACTCAACATCTTATGCAACCGAACCTTTAACAAACTTTTGGTTAAAACATCTGCCAGATTATTTTCGGATGATACATATTCAATTGACATCATAATATTGACAATTTGCTTGCGCACAAAATGGCACGCAACACCAATATGTTTTGTATGGTTATTCCATACCGGTCTTCGACAAAAATCTATTGATGAGCGATTATCCAGCTTAGTGACAAATGGCTTTTGAATTGCTATTTCAAGTTCGTTAAAAAAATTGATAATACCACATACAGTTCACGACCCAAGCTGGCATAAGCCACATATTCAGTTTCCATACTAGAGCATGTTACATTGTTCTGCTTTACAGATACCCAATCAATCAAACTACTTCCCAGATAAATGCACCACCCAGTAACACTTATACGGCCACTTTTATCTGTAGCCCAATCTGAATCAGAAAAGCTTACCAATTGTAGTTTTTTTCCAGTTCAAAATTTAAGCTTATAATGTTTGGTAGTTGCCAAATACTTCAGCACATGTTTCAATTGTTCCCAATGCATTCTCCTGGGACAAGAGTAATCAACAAATCATCTACATAAACCACAATAAACAAGTTTCCCCTTACATAAAGGTTAGGAGCAGTTTCCAGACATTTAAAGCCAAGTTGTTTCAGTGTACCATCAAGTTCTAAATTCCACTGATGACCTGATTGCTTCAGACCATAAATACTCTTATGGAGTTTTCCTACACTAGTTGCTGGCCACTGATAACCTGGAGGTAAATGCATATAAACATCCTCCTCAAGAATACCATATAAATAAGCACATTTGATATCAACTAAACGCAAAGGCCAATTGTGGTGATTAGCCAATGTGATGTATATGACAAGTTATTGATTTTGACATAAAATAAATTCTGAATTTTGTTAAATTGTGTTGTTTTTTAATAAATAAAAAACATTTTTAAAGAAAATTAAAACTTCCTTCCTTTTGACCTTATAAGGTCAAACAACAACAATTTTAATAATACTCATAAAAATACAAATTGTAAAAGGGGAATTTGGTGGAGGATTTTGTTTTTAATTTTATTTTTAACTAATTGTTCAATGCACCTGATATTTTAAAACCCAGGTGTCTTTCAATAAATTGATTTTTGCACGTATTTCAATTTTTTAAAGACCCTGCAGGTCTAAACAGAAAGGGGAAGCTGACTCGCTTTCTCCCCTCCTCCAATTTACGTTACGCATACGCACGTTGTTTTTCCTCCTCTTACTCACCCTCTCTTTTATCTCGTATGCCTCTAATACGACTACACTTGACTGCTCTTTTATCACGTAGTAATAATAAACAACTTTCTAAATTGACCAAATTGAGTGAAAAATTCTAAAGTTAAGTTATTTTACAATTTAACTATTTAATTGCAGACACCTGCAATATCGTAAAAATTCTAAATATAATTTTCCTGCTGAAGTTTGCTTATGATAAAATATATTTTGAAGACAATAAAAATTGATATGTCTTATGACATTTTAAATGTTTTCATTGGTTGGGACCCAACACAATGGTCCAAACCAATATAAATAGAGCTCAAAATTTGCTCTACAGGCAGTCAGTTTCCAACTCTTGAAGTCGTGACAGTCTTTCTGAATCTGCAAATTCAGCTCTCTACAAGTTACAGACGTTTTCTGGTAAACTTTGAACATTGAACAATTTTTATCTGAATTTGAAGAAATCTCCGAATTTTCAAGAGAGTGAGTTTTAGTTTACAAAACTCTTAATAAAACGTGAAGTTCAATCACGCATAATTAAAAAACGTGAGTTTCATCTAAAGAAACCTCCTTACGTGTTTTTAAGTTCAACTACTGTTCAAACGCTAGTTTTTAGTTTTAATACATTTAAAACTAAGTAAGTAGCTCGAAAATCGACTATTAAGTAGAAGCAGCAAGAAAAATGTAAGAAACCAATAATTTTTATTTTCATTTTAAAAAATGTTTTTCTTTCAATTAGTCACAATGGCAATTTGGTTAATGACCAGTTTCTTTAATATAACATAATTTGTTTCGTATTTCATAAGTTTGAACTTGAAAAATTATTCAAAAATGTAATTCTCTATTTCTTATTTAGTCTTTACTAAAGTTTATGTCTCACTCTTAATTTCATTTAATAATCAAGCCATTCTATGTATAGTTAAAAATGTACTTAGTTAAGAAACATTTTTCAAGTGTACTTGGTCTAACTTGCTTCAACAATGTTAATACTAGATAAAATTTTAAATGCAACGATTTTATTAGTAAATGTTAGAAACAATGAATTTTAAATTTTGAATTGTAATATTCAATTTAAAAGGAAACGTTTTTTCATTATTGTTCTATAAATTCAAATGTTTTTTTCAATGAAATGTTTGGAATCAGCTAATATGGAAATTAGTTAATTTGAAGTTGCATTTTAAGCTTAGAAATGTCACTTCCGGTTTTTCTAATCCAATTTAAAACTGCCCCTTATATCTCTAATTAATTCAAAATTTATTCTTAATGTTGTTAAATTTACGTTGCATTACAAATTTCACTTAAATTTACAATTTAAAACAAAATTCAGTTCAGATTGTTTATTTTCTTGTATTACAAAATTATCATGCAAATTCTTGTGTTACTTCATTTAAACCAATTTCTGTTAGCTTAAATTAACCTAATTCTTATGTTTTCTTTTTAAATGTTCTCCCTTATATGTGCTTAACCTTTGAACTGTAAAATGACATTTTTGAATTTTTAAAAAGAATTCGTAAAATTGTTTTCAACTTCGTTTTTATTTCAAATGCTCATTAATTTTCAATCATGAAAATTTCAAACCATATTTTAATACTTAAATTCAGATCCAGTCGAAACTCTTAATCAAACTAATTATGTTCATGTATGTCTATTTTGTATGTTAATCAATATTGTGTTATATCTTATAAAAGTTTCTTTAATGTTCTAATCAATTAATATTTTATATGATTTTATATAGCAATTAATATTTTAAATGATAATCTTTCCAATGTTTTACTCCAATGTTCTATTAATGTTTTAAATGATAATCTCGCCAATGTTTTATTATTGCTAACAATGTATTAATGGCTCAAATGCCATCATTAAATTTATCATGGCATCTAAACACTGGTGCCATAGAATATTCCTCTAATGATTGTGTTGATCTGAGAGATGCCCTCTTCAAAGTAATGATGATACTAAAGGATCATATTTTACGAGTCAATGATGTATATGCTGATGAAGAAATCCAAATTTTATCACCAGACAATGTGGAACTAAATATAAACTGTGACAATATGTTCGTATTAAGGGAATTCAAAGGAATGAACTCATGGACGGATATCGCTTGGGGACGATTCAAGTTCCTCTTATGGCAAGACCAACTTGGCCTTAATGGTGTGCCCATCAATTTCAACGACTTGTGCAACTACCGTGAAAACTTTAAAAAACTTTTTCAAAAATTGGTCTCTGCATACACTAAAGCACCCTGCTAATTCCATTTATTTATTTTGAAAAAACAAAGTATTTTATTTATAGTACAACCAGGGCATACCCGATAATGGCATACTATTGAATTGTTATGCAAGACATTCTTTTAGAGAGCTTCCTTATAAACAATATTGTTTGTAACATATCCCTTGTTGGCAGGGCCGGCGCAATGCGGGTTCCAAGGGTTCCCCTAAACCAGGCCCCGCAGTCTTTTTAGGAAAATTTTTTTTTTTAAGAAAAAGTTTTTTAAAAGAATTTCAGGAACAAAAAAAATTTTTTTTTGGAAAATTTTAGAAAAAAATGTTTTTTTTTAAATTTTTTAACCCGGCCCCGCAAAAAGTCGCGCCGGCCCTGCTGTTTCAACTGCATTCGGTGTGTGCAAGAAAAAGATGTCAACAAACCTGGACGACAAGCTCAAAAACGAAAGATAACTCGCAGAATGCTCAAATAGTTACCAAGAAACACAGCTGACACCTAGAAATTGAATTATCTTTATTTCATTCAAGACATGCGTAACGTATCATTCATATTTATCAATTTATTCATAACATTAATCACAAACCAGAGGTATCAGGGAGAAACTGGTTCCTCTTTGTTCTTTTCTAGATAATCCCTACAAAGACAACCGAATAATTAAGTATTTAGTAAAGAAAGCCAACTATAAAGAAGGAAAATCCATATACTTAGACCAAACAAGGAAAGAAATGAGCTTCTTAAGCTACAACGTCCTGAAGGCATGACTGTCCCAGATTGAGATGACAGCGACAAAGAAAGGGAATCCATAATCCGATTGATGTTGACAACATACGACCGACAACCTCCGTCTAAATATAAAATAATGCCTAAAATTAGAAGTTGCCCAAAACTGGGTTAATTGCATTTTAATTATCGAAGTTTACCTGTTAAACACAGAAATAAAGTTTGTCACTTCTCGTTTTGCTCTGAAATATGCTGGTCGTCTGTTCTTGCTCGTTAGTAGTCTTGTCTTGAAGTTAACTTTGCTTTTTTATACTCTTAGTTTTCATTTTACTTTAAATTCAGTCTTAAAACTACAGTTGTGATATATTAGTTTTTACTTACTACTTCTCGCTGATCGTCGTCCTCGGTTAGCAGAAACAGGTTAACAGCCGAAGTTCTCACCAGAATTTGATTACAACTGAAAAGACAATTCGTATTTGATACACGGTGATTGTATAGCATGGCTTCCTCATCGACTTCTAATCAAGCCACAAACGACAAACCAAAAGCAACGTATATTACTTTGTTCGACGGTACGTTAGCTGAATTAATCCCAGATCAATCATCTCTCAACGTTGATGTGGCCCATCTCGAAATTGTGAGGTCTAAATTCACTAGGCTCTATGCAGAAATCAGCCAGTTAAATAGTTTCTCGGATGACATGGAAGAGTACAAGGACCTATGTGAGGTCCATACTACTAATTTGGAGGCAGCCCATGCTAAGTGGCAAGAATTAGAGATGAAAGTGTTTCGCCAATTGACTCCAGATTTTATTTCCTCTCATGTTCTGGCACAAGAAAAAGCAGAACTAATGTATCTGAAAACTCAACGTCTGTTACAACGAAAGGTCAGTTTAACTTCACTTAATTGTAGTTCCTTTGATAACGCATGCATACCTGATCATAATGATGGGGTTAGCCCAGTAAGAGTGATTCCAGAATGTTTAGGGAATGCACAAACGCAAAATAAAGAGGACGGAGTTGCTCCGGGCTTGCTTGTTCAATCTGACCCGGTCTCTCCATCAGTCAGTCAATCTGCAAGTAATAGTAATGAAAATCGTAGTACATGTATTAATTCTAACTCACCTCGTCCCAATTCATGTGTCAATCTTAATGAAAATGCAGGTGTCGGCAACTCCTCAACCAGTGCACTTAGCTTTAGTTGTCCTTGTGCTAGTTCGTCTCATGCATCTCAAGATTCTAGTAACAATGCTTTTGGAATCATAAACTCCAAATTATTCAATAATCGAGTAACTATTCCCCAATTTGACGGTACACCTGGGACCTGGGATAAATAGTGGAAATTGTATAATGCTGGGGTTCATTCTAACAAAACAATTAGTAATACCAATAAAATGTTTCTGTTGAGATCGTACCTTACTGGGATTGCATTAGAATGTATTGAGTCGATTGATCCAGAAGGAGAAAATTATGAAATAACTATCGAACGTCTAAGAGATCAGTTAGGCAATGAAGATGATTCTAGAAGTTCCTTTTCCACTCGTATTAGTAATTTAGATCCGATCACTGAGTTATCAGAAGCCTCTGCCATGCAACGATTAATTTATCGAATTGAGAGTATCATTACAGCATTTAAGAATTTTGAGAAAAAAAGAGGAAACTTAGACATTTCTAGTTTGTTTTCTTGTACTTTTGAGAAATTTCCGGAAAAATGGCAGTATAGATTTTATCGTGATAATGTGAAAGCTTACAAAGATTGGGATACCGTGTTCATGCTTGGTTTTATGAAAAAGAGTATAGCAGCTTGCATTCACTTCCAAAATAAAAAGGCTAGTGTGCCTAAATCCACTATCTCGATCGAACCTGTAAATGATAAGATTGTAATACAAAATGAATCATCTGCTTATCAGCGGAAAAATAAATATGGTAATAAACCTTCTCAACCCTCAATACATTACACGAATGCTCCTAAACAAACCACTCGTCCATTTTCAACTTTTAGAAGTGGCAACCTTTTTCCTTGTATCTTCTGCCCGGATACTATTAATCCTAAACACTCTACTTTTGCTTGTCATTCAAGTCCTCCTTATCAACAAAAAATACAACTCATTAAACAACAAAAATGTTGCTTCAGATGTTTGTTAGAAGGTCACAACAAAACAAGCTGTCACTCTAAAATGCGGCCATGTTTGTTTTGTAAAGGTGACCACGTAGACATCATTTGTCCATCGTATGTATATGTAAAGAAAAGAACTTACACTCACTCGAATCAAGAAGATGAAAGTCCAAACAAATGCCCCCGTTTAGAACAAAATGAAGAGACAGCTCCAACACAAATCCCTAACAAATCGGAATGACTAGTTTACACAATTAATCCACAACACAAAACCAACTTCATTTTACCTACCGCGTTGGTGCAAATTGAACTTGATACATATAGCAGTAGACCTATAACGAGAGCATTACTAGATACTGGTGCTACTGGTTCATTCGTTTCTCTAGAATTAGCTCAGAATTTGGAACTCATCCTCATCCGTTATGTCAATCTTAGCATCCAAGTAGCGGGGGGAACATGTACCGAAGCTAAGCGACCGATTTATCAACTGCAATTATTCGACATTTATCAACAACCAGTTATCAGTGGCGAATTTATAGGGGTATCTAATCTTTCAACACACAAACCTCCAGCTTTAGATGTTCAACACGTTCTTAAACCTCCCATTGACTTGCATAGCTTAGCTGACAACTTCTTGTTTGAGCCCTCTCCTCATGTACAAATTATTATAGGTGTTGACTTACTTCCGTCCATTCTTCTACCTAAAACTAAAATTCATAAAGGTATCAGATATGAACAAACTAAATTTGGTTGGACGCTATTTGGACCAACAGATTGGAGTGATCAAAACTCACTTGAATGCTTTCATCAATCAGCTATTATACTGGAATCAGACGACAATAACATGAACATTACCCTACAAAATCTCTGGAAATTAGACATTTTTGGAATAAAAGACACTACACCATTACCTATTGAGCATGAGGTTAACATTCTCTTCCATAACAATCTTAGCTACAATCCACATAACCAACGTTTTAGCTCATCATTGCTATGGATAGGGGATAATCAAAATCTACTTCAATCCAATCGAAAAATCGCTAGAGCTTCATTCTTTTCATTACTGCAAAAACTACAAAAACATCCGACCATGGCTAAAGAATATAATGATGCCATCCAAACCTTCATGGATTTGGATTGCATCGAGAGAATCAATTTCAAAAGTCCTTTACAAGGTCCTCTGTATTACTTACCCCACCGAGCCGTGATTAGGGAAGATAAATCTACGAAAGTTAGAATTGTTTTTAATGGCTCGTCGCACAAGCAAGGGGAAATATCACTCAATGATTGTTTATATGCTGGGGTGGATCGCCATATTGACGTTCTCCAACATCTCCTTCGTTTCCGGGAAGGTCCTTATGCATACACAGCAGACATTAGGAAAACTTTTCTACAAATTGAGATAGACGAGAAAGATAGGGATGCCTTACGATTCTTTTGGACAGACCTGCTAAACAATAAGGACTCAAAGCCAGTAGAATACAGATTCAAAAAACTTACCTTCGGTTTAATATGTAGCCCCTCCATCCTTAGACAGACCCTCAGCAAACTTAGTGACATGTCCCCTGAATATCCAACAGCGGCACACATTGTGAAATACAACTCTTACGTCGATGAAATCTTTAAGAGCACCTTTGATATCAACGAATTAACCCTAGCTAAAACGGAAATATGTCATATGGCGGCAAAAGGTAGTTTTGAATTTTGCCAATGAATTACTAACGTCCAAGACGTCCAAATACTCTGGGACCCAACGAAATCCATGTCTTCAACTAAAAAGATTTTAGGAGTAGGGTGGAATACTATAGAGGACACACTAGAATATAATCTCAGTGAACTTTACAATAATCTATCCAAACCAAATGTTTATACCAAACGATATTTAGTCAGTTCGGTAGCCAAGTTATTTGATCCGATGGGGTTACTAGCCCTTTTCTCAATAAAAGCACGCATCCTTATACAAGCAGTATGGAAAGACCAATTAGGATGGGACCATGAAGTCTCTGAATCTGTAAAAATTAAATGGGAACAATGGCTAAGTGAAATTAAAATGATAAACTCAATTACTATACCTCGATGTCTGGCCAAATCTCCTAATGGCACTTTTCAACTCCATATTTTTTGTGACGCCTCAAAAGAGGCATATGGAGCCGTAGCATACCTAAGAGAAGAAATAAATCATGAACTAATCAATATTAACTTAATCATGTCCAAATTCCAAGTAGCACCATCCAAGTGTCCTAAGAATCCAAGCAAGTCTAATAACGTTGAACTAACCATTCCAAACCTAGAATTAATGGCTGCTTTAATAGGAGCCCGATTATTACAATACATTAAAAGTATACTTACCATTCCATTTAAAACGCTTTTGTGGACTGATAATATGATAGTACTGAGCTGGATAAAACAACCTAAACCAAAACAAACAACTTTCGTGAAAAATCGAATTTCAGAAATTAGAAAACTTACTCGCAGTCATGATTGGGCTCATTGTATAGGAGAACTCAATCCTGCTGACATGGCTACGAGAAGTAATGACATATCAATATCCAAACTTCAAAATTTCTGGCTTTCGGGTCCTGAATGGCTCCAAAAAACAATATGGAATTGGCCATCGGATGCGGAAGAGCGACAGTGCCTCAATACTGACATAACTTTAGAAGTTGAATCAGGAAGTAGTTTAGCTAGCTGTCCTGAAACGACTTTTACACAAATGAAAGCAAAAGACGGATCAAAGAGCAGTGAAGCTGGTTGTTTTGAAACGTCTATAACTAAAACTAAATCCAATGATGAATCTGGACATGGCAATGGGCACGCCCCAATTTGCTCAGAGCCATCAAACTCAAGAAATGGAACGGAGAATAGTTTAGCTAGTTCTCCCGAGCCATCTCTTACAGCAATAAATGCAAAACAGTATTGTTGGTACTCCACTGCCGCCTCCCATCATCCGTTGCCAGTCTCCACCCAGCCTTTTTTAGCAATCTTAAATCAAAATGCAAATTATAATAGAGCACTTGTGACACTTGCTTGGGTCCTTAGGGCATTTGCCTGTTTTAAACAAACATTTGATAAAAATATTAAGTTAGAAAACTCCATCATACCTAGATCGCATGAACTTGATGTAAGTGAACGACTCATAGTGAAAGAAATACAAACTGTCACTTACCATAACGAAATTAAACTTTTAAAGACGAGACTTCCTGTGCCCAAATCCTCCGAACTCTTTTATTTGACTCCCTTTTTGGATGAGGAGGGCCTCCTAAGGGTAACTGGAAGAGTTCAATTTGCCCCTATTGATTTCAAAATAAAACATCCAATAATCTTACCTAGATATAATCTTACAACCAAAAGAATAATTATGGAATATCACCGCAAATGTTTTCATGGGGGGGAAAATCAAGTCAAAACCCTGTTAAGAGAAAAAGTCTGGTTAATATCAAGCACTAGAATTATCAAACAAGTTATTAAAGAATGCATCAGGTGTCAAATTATGAGTCCTAAACCACTATTCCGTAATTTAGCACCACTTCCACGAGATAGAGTTGAATTCATTTGTCCATATCACACTATAGGAATCGATCATGTGGGTCCATTTCATTGTTATGAAAACCCTCCTCCTCTAGAAACCCAGTATGAATCATTAACAAAAGCTTAGAAAATCGCACTAAAAAAACAGAGAAGCAAGAAAACAAATCTGAAAAAAATCAAGTTTTACCTAGTCTTGTTTACATGTGCAGCTACCCGAGCAATTCATTTAGAAGAATTTCCATATTTAAACAGCGAAAGTCTAGTTTCGGCCATGAAACGATTTTGTGGACGCAGAGGTGTGCCCAGCGCCATATATTGTGACAATGGTCCTACCTTTAGGCAATTGGACAAACATCTCCAAATTTTACGATTCAAAAGTCTTCATAGCCACCTATACACGTATTTGTTAACCAACACAATTAACTTTTACTTTAATGCACCCAAAGCTCCATGGTGGGGAGGCTTTTGGGAAAGTATGGTAAAACTAGTTAAAACTACATTAATGAAAGTTATTAGTAACAGTACCTTATTACAACGAGACCTTGGTGATCTGATCGTAGAAATAGAAGCTAAAATTAATGACCGTCCTTTATGTCCTATCACTGACACTCCTGACATCTTAACTCCATCACGAATTATGCATGGAAGGCTGTTAGGGACTCTGCCTCCGGTTGAGACATTGAGTCCCAATAACAGCCATGTAAAAAAGAATTATGTACAAAAAACTAAATTAGTAACCCGATTTGTAAACATCTGGAAACAATCCTATGTAACATCTCTTAGGAATTTCTACCATAACTCTCAAAAACAACAACGTGAATTAAAAATCGGGGATTTGGTGACCCTACATGAGAGTGGCCCCATACGGAATTCCTGGCAAATTGGACGCGTCATACAAATCTTTCTAGGTCGTGACAACGTTATTCGGTCAGCCAAAATCAAAATTCTTGATGGACCAGAACTCACTAGACCAGTCCAAGCATTTTCCCTATTAGAATTCAACCACCCCCCAACCGGCCGGGGAGTGTTTCAACTGCATTCGGTGTGTGCAAGAAAAAGATGTCAACAAACCTGGACGACAAGCTCAAAAACGAAAGATAACTCGCAGAATGCTCAAATAGTTTTTCAAATAGTTTTCTCTCTCTCTCTCTATTCGACTTCAGAGTCGACTCTATTTCTATTTGACTTCAGAGTCGACTTTTCCTCTCTCTCTCTCTCTATTTGACTTCAGAGTTGACAAAATCTCTCTCTCTAACTCTCTCTCTCTATTTCTCTTTAACTCTGTCTCTCTCTATTTCTCTCTAACTCTGTCTCTCTCTATCTTTCTCTCTCTCTAACTGTGTCTCTCCATTTTTCTCTAACTCTGTATCTCTCTCTAACTCTGTCTCTCTATCTCTCTAACTCTGTCTCAATCTCTTATCTCACTTTCTCTCTTTAATCATGTTTCTCTCTCTCTGTCTGTCTATCTCAATCTCTCTAACTGTCTCTATATATCTCTCTCTAACTCTGTCTCTCTCTATCTCTCTCTCTAACTCTGTATCTATCTCTAACTCTGTATCTCTCT
>JAAFCF010007122.1:0-25119 GCA_013389785.1 Helicorthomorpha holstii | reverse complement strand
AGCGGGACAGACGGGACGGAATGAGCGGGACATGGCAAATTAATGGAAGGTGTGTTGGGAGCAAAACATATTTTTGTTAGTCATTATAGACGCGGATATAATCATCATTTAGTACTGCAGTGGTTGTTTAAAAATATGTGTCCTGAGATTATTTGGAATGGACAAAAGATAGTTACTATGAAATTAAACAATATAACTTTTATCGATTCTCATAATTTTTTACCGGTACCGCTGGCAGCTCTACCGAAGACATTCAATTTACAAGAGTTAAAGAAAGGTTATTTTCCGCATAAATTTAATCGTTTAGAGAATCAAGATTACAAGGGAGTGTGGCCAACTTTGGAATTTTACGAACCTGATATGAAAAAACAGCATACAAACGTCAAAGTCTGATGGATTGGCATGCCCAACAGATAGGAAAAACTTTTAATTTTAAAATAGAGTTGCGCGAATATTGCCAGTCTCATGTTGTCGTTTTACAACAGGCGTGCAATGAATTTAGATGTATGACACGCGAAATGTTTAATATGGATCCTTTTTTACATGCTGTAACGTTACCTTCATACTGTCAAAAAGTATATTTTGCTCATTTTATGCTTTTAAATAGTATTGATATAATACCTACTGTGGGTTATTATCCGTCTAAAAAACATTACAGTGAAAAGAGTATTAAGTGGTTGGAATGGATCGCTCAATCAAAAGGAGTCGGTATATGTCACGCTTTAAATGGCGGTGAAAGAAGTTTTGGAAATTTATATGTGGACAGATGGGATGAGGTGAATAGTTGTGCATATGAATTTATGAGATGTTATTTTCATGGTTGTCACCGTTGTTATAAACCACATAGTTTTAATAGAGTAAACAATATTCCCATGCGTGACTTATACCAGGGGTCTCCAACCTACGGCCCGAGGGCCACATCCGGCCCGCGGACAGATTTTGTCCAGCCCGCGGAGAGCTAGCATACTTGAAAACGCCTTTTAGCGAACATATTTTTTATAGCAAATTATAATTAATGATAATATGGTTTTGGCCCTTGGAACTTACTGGAGTAATCAGTAAGGCCCGAAGGCTGGAAAGTTAGGAGACCCCTGACTTATACAATAAAACAATTCAACGTTTGCACAATTTGAAGGAGATCAATCAAATTAAAGAGATAATTGTGAAGTGGGATTGTGAATTAGAGGGTGAAATTCAAACAGACTTGATTATGCAACAGTTTTTTTATCAATAATACGAGGGTTATTCAAAAAGTAAGTACCGTTTATTATAAAAATTAAATTACGCACACAAAAACATTTTCGTTATCAGTATTACATAGATTGAAGTCTCCTGAACATTTGTATATAAACTACATGCAAATCGACGCATTTTTGGTGACACAGGACCATTTTCCGTGACTCTGCACAGCCTCCGCGGATTTAAACCAGTTAGATTTAAATGTTAGTGAGCTTGAAATCAGTTTAAAGCATTTTGGTTGATTTCTGGGAACAAGAGTCAACAATTACAGCTAATGTTTACTGTGAAAATCTCCCTAAGTTGAGACCTGTGGTCCAAAATCAATGCCGCCATCTTGCATAATCCTTCTCACGGCAATGTGCATCCGCATGCTGCAGCATTAATCAAAAATAAAACTCGGAGGCAAAACAATTTGCAGAGGGTCACGGAAAATGGTCCTGTGTCACCAAACATGCGTACATTTGCATGTAGTTTCTATACTAATGTTCAGGAGACTTCAATCTATGTAATATTAATAACGTAAATGTTTTTGTGTGCGTAATTTAATTTTTATAATAAAATGGTACTTACTTTTTGAATAACCTTTGTATATACGGTTTCATGGGACCCCTGATTCCAAGGCAAGGTTTTTATGGGGGACGTATGGCGCCTACACGGCTATATTACAAGGCAAAAATAGGGGAAAAAATTATGTACATTGACTATGTTAGTTTATATCCAACAGTTAATAAATGTGACATCATGCCTGTAGGACATCCTTAAATTTTACATCCAACTAATTATGGAGGTGGCGGTAAATATTTTGGCATGGTAAAGTGTGTGGTAGTTTCTCTGCTTAAATTATATCATCCTGTGCTGCCATTTAGATGTAAAAATAAATTAATGTTTCCCTTATGTCGCGCTTGTTGTTTACACAACCCTCCCGATGGCAAATGTAACCATCCGCATTTTTCAAGGGCTATAAGTGGTACTTGGACAACAATTGAAGTAGATGAGGCTGTCAAACATGGTTATCAGGTGATAAAAGTATACGAAATTTGGCATTACAAAAAACAGATGAAAGGTTTATTTGCTAAATACGTGGATGCCTTACTTAAGAATAAGCAGGAATCTTCGGGATAGCCTTCTTGGGTTCGGTGTGAAGCAGATAAATTAAATTTTATAAAAAATTATAAACAGGTAGAAGGTATTAAGTTGGAAAAAGTTGAAAAAAATGTGGGAAAGAGGGCTATTGCAAAATTTTGTCTTAATTCTTTATGGGGAAAATTTGCTCAACGTGAAGATTTACCTGTTACGGTGGTGTGAACGATTATATTACACTTGTTGATCTTTTAAATAGCGACGATAAAGTGATTACCGACGCAAAATTAGTCAACGAAAATAACATGTTGGTGACATGTGACATATAAACACTTGGTGGAAGTGAAAGGGATTTCTGCAAAAACTAATTTAGTTATAGCTGCCTATACAACAGCTTGTGCTAGATTAAGGTTACAACTTTTATTGGATATAGTAGGGGAAAATTTACTTTATATGGATACAGATAGTTTAATATACATAGTACCACATGGGATGGAAGATCCTTTGAAAGGGATGATTGACGAAAATTTAGGACAATTAACTGATGAAATCGGTAGTAAATACCCGTCTACAGATTGTAGTAAAGACGAGAAAGAAGTTTATATTATGGAATTTGTGTGTGGTGGTCCAAACAATTACGGTTATAAATTGAGTAATGGGGAAGTATCGTGGAAGGTAAGAGGAATAAATATGAATTTTAGCACAAATGCGGATATAAATTATCAACTTATTAAAAGCATGGTATGTCAAAAATGATAAGTGAAGAGGAGAAAAGGGTTAGTGATAAGATGAAGGTGAAACAGTTTAACATTAAAAAATGTAAATATACCAGCGATTTAAAAAGTCAAGTTTGTGATAAAATGTATCAGATAGTATTTGATAAAGCCTATGTAGATGGTTAATTAAAGGCTTGGCCTTTTGGTTACTGATTAATTTTTTTGTTAACATAAACAACAACAATGCCATTATTAAAGAAGAAAAAGAACTCAAGATTAATGGGAATAAATAGCATTGATTTGTATTGATATTTGTCTCATTTCTTTATTAAAAGTATTTTTATTATTAGAATTCTTCATTGCTATAGAAACTAATAATCGTTGCTAAGCAACAGAGAACATTATTATTAATTAATATTAGGAATACTTTTCCATTGTCTCTAATAATTTATATCAATAGAATTAGAATTACAAAATCAACTTAAAATCAGTTGCAAATCTTATTTTTTTTTTAAAAAAGTAAATTTTTTAAAAAGGAAATAGAAAAGTAAAGTTGTTAATGACCTTTATGTACTCTAGGCATTTGTTAAATCAAGAGAGAGGTCTTTAGGACCTTTTTCATCTCTTCTATTGTGTCCTAAACTATTTTTAGTTTTCTTAAACGTCTTTGGGGTTTCCACTTTCTTTTAAGAGACAAAAAAAAGTAGGTTGACACAAAACATGTTTTTTTAATTTGCCAAAGAATGCGGATATAAGCTTAAGTTAAGTCCATTTTTCCCTAAAAAGGGGCGTTTCACCTTTTGATGCCCTAAAAAAGTTACAACGGTATAAAAGGACCCAAACGTTTTCCTACTTCAACAGTTTAAAACAACTACAATGCCACAGTGAACAGTGAACGTTTTCAAGTTTTAATTTTGACTCTGAAGTTTTAAACACCACATGTGAATCAAGATGGCCGAGGTAAATTAACATTATAAACAAATTTAACTAATAATATTTAATTACAAATATTAATGTAAATAGGAAATCATCAAGCAAATGGAATCGAAATTCAATGAGAAATTTGAATTAATGGAACGTAATTTGAATGAAAATATGAACAAGTTTATGTCAGAGTTGAATGCAAAAATGGACAGCAAGCTAATGATAAAAATTTAATTATTAAGTTTGTTTTTAATTAATTTAATTTTAATTAGTTTGAGCAATTGGAGAAACTGGTTGAGACAAATCAAACCAATCAAACTAAATTTGAAGGCAAAAGTGATTTCATATTAGTAGTATGGTACAGAGTTCCTCTGGACCAAAAGGAGAGCGTCAAAAAAGTTAAACAGCCAATAAGAAGCTGTAAAAAAACGCAACAACCAATGGCGTAAGGGAACCAAAAACAGGGCGCGGAAAGGGTGTGCTTATCTGGGACATTTGTAGCCCCAGGGTAAAAAAGGTTGTGTTATAGTAACATCCGGATGACGTCTATAGTAAAGAAGGCGTGTTTTAATGAATGAGAGAAGATTAAAATAAAATAAGTTGAAAACAAAAGTATGAATGCAAAAAAATGATAAAAAAGAATAAAATAGAAATGAAAACAAAAAGAAATAAAAAAGGTATTGAGTGTAAGAATGAAAACTAGATGAAGAAGGAATAGAAAGAAATGAAAAGTAATGAAAAGGAAGACGTAAGTGTAGGAATGAAAAAAATAAGAAAAAAATAAAGTTTAGAATAAAGTCGAAAATAAAAAGAAATGAAAGCAAAGTGAAATATAAGAAAATGTGTGTAAAATAAAAGAAATAAACCAAAATACAGAAACTATGACATTACAGCCCGCCCACCCTGGGGCAACAAAAGTCCCAGATATGCACGCTTGTTGTACAAATGATTTTCAATACAGCAAAATGTTTTAAAGAAGCCAGTTGAAATGGCAAAGCAATGACTGAGGTGTAAAGCCCTAATAAAAAGTTAAAAGGTGGCTTAGAAGTCGTCTGCCTGGGTAGCTGGCTAAAACGTTTAAAAAAAGTTAGCAGGTGTAAAGCCCTAAAATGGAGATGTCAGTGGGGTAGCTGGCTAAATCATTTAAAACAAGTTAGTATGTGTAAAGCCCTAAAGCATCTGTAGGGAAGTAAGAAGCCAGTTAAAAATGTGAAAAAATCTGAGAAACAAAAGTACACTGTAAATACATAGAAAAAATGTATTTATTAAAAAAGAAAATGTTTAACAAATACATAATATTAATAAGTTGTCTTGATTTTGGTTTTATATCTCTTATTCTTGAGCATGGTAATAAATTGCTTCACTGTGTAGTGTTTGGATGCAGCTTGAAGGCTGACTGCATGTAATATGTCTAGGTCACAAGCCCCCACTCACTTAGACATTTGGTAGCCCTTAACCAGTTGTTTTGCCAAAAGCTGAGTGTGTTGGTCAGGAGTAGATACAACTAAAAAACATTAAGAAAGTGAATAAAAAGTGTGAGAATAAGAAGAAAAAGGGGTTACCATTATCACCAGCATTGGTTGTCTTGTTGTTGTTGCAGTGAAGCTTGTGGTTGGCTTTGTTGTGGTTGATGTTGCGATTTATGTTTTTTTGGTTTTGTTTTGCATTTGTTGTTACTACTAGAAATGGAGTCACACACATTTTTTGTTGTTGCTAATGAAGTATTTAAAAATAACGCATGTTCCGCTGTTGTGGTTTGAGTAGTAGAAAGCTGGGTTGTTGTTGTGTCTTTTGCTGAAGGTACATTAGCAACTTGCTCAGCATTAGTGATATGATCAGTAATAAATGATGATGTTGATGAGAGTGTGTCTTTTGAAAAAGACACATTGTCAGCAAGTTCAGGTACAATATTTTTTCAAGGTGTAGGAGAATGTGGTTTACAAAAAGTAAAGACAACTATGTCAAAGCAAAATAAAAATGTAAGAAACCAGAATAAAAAAATGAAAAACAAGAAACTTACTGTTGTATTGACTAGCTGCAAAACATGGGATGATGTAGTAGGTTGCCAATTTCTCCAGAAATCCATTTCTAAGTTTGAGATTTGTAAGACACTGCTCACAGTCTTTTAAGGGACAGCATGTAGCTATGGCACCACTAGTATAATTAATTACAGATAGTGCATTCCAGTGTTCTGATGGAATGGGTACATTATTTAAGAGTTGTTTCAGAATGTAAAATTGAAAATGATTGATTGGGTATGGCGTTGTATTAGAGATGGCTTCAGCCTTTGAGTGTGATGCTGTATCAGAGATGGCACCAAACATGTTGAATGTTTGTGTGTGTCTCATAAAATGAAAATAATTAGAAAAGAAACTGGGGGGTGTAAGCAGTATAAAAACAGAGGGGGTAGTTTGTTGCAAAAGCAACCTAATGGTTGTCAGTGTAAAATGGTAGAGTAATAAAAAGGTGTGAAAAGGCTTTAGGGGGGTTGAAAAAACGTTGAGTTAAATGTGAAAATCATCTTAAAGATTCAATGTAATAGCCAGCTTGATATGGCATAAAAGAGAAATGCAAAACACGTGCAGCTCAGATTCTTATAACAGTTAAACATGCTTTAAAATAGTGTGAGAGTGTGCAATATAGCATCATAAATGAAATGTGCAAAAGAAGCTACTAAATGGAAATAAAAAGTGGGTGTTAACCATATCTTTTGGGTCTTCTTGTAATGTGCCCATTAAGGCGGCATTGTTTTTATTTTTTTAAAAAAAGTTTTGAAAAGAAGCTACTAAATCAGTAGTATAAAAGACGTGTTTGCTGCTGTCAGTGTGTCATATTTCATCCAAAGTTATTGCAAATGGACAAGTTTCAATGTTTAAATTTTGAGGAGGTAAATAGATCAGTTTAGAGCAGATTGTTGTTTGTGAATAAGGAATTAATGAGCTAAAATTGCATTCGATAAACAGAACAGTGAATTTGCGTTTGCAGAGCTGTTTAAAAGCGTATTTGGTGAATCAGCAAAGCCAGTAAATATAGCATTGGTTTGTGTTTGACATTACTTTATTAAAACCAATGTTATGGTGTTTTAGGACGTTATTACAAATCAATTGCAGCAACATGTGCAGAGTGCTCAGGCAATAACAAATAGTACTATTACAAACGTAACTATTGATTCAGGTAACTTTGAAAAAGTGTTAATGTTATTTGTTAAAGTTAATTACACATGCATTTATACAAGACCCAAAAAAATGCATTTAACACACAGTTTTGTCATGTATTGTTTATTAAGTTGAAACCGAAAGTAATGTGCAAAATGATCTTGAGTTCTTTGAGTGGGAGCAAGATAGCAGCGTAATAATTGAAAACCAATTGCAGCAACATGTGTAGAGTGCTCCGACAAGTGTAAATAGCGCTATGACAAATGCAGATATAAATAAAGGTAAATTTGAAATTATTTGCAGATGCATGTTTAAACAATGACAAAACTGTGTGTTAAACATTTGTTTGGTTCTTGTATAAAGGTGAAATCATAAATAAAGTGCCAACCAGTGTTGAGTTGTTTGTGTGGGAGCAAGATAGCAGCGTAATAATTGCAACAGCATATGCAGAGCGCTCAGACAAGTGTGAATAGCAATATTATAAATGCAGACATAAATACAGGTAATCTTGAAATTGAAGATACATTTTAAAGCCAAAAAAAAAGATGACAAAACAGTGTGTTAAATGTGTGTTTCATATTGTATAAAGGTGAAATCATAAATAAAATGCCAAACAGTTTTGAGTTGTTTGAGTGGGAGAAAGAGAGCAGCATATTAATTAAAAACCAGTTGCAGCAACATGTGCAGAGCGCTCAAACAAGTGTAAATAGCGCTATTACAAATACAAATATAAATACAGGTAATTGTGAAACATAGTTATTTATGGATGCGTTTGTAAGCAGATAATATATACAAGAAAAGTGTGTCAAATGTTATTTTTGGTATTATTTTATAATAAAGGTAAAACTAAAAGTAAAGGGCAAAGCAGTGTTGAGTTTTTTGAGGGGGATCAAGAGAGCAGCCTATTACTAGGCATGGTGAAACCAATTGAAACTATCAACATTAAGCAATTGTACTAATTAGAAATATCAATTGAAGGATCTGAGTATGAAATCTAAAAAGCAGCAGCAATCACAACAACAACCACAGTCAATGAAAATAGTGGCCTGCTACTATACAACATCTAGTATTCCAGAATGCAGTTATGTGACTTATAGTAGAGATCTGGTTACTGTATATAAAAATGGTACAACAACAACTTGTATTGAGGCTCATGTAAATGCGTGGAAATTGATGGAAGCTCTTTTAAGAGATAATGACTGTTGGCGCAACAAAAGGAAATGGTGTTGGTTTGCTATAAGAAAATAGCATAAAGTGTAAAAACAAATAAAGTGAATAACTTTAAGTAAATAAGTGTGTTGTTCATGTGCATTGCATTTAAAAATGGGGGAAAACAGTAATTCAAACTTTGACCCATCCAACTATTATGAAATTATAACATTTAAAAATATGAAATATAAAACATTTGAGTCTGATGAAAAGTTGGGGGAAATAAGATTTAAGGATCTCGATAAAATCCCTGTAAATAGTGTGAGTAAAAGGATGGAAGAAATCTTTTACCATCTCATTAATCATTTTGCAGAAAGAGATGAGGATGTAGATACGGATGATTTACATCTGTTTTATTTAAACAGTGTAACTTTCAAAAGTGCTGTGAGTATAGGCTACATAAGTAAGGAGCGATTAACAGGGAAAATGATTTTAGAAAGGATAATAAAAATTCAAAATTCAAATGACAGATTTAATTTAACAGATGGTACCATTCAGTTATCATTACTTAAAACAAGAATGCTACCTCGAGGTGGCGAAGGTGGTGGTAGGTTTTACAACAATTTAGAAAAGTGGTTAAATAAAGAGAATAAAAACAAAAAATGTTTAATAATTAAAAATGCAGAAGATGATGAATTATGTTGCGCTAGAGCAATCACTGTTGGTAGGGCACATGCCTTATACCAAACAAACAAAAAGGATGGAAAGTTGCAAGTGAAATATCGTAAAATCAAAGAGCAACCCGTACATCAAACAAACATGGCAAAGGAACTGTGCCAAGCAGCTAATGTGCATGAAAGAAAATGTGGTATTACAGAAATCAACAAGTTTGCAGAGTGAATGACTGGTAATGGTAATGACTATAGGATTTATGTGGTGGAGTGTGCATCAGGTTTACGTGTTAGCCATGTGACATTTCCAGAGCGACCAGCAGCCAAATACAACATATGGTTACTCTTGAGTAACAATCACTACAATGTAATCACTAACATAACAGCTTTATATGGGACAGAAAACTTTTGTATGTTGTGTCTTAAAGGGGTCTCCAGAAAACATCGTAGCAGGCAGTGCACATCTTGTAAAATGTATAATTGTACAATGTTTATTGAAGCTGCAAAGCGGGCAATGTCTAAGGCTACAATGAAGTGTGGTGATTGTTTGCGCTACTTTTATGGTGAGGAATGCTTTAGGTCACACAAAGAAAACAAAACATGTGAACAGTGCAGATGCTGCTCACAATGTTACCAGCTGATAGAGGAAAAACATGAGTGTTTTACAAAACTGTGTGAATACTGCAAGACCCGACAACCCTTTGAGCATCAATGCTATATTCAAAAAGTGGCTTTGAAGAAAGAAAAAAGGCAGCCAGAAGTGTGGTATTTTGACTATGAGTGTTTGGTGTTGGACGATGGCACCCATCAACCGTGTCTAGTAATAGTGCAGAATGAGTCAAATACAATTCAGCGAATATTTGATGATGGTGAAAACACCAATGAGGCATTCCGCAGTTGGATATTTAATGAAATTGCAACAACAAAACATCGCAATATATTTGTTTCACATTATGGTAAAGGCTATGATCACCATCTTGTGTTAGCATGGTTGCACAAGAAAGGACATTTGCCTGAGGTAACATGGAGCGGTCAAAAAGCCATTACAATGCGGTGCTCAAATGTGTATTTCATTGATTCTCACAATTTTTTGGCAGTTCCCTTAAGTGCACTTCTAAAGACGTTCAACTTGAACGAAATGAAAAAGGGATACTTTCCTCACAAATTTAATAAACTGGAAAACCAGAGTTATGTGAGTGAATGGCCGTTGCTAGACAACTATGAACCAGACAGAAAAAAAATGTCAAAGAACGTGAGGATCTCATAAAATGGTATTACAGCCAGAAGCACAACATATTTGATTTTAAGAAAGAGTTGGTGGAGTACTGTTTGTCTGATGTTGAAATATTGCGACAATCATGTAATGCATTCAGAGAGATGACTGTGGAGATGTTTCAGATGGACTCATTTCTTACAGCAGTAACACTACCATCGTACTGTCGCAAAGTGTACTGCCACAACTACATGCCTGCCGACAGTATCGGTATAATTCCTCCAACAGGATACTATTTTCCCAATAAACAATAGAGTGTAAAAAGTATAAAATGGTTGGAGTGGGTAGTAGAAACAACAAATGTGAAGATATGCCACACATTAAATGGTGGTGAAAAAAGGTTTGGTCGTTGTTTTGTGGATGGTTGGGATTTGGAAAACAAAACAGTATTTGAATTTCTAGGCTGCTATTTCCATGGGTGTTTAAAGTGTTACAAGCCAGACACCTAAAACAAAACATTGGGATGCTCCATGCAGCAGCTATGGCATGCGACAGCCCGTAGAATCGAAAAGTTGATGGGTGAAAATGAAATTGTTAGGGTGATTACAAATTGGGAGTGTGAATTGGAAGATGAGCTGTCAAAGAATGAAGAGATGCAGCAAGCATTTGACAATGCATATTGTTCTGCCATGGCACCTCTTAAACCTAGGGAAGCATTTTTTGGAGGCTGTACAGCACCCACAAGACTGTTTTATAAAGCCAGAGCTGGTGAAAGGATTAAATATGTGGATTATGTGAGTCTGTATCCAACAGTGAACAAATATGATGTGATGCCGACAGGTCATCCCCAGATTTTACATCCACCAGAGTACAAAGCAGGAAAATATTTTGGTTTAGTCAAGTGCACTGTGTTACCACCTCGCAATTTGTACCACCCAGTACAACCCTATCGCTGTCCCTCCAAACTTATGTTTCCTTTATGTGTTGCATGTGCTGAAAATCAGCAAAATATGTGTACACATGATGATGAGGCACGAGCAATGTGCGGCACATGGACCACCATCAAAGTGGATGAAGCAGTAAAACGTCATTACAAAGTGGTCAAAGTATATGAAGTGTGGCATTATGAAAAAACAATCAAAGGTTTATTTGCCAAATATGTAAACATTCTTTTAAAAATCAAGCAAGAATCGTTGGGATGGCCTAGGTGGGTCAGATTGGTGCAAGATGAGCCCAAATATATTGAAGATTATGAAAAAGTGGACGGTATAAGGTTGGAAAATGTGGAAAAAAACCCTGGTAAACGAGCCATAGCCAAATTTATGTTTAATTCGTTGTGGGGTAAGTTTGCACAACACGAAAATTTGCCAACAACAACAGCAATAACGGACTACAGAGAGTTGGTGGAACTGCTTAATAACAATGCAAAGACTGTAACGGATGCAAAGGTCATTAACGACAACTGTATGCTGGTGACTTGGGTGCCAGTAGTAGAAGTAGCTGGTGTCTCAGGCAAGACAAATCTTGTAATTGCTGCTTTCACAACAGTGTGGGCCCAATTGCGGCTGTATAAGATGTTGGATCTAGAGCGTGAAAAGTCTCTATACATGGATACAGACAGTTTGATATATGTAACAAAAAATGGTGAGTCCAATCCTTTACAGCAGATGATTGGTGAGAATTTAGGGCAGCTAACAGATGAAGTGGCTGCCAAGTACAACGTGGAGAATGACAGCATCATCTTCATTGAAGAATTTGTGTGTGGAGGTCCTAAAAATTTGTGTTGTTAGAGAGCCAGAGAGGATGATGATGAGGATAATGCTGAAGTTGTGGCTAATGGTTGTGCAAATGGAAGAAAAAAAGAAGTGAGAGTTGAACAGTTTAATATCAAACGTTCAAAGTGCACTGGTACTTTAAAAAGTGTTGTATGCAACAAAAAATACCAGATTGTGTTTGACAAGGCCTTTGTGGATGACAATCTTAAAGCGTGGCCATTTGGATATCAAAAATAAAAACAATGGATGGCACCATAACGGTTAAGACCCCTGATAAAGACATTGATAAATTGGGTGTCAAATATTATGATCCTTATGAGCCAAACAGTCTTGGTGGTATTGACCGATTCAGACGGCATATAGGACACCCAAACAATACAAAGTTTAAGGTGTGGGCAGCAAGCCAATATGCGTATACCCGACATCGTCGTGTGGTACGTCACTTTCCCAGAAACAAAACTGAAGCTGTAGGAATTGATGACCTGTGGCAGGCTGACCTGATGGACATGCAAGCAGTGCAAAAATATAATGATGGCTACAGATACATTTTGACTGTGATTGATGTGTTTTCAAAGTATGCCTGGGCCAAACCTACACGTACCAAAAGCGCAAAAGATGTTGCCGCTGCATTGGAAAGTGTGATTGAGGAGAATGGTGGTAAAGGACCAGATAAACTGTGCACCGATCAAGGCAAAGAGTTTCTAAATTCTCAGGTTGACAAACTAGTTAAAAGACACAACATTCACTTTTACACATCCTTCAGTGATGTTAAAGCAGCGGTTGTGGAACATTTTAATCATACACTTAGAGAGCGTCTTTGTATAAATGCCACAGCCATTAACAATTACAGATATTTGGACACGCTTAATCGTCATATGCATTCGTACACACCACAATTGCACACACCCCGCACAATACAATTGGAATAGCACCAGCAGCTGTAAACTCTGAAAATGAGGCTAAGGTTTACACCAGACTATTTGGAAAAACGTCTGCCCAAAAGACCAGAATCCCAAAATTACAAGTTGGTGACAAAGTACGTTTGGCAAACATAAAACATACATTTGAAAAAGGTGCCGAGCCCAACTGGACAGAAGAAATATTTGAAATTTATCATGTTTATAACAATCATCCCTATCCTGTTTATAAAGTAAAAGATCTTGCAGGTGAACAGATTGAGGGTACATTTTACGAAGCAGAGTTACAAAAATTTGCAACACCAGCATATAATGATGGGAATACACTATACAAAATTTAAAAATAATTGAAACTAAATATGTTGGTAAAACAAAAATGCATTTAGTAAAATGGTTAGGTTATCCTTTGCACATGAATAGTTGGGTAAAAGCTGATGAAATAGAAGACATTGCTTAAAGTTATTCATTCTTAATGATGTGGTTTTATTATTATTATTATTAGTAATATTATTATTAGTATTAGAATTTTTTTTGGGTTTTGATTTATTTTGTACAATATATATTACAATGTGGTTATAGTTTTTAATAAATAGTGTATTTGTATAATTATTTGTTGTAGATGATGATGTTGATTTGCGTAAGTGTGTGTGTGTTTGTGTGTGTGTGTGTGTGTGGGTCATGGGGGTGCTCTACATTCTGAACTCGTTGGCCAGCAAAATTGCCGGCTATCGATTTTAGAATCTTGTCACAAGAAGAAGGGAGCGTGGGGGGAAGGGAGCGCGGGGGGGAGAAGGGAGCGCGCTAAGGCGTGCACGCGAGGGTGGGGGAAAAAAGGAAGCGTGCGCGGGGGGTGGCGGTGGCGGTCCCCTTCTTTCCCTCTCTTCACGCGGCAACCCTCCCCTCCCTCCTTCCCTTTCTTTTTCCACGCGGCAGTAGCCGCGCCTTCTTCATTTGTTTTTCTCTCCTTTTTTTAAAAAAAGGTAAAAATATGTGGTGTAAAATGTCATTCTGATAGCCGCCTACACCTAAACAACAACACGATTACTTTTATTAACGGAAAAGTCATACAAAGATTAAGCAAAGATGGAAAGTGAAAATGGTTTTTATGTTTATTTGATATCAAATTTGTCATTCGGCTATTATCCTAACAACACATAGTCACAGTTTACAGTGCATTTGAAAGATGACATACATTTAAACTCAATGGATTGGGAGGTGGGTTTGGTAGACATCATATATCCTCCTACCTGGAAAAATGTTACCAAAACCTGTGACACATTGAGTTATACCATCAATGTATCTACAAAACACCTGCCAGCAGGTACCGTGGCGCAATTACCACCACATTTGAATGAGGATGACTACAAGCTATTACTTTTTTGGCAAGTCAAATGATGGTAATATGCAGTTAGTACGTTCTAATCTCAAAGTAAAACATGGAATGTACGACAATGTGGAAAGTTTACTTGATGAAATTAACAAAATGGTGAATGAAGATGTGAAACCACTTATTAAAAGCTGTAGTGATGGTTTCCTGAAATTACAAGAGCCAAAACCAGACCAACAAATGGAAATGCTAGCTGCCGCTAAACATCTCATACAATTTTCATATGATTCTATACACAAACAGATACATGTCAAAGAAAAACAAAATAATGATTTAGAGTGCTACATAAATGTTAAAAGCCCCTTAATGCAAATGTTAGGGTTTGATGAAAATGAATCAAGAAATACGTGTGTATCATTATCAGCAGCTACAGCAACAGCAGCAGCTACAGCAACAGCAGCAGCTACAGTAACAGCAGCAGCAGCAATAGCGGCAACATCACACACAACAGCAGCAGCAGCAGCAGGAAGGCAATTGTGTGCTCCATATCCACCAGATATATGGGAAACAGCTATGTATGTGCATACTGACATTATAGACCATCAATTTGTGGGTGACTAAAAGGTCACACTGTTGCAGATAGTTCCTATAAATAGGGCTGGAGGTAGCTTCAACAATCATTATCTCTACAACAAGCCGCAGTATGTACCTGTCAGCAGGCAGAGCTTTCAAACCATAACAGTTGATTTACGCACACATTATGGCAGCGTATTTCAATTTGAAGGTGGTGTTACAAGTCTTAAACTGCACTTTAAAAACTAAAACAAGCATTTGTTTTGTGGTCTAAAATGGCCAGAGCTCAATATAATTTGCCAGCAAACATGTGCTATTACATCAAACAAGATGGTGGTGGTGATCCATACTACTCTGGAGTAAGATTTCAAAGAGGAGGAGGTTTAGGAAGCTTTTTTACAAATGTATTTAGATGGTTGACACCAGCACTACACACCACCGGTAACGAATTGGGGAGAACCGGGGTTAACATTTTAAGTGACATTATGGATGGTCATCAGTTAAAGGAAGCCGGCAGAAAACACCTCTCCAATGCTGGGGGAGTTTTGGTAAATAGAGCAGCAAGATCAATCAACAATACATTTAGTGGTGGTGGTGGTGGTGCAACAACTCAACAGTGGGGACTACCTGTTGGATTGTCACATGGAGTAATGGAACAATTAACTGATGCACAATTCAGAAGGGTGGACATGTCTCCTCTTAAACTGAAGAGGCCACCAACATCGTCTTCTTCTAAACAATCAGCAAATAAAAAGGCAAGAAGAGTCAAAAAGCAACTCACTAGAGAAGATATTTTTGGTCCTGTAAGACGTGCTGCTTCAGCTGCTGTCAAATGAAAGCGAGGAGGTCATCGTGCTGCTGGCAAATAGTACCAACTACACACACAATAGAGCTCACTCAAAAAACATTCACAACAACAACAACAACAACAATAAACCCTGAAAATGCTGCGTGTTTCAGAATCTAGATTGATGCTTTTCAAGCAGGATGGAGACTATGTTAATGACATTGTTGACCATATTGAGGTGGAGATGCAACCATCTACAGAACCAACGAAGGATATGATTACTTTTGTAGTACCTCCAGATATGGATCATTTTGTGGATTTTCAAGACCCCAAATTACACATAAAAGGAAGTGTGGTGAAGCATGATGGCACCTTTTTAACGGAGACAGATGTGGTAACCCCCACCAACTGTTTTGGATCAGCACTATTTAGCCAAATTGAAATGTCTATCAATGGGACCATTATAACTTCCAGCACAACATTACATCCATACAAATGTTTTTTTTTAAATCTTATCAACATGGATGGCAAATTAATAAATACTAACAGGGCCCTGGAAAGTTTTGTAGAATTCCCCAATCAAGAGGAGGATATTAATGACACTTTCACCTCTACAGATAAAGGAACCAATAAAGTGCTTGCTAACTACATAGCCAAGTCTAAATCATTTAATTTAATGGTACCCTTACACCTTGGTATTTCACGATGCGGAACCATTCTACCAAATCTTATCAACATGCGGCTTCATTTTACCAGACACAAACCAAAATTCTATCTGAATTATGATGCTACCAAAGGTCCCTACAAGTACAAAATTGACAGAGTGTCACTACTCATTACTAAATATAGACTTGCTGATGACATGCTGGCTTACTACGCTGCAAACCTTAAAGATAACTCTTTTTACTTCAAATTTCCAGACATTCAAATGGGTTCCCAAATTATCAATAAAGGAGTCAGCTCATTTGAATTCATCAATATCTTCAATGAAAAAGTGCCAGACAATCTAATTTGTGCTTTTGTCACGCATGACGCTTACAACGAAACACCATCTAAAAACCCATTCTTTTTTCAACATTTTAATCTTACCAGCTTGACCACCACCATAAACAATTGTCAGTACCCAGGTGGTACATCTTCTTTTGATTTTGATAATAACGACTATCTTACTGGCTACAACATGATACTTCACAACCTTGACAAAGGACCTAACAATGTACCAGCACCTCTGATCACCAGAAACAATTACAGCCAAGGCCGTACCATTTTTGTTTTTGATTTCACAGCCAACAATGCTGGGGGTGACCTCATGCAGCCATATAAATCGGGTGCTCTCACACTTTCCGGTACTTTTAAAAAACCACTGGCCACCAACATACAGCTCTTGTATTCTCCTGTGTTTAGCCAAAAAGGATACATCACCAGAAGTCGTATTGCTTTGGTTGTGAAACAGTAATTTATATCGGTTAAACAGTAATAACTAACAATCATGGATAATGTTACTCAGACACAGTGTATGAATAAAATCTTAAAATAACTAAACATGTGTGGCTGTTTTTTGGGCATTTTACCTGCAAACCATTTGCAGTGTGTTACAACACCATTTCCAACAATGAGCTTAATATTAAATACGGACCCTGACCATCTACCAGGTGAACACTGGGTTTGCATATACATTGATGAAAACAACACCTGTGAGTTTTTTGATTCATTTGGAAATCAACCATTATTTTATAACAAAGCCTGGAACAAATGGATAAAATCACACTTTAATACAAAGAAGCGTTACATGCATACAGCAGTACAAAGTGACACCAGTTTTACTTGTGGAGCCCACTGCCTATGCTACCTGTATCAAAGACACAGAGGATGCCATTTAAAGACCATTGAAAACCTGCTATATACTCCAGATAAAGACTGTAATGATGAAATGGTTGCCTTATTTGTTAAAATGCATTTAAAACCGTCACTATCATCTCTGAAAAAGCTGGCTCGATTATTTCCATTTAAACAAAGTGCAAAGTGTCTCTTAAACTGTTTATGTCTTTCAAAATGTGAAAACCAGAAAGAACCAACCAGAAGCCAGCTTTAACACTTTATTAACACCTGTAGCGACAAGCCAGCTACTTACTGAACAATTGTAGTACAATGTGTGCAAGCCAGCTTGTTTTGTCCTGACCTGATATTGGTGAACAACTGTTTATGACCTGTGACTACCTATTGGTGGATAAACATGCTGGCTTTTTAAGCCACTTGTTTTTGTTATCTTGTCAAGATATTTAACGGTGAAGACACTGTGGCTTACGTATCTGACTCGGTTTACAAACAATTACAAAATTCTCAAAAACAAACCAGTGACAGTGACGACAATAGCGACAACTACAATTCGATTTTATAATAATGGCCAACCATTAGGATTGGCGGGCACATGTCAAGTGGACTTTTGCATCATTGGCAGTTATTGCTCTCTTTGCTTTAGAAATACTATTCATGTGGCAGTCTTTTAAAAATGCCTTAGGTGATGGCGTGGTCAATAAAACCAAAATGACGGATTTACAACAGTTTGCTAGTAACATTGTCAATCGAGTTTATCAAGATGACAACATTTTATTATAATGCACACACACAGACATATATTAAATCATCACCACCATGACTCACACAATCATTCCATCACACACACACCTACACTGCACACATCTTACACTTCTACTCAGACATGGCAAAACCAAAACCAGAAAACAAATCCACAAACAAAAAAACCGACAACAAACACCTGTATAACATTAAACACACAACACCCAAACATGTTTCAACAAATTTAAAGAAAACACAACTACGATTGTCACGTAAGCACATCAAAAAAGCATGGACAGAAGCAACAATAATAACCAAACTGCCTGAAAAGATAAAACCATATTACTGCAAACATCTCAGTGACAAGGCTCTGAATTTCATCTGCGAGTGCTGCCTTAACTATGTCAGCGGCTACTTTGGAAGAAACAGGCTATCAAAAATGTTTAAATATAAAAACAACATCCTTTCAGTGGCAGACCCTGCTGTATACTCTTGGCGAAAGCGTGCAATCCTTGGTCAAAAAGGAGGTTTCATCGGACCGCTCTTGTCAATTTTGGCTCCCGTATTAGGCACTTTAATTGCCGGCAGCACATAACTTTATCATCGTCATGGTGAACAAATTTGCTTTGGTCAAAATGGAGGATGTTAAAAAGAAACATCAACAACAACCACCACCACAACAAAACCTTAACTCGTTCATACATCCTGGTGTGGTTGTACAATCCACCTACACTCGTTCACCTTTAGAACAGTTGCTGAATGACACCCAAACTAAAATACAAGCTTTACTCGACAATAACTACAAGCACATGAGTTTGCAAAAGAAAATGCAGCTTTACAATGAGTTGGTGCAACAATTTAATCAGCTCTTAGATAAACTGGAAGACAGTGGTGTACGAGTGCGTCTTCCAATAACGCCAATGAAACCAGATAGCCCTTTACCAACATCACAAAAACCTACACAACAACTACTACAGTCAACTACACCCACTCCAACACTTTCACCAACACCTCAAAGCAACACTCCAGCCAGCTCTTCTTTAAAAACAAAAACAATGCCAACTAAAAAGCCTACCAAAAGAAAAACACCAAGTACTGCACCTAAAACAACTCCAAAAAGATCCAGAGCTGAACGGGCACAAAATAGGTTTAAACCATACTACCATAGAAAAGAAATGGTAGAAGATGATGATGATGAAATGGATGCCAGACCTGGACGACGACATCATGCACTACCTAGAAAATTAAATGAATATTATTTAGATGATGACATCAATGATGAGGATGACCCTGGTACTGCTACAATGTCTAAACAAACCAAGAAAGCTGTGTTTTTAAAAGCTTTACAACAGTTAAAAAAAACCTCCAGCATGGTAGGCGTTATGGCTAAACCAAAAGCTGCTATACATTCCAAAAGAAAAACCACACAAAAACAAAAGCAGCAAAAAGGAGGACAAAAAGGCCGAACATCCACTTTGCTAAAAAGAACAAAACAACAAACGATGAACAACAAACAAACATGGCTTTGCTACAAACCTTTACACTGAATGCTGTATTTCTTTTTGCTGAAATAAAACTTTTTTTTGCTGAAGATAATTGTTTTTAAACTTTTTTTAAAACGCCACAAATACACTTTTTACATTTGAACACTATTTTTTATTCATGACAACTGTAAAGACCAACTAAATGTTCATTACAATCAGGATTAGCCTTTCGCTGGCTTAGTATTTTGCTATCAACTTCATCTAATGATACATGTGGACGGTGTTCCAGATAATCATCTTTTATCATTTTCACATGCTCATCAATTACTTTTGCAATGACAACCATAATCTCAGCAAATTGCACACCACCCTCTCGATCCACCCCCATACAATCAAACACTTTATTAAAAACATAGTACAACTCCCCACTATCAGTAGCACCCCTATTACTAGTAACAATTGTCCATTGCTCTGCTAGACGATCATGGTTCAGTATTATATTTTCATATTTTTCCTGGATACTATTTGACAGCTTCCATCCTCCTTTGCATGGTTCATTATCATCCCGGATATATCGTTTTAATGCCACATCTTTATTTAACATCTGATATTCATCAGCATCATTTTGGTCCCGGGCATTGCAGCATCTACACAACAACAACAACAACATTGTTATGATTAAACATTGCATTAATATTTAAAACCAAAAAATCATTTGCATTACCTTTTAAAATCCTTTTTGATATCTGCATTCATCATCATACCCAACATTTCATTGAACAAACAATGAAGCTCCAACAATCTGGATGGAGAACTATCATACAGCTCCAGGGCCACTACTCGACCATTACCAATATCTGCTTGTAGTTCTCGCCACTTTTCATGCATGTTTCTTCCATATTTTTGGAATATGGCCTGCAACTTTTTACCATATTCCGCATTGGGATGAATCACAGCATCCAACTTGTTGCATACATACATCATTTCATGTCCAAGTAATTCATCCTTTTTTTGCTCTTCTTCATTGACATCATCTTCATCATCCTCAAATGCCCATTCATTGTCATATTTAGCTTTGTACCCAACTGCAATCAACAAAGCCTGCTTGCTATTATACAGTTTTTTGTAGATTTCTTCCACCATCTCCTCCGCCTCAAAATAGTCGTAACGACCATAGATACATCGTCGTCTACACTTTTCACCACCTGTCAACTGCTGAGTTTGTGTGGACATTTCACACATCCACCCCTGCAGCAGATACATGGTTACTGCTGTTAGCAACTCACGTATTCTACAGATGTAGATACTGTGGTATGTTTTCCTCACATACTTCTCAAACTCCAAACATTCTTTCTTAACATCTTCTAACACATCCAATGATTCCACAGATGAGATGGATGATGGGGCTATTTTTGATTTCAAGAAATAGTACCTGCAATTCATGCATTCACATTATTCATTGACTATTATTAACTATATGTTATGTGATCACATTAATAACACTACAACCAATAATAGTTACCAAACAAGCAGTTTGACACAACGATTCACATTATGTTCTCTTTTTCCATTGCGTGTCCTTGTTTCCTTTTTCATGTTATTGGTATTAGTGTTATCAATGTCCATATTGTTTACCTCAAACACAAGCAAAAACAATGTCTCCAAATCTAATATCCTCTTTGATATCTATTTTATATATAAAAACATTTATCAAAACAATGTTGTTTTGAAAGCATTATAACAATGTTTACTTACAACAATCAACAGCAGCAAATCGATTCCACAACAGCACAGACAAGTTTTTTTCTTTCTTAGCACAACAGAAGAATAAGTGTCCATATCCATTTCACTGTGCTTATATACACCATTTTTACTGGCTTCTGGCTTCCAACATTTCATTTTTATTATGCACAACGACTGGCTTCTGGCTTTCCTACATGTTTTAAGGCTTTAAACGTTTTAGCCAGCTACAGACTTACTTTAAACATTTTAGCCAGCTACCACACAGATGACTCATAAGCCTTAGCCAGCTACCACACAGACGACTCATAAGCCATTGCTTTGCCATTTCCACTGGCTTCTTTAAAACATTTTGCTTTATTCAACATCATTCCTAAAAACCATTTACTTCTCTGGGACTTTTGTGACCCCTTGGTAACCTGATTGTGTTAATGTAACATCATGTTGATGTCCTTTTGTCATATTTGCTGATTTATGTTTTTTCTTATACTCTGGTTTTATTCTAAACTTTTTTTTTTCTTATTTTTTCAATCCTACACTTACATCTTCCTTTTCATTACTTTAACTTTCATTTACTTTTCATCTTCATCTATTCCTTCTTCATCTAGTTTTCATTTTAATTTTTTCATTCTTACATTTTAATCATCTCTCATTTATTAAAACACGCCTTCTTTACTATAAACGTCATCCGGACGTTACATTAACACAACCTTTTTACCCTGGGGCTACAAAAGTCCCAGATAAGCACACCCTTTCCGCGCCCTGTTTTTGGTTCCCTTATGCCATTGGCTGTTGCGTTTTTTACAATGTCTTATTGGCTGTTTAACTTATTTGATGCTCTCCTATTGGTCTGGAGGAACTCTGTACCATACTAAACATTTTGATGGGTTTGTTCTTCTTCTGATGATGAATAGATGAAGAAATCATCATTATAATAATCATCCACGATTTCATTTCTCTATTTACATTAATATGTGATGCAAAAATGGATGCAAAATATTTCATTTACAAAAATATTTATTTGAAAAAATAAGATAAACAATAATTAATTGTTTATAATGTTTAAGCAGGTTGTTCCAAAATATAATCAAAAATTACTTGTTTAAATAATAAAGTCAAAAATGGTTAAATATGCAAACTACCAGGCACCAGGTAACTTGGACAATAAATCCAAGTTATCTTCCAGCCAAAGATTACCATGACTTTTACCATGTGGAGTCTGGTTTAAGTCTGATCTGATACATTAACTGACTGCCCTTTTTATACTCAATCTGGCAAGTCACATGACTAAACAAATTCATTCTGGAAACTTCCAGAAATTAATTTAACCATTGATTAAAGATTACATCATTACACAAATATAAACAATCCTTGAACATCATCAAATTAAACAAACACTAAGAATTTCTCATTTACATATTTAGCAATGATCAAATTCCAACAAGTTCCCCTAATTTGGGCATAGCTAAACATAACAATTTCAACTTTTTAAATAACAAAATTTTCTGCAAATTCTTAGTTAAAGCATCAGCAGCATTTTCCTCTGATGACACATATTCAACACTAATAATCTTATCAATAATCAACTTTCTTACAAAATGAAAAGAAATATCAACATGTTTCAATCATTTAGTTGAATAATCAACTTGCGCATAAATTATGGCCGAACGATTGTCCATTCTTGTCTGGAATGGTCTTTCCACTCCTAAATTCAGTTTTTTAAAGAACTGATTGTACCATACTAACTCTCGACCAAGACCAGCAAAAGCTATGTATTCAGCCTCTGTTGAAGAATTTGAAATACAAGTCTGCTTAGCACTTGACCAATCAATAAGACTGTTCCCCAGATAAACACACCAACCTGACATGCTGATTCTATCAAGTCTATCAGATGCCCAATCAGAATCTGAATAGGCTGTCAAGTTCAGAACTTTTCCTGTTTTAAACTCTAAGACATAGTTCTTAGTAGAACCTAAAAAATGTAAAACATGCTTTAACTGTTTCCAATGAATGGCCTGTGGATTCTTATTGAACTGGCTTAACTTAACAACAGCAAACAAAATATCAGGTCTAGTACAATGGGCTATGTACAAAAGGCTTCCAAGAAGACTTCTGTACATTGTGCTGTTAGGTAAATGCTTACTGGTTGCTACAAAATCCACAAACTTAACTGAAACGTCCATTGGTGTGCACACTGGTTTACATTCCTCTAAACCAAATCGCTTTAGCAATAGTGAAATCATAGTAGTCTGAGACAAGAAAACATTCGTTTTACATACGTAGTCGAATGCAATGCCAAGGTATTGTTTGCATTGACCTAAATCTCGAATTTCATATGATTCAGACAATTGTACTTTAAATTTCTCAATCAAATTTGGTTCACCAGTAATTAACAAATCATCTACATACACTACAATATATAAATCCCCTCTGAAGTATAAATTTGAAGCAGTTTCCAACTGAACAAAACCAAGAGTTTTCAATGTTGTGTCAAGTTCAATATTCCATTGACGGCCAGACTGTTTTAATCCATACAAACTCTTATGGAGCTTGGCTACATGGTCATTAGGCCACTGATAACCCACTGGTAAGTTCATGAAAATCTCCGCATCTAACTCAGCATATAAATAAGCACATTTAACATCCAATAATCTCAAAGGCCACTGTTTGTGACTGGCTATTGCAGCAGCAAACCTTATAAGATTCAATGAGGCAACTGGAGAATATGTTTCTCCATAATCTACCCCCTCTACTTGTGAAAACCCTTGAGCTACAAGGCGTGCTTTATACCTCACCATTTCCCCTTTCTCATTAGTCTTTTTAGCAAAAACCCATCTACTGCCTACAATCTTTTGATCACTAGGCTTTGGTAGAACAGACCACACTTTTTGCTTGTCCAAACTAGCCATCTCCTCCTCCATGGCTTCCCTCCACTTTTCAGCATCAGGGCCAGAAAGAGCAGATTGAATGGACAAAGGCAAATTGTGTACACTGTTAATACTTCCTTGAGTTTCAGTCTTTACTCTAGAAGAGCCAATTTCAGTTTGTCCCCATTTAGTATTTAACTTCAATGGAAAACTTTTTGTTTTGGCTTCTCTAGCTGGCTGTTTTCTAGGAGGACTGTGCTCACTTCTGAGTCTTTTAGGATGCCCTCTATGTGCAGGTCTTTCAAGCACTTGTTGATCACTACCATTACTTTCCCCATTGGAGTCACCATTAGCAATTTGATCCAATGATGATTTTGACTCTTCAGTTACCTCATCAACATCAGAACCAGCAATATCCCAAAAAGAAATACCCCTACTAGGCATTTGAACCCTTGTTTTTAGTGTTTCCCAACCCCAAGCATTTTCAGCAAAATGTACATTCTTTGTTTCAACCATTTTCCCCTTACCATGTCCCGTGGGACACCAAATTCGATAACCAATGGTGTTTTGGGCATAGCCCACTAAGATCCCACGCTCAGCACGAGGATTAAGCTTGCTACCTCTTTGTTGCTTAGGTAAATGCACATAAGCCAATGACCCTAAAACCTTAAAGTGTTTAATGGACACTGGCCTTCCAAGCCAAATAGAGTTAGGTGGTTGAAAATTAATACTTCTGCAAGGTGTTCTATTATGAACATGAGAAACTGCATATGCTAATTCACCCCAAAAATAATGAGGTAATTTACTTTCTTTTAAAATACACCTTATTTTATTCATTATAGTTCTGTTCAGGCGCTCTGCAACACCATTCATCTCTGGTGATTCTACTGAAGTAACCTCATGCTTAATTCCTTCATTTAAGCAC
>JAAFCF010007119.1:8480-26004 GCA_013389785.1 Helicorthomorpha holstii | reverse complement strand
ATTGGCATATTGGTACAGCAGTAGACAGAGGTAATTGGGATCAATATTCCCATATTATTTAGAGTCTAATTCTACATCTAAATTTACGTCTCACTATTTTGTCCAAAAGTACATACTTCTAATTCAGAATTGAGGTCTGTCAATGTCTGAAATAGGAAAACACATTAATAAACATATTTCAACAAGCAAATGCTCTTTATGAGCCAAATAACAAATGATAAACATATTAAACCATCAATGGAATGGCAACTGTGGCAAAATGAAGACCAAATACGACGATTAATGAAACCAAAAACACAACAACATTCCCCTTTTTCATTTATTGCGAATTTACACAAAATTTTGAAAAACTGAAACCTGAATTACCAAATTAAACTAAAGACTTAAACAATTTAGAAACTATTAACTTATGAGCTGGGCCTTTAAAAGGCTTAGTAAGAAAATCAGCTAAGTTGTCATCGGTGTTGACATAACAAAGCTCAAAATCATTTCTTTGGACACAATCCCTTAAGAAATGAAATTTAGCATTGATATATTTGGACCTGCAATTTTCAATTTGATTAGTTGCCAATTGAATGGCAGATTTATTATCACAAAATACTAAAGGTAAATCAAATTTAACTATTCCCCAGTTAAAAAGAATCTGGTTCAGCCAGAGCAATTCTTTAGCCACCTCAGTCATTGCTATGTACTCACTTTCCATAGAAGACAAGGCCACACAAGATTGCTTAGTACTTCGCCATGATACTATGCCATTTCCACATTTGACAATAAATCCAGAAATGGATTTGCTGTCAAATGGGCAAGCTATCCAGAATGCATCTACGTATGCATGCAGTCGTAAATCCTTGCTCATGTTACCACATTTACCTTTAAATAAAGTCAACACATATAACTTAGTAACGTAGACGTAGCTAACAAGTCTCTGCAACTGGTCCCAATGGTGGATGGTTGGGTTTTCAGCATACTGCGCCAAGAAAATCACTGCAACTGAGATGTCAGGTCTGCTTCTTTGCGCTATGTAGAGTAAAGCACCAATTACATTTTTATAAGGGACTTTAATACTTTCCCCTTTAAATGATTTCTGAGTAGCTTCCTTTACAAGTGGTAGGGAGGTTGGTTTCAACTTAATTTCAGGAAACGTAGTCGCCAATGCTTCTATGTGTTCACCTTGATGAATACCAATATATCCTTCCTTTTCCATGAAAATCACACCAAGAAGAACTGTGATGGGCCCCATTGCTTTGGCGTCATACACACTCTGTAAATCACTAATTGTTTCGTTAATCAATTCATTAGACATTGCAAACAAAGCTACATCATCAACATAAACTGCTAACACAATATGCGATTTCTTTGCATATAAACAAGCTGCACCATCAATGCTTCTATAATTTAATTTACTCAAAGCTGTACCAAGGTGTAGGAACCACTCTTTCCCACTTTGGTGCAAACCATACAATGCCTTTTTCAAGGAAAGGGCACTCCCCAAGTGCTCAAACCCTACTGGAGGCTTCATCAAAATATTGTGATGTAAGTCACCATATAGATAAGCCCCTGCTATATCTAATTGATGGTGCTTCCATCCTCTCTTACCAACTAAGGCAGCAAAACATAAACATATTATGGAGAAAGTAATTACAGGGGAATAAACATCATCAAAGTCCTCTCCTTCGACTTGTCTATGTCCACCTGCTACTAATCTAGCTCTAAATCGATATACATGACCTTCTGGATTTGTCTTCACAGCAAAGACCCAACTGATAGGTATTGTACGTTGTCCTGGTCTTGGCTCTACCACATCCCAAACGTCTCTTTTGTGCATCAATTCGATCTCCTCCTCTATAGCTTTGCTCCATTCATCAGCAAATTGAGATTCCATAGCTTGTCTGTATGTCTTTGGAATCTCAACATCCGCTCTGGTCAGTCAAATACCGGCTTGGCTAGTAAACCTTGCACTAGCCTCTGCAGACTCTTCAGTATCTGAATCTATTTCCCATTGCTCCAATTTCTTTCCTTGTGTTTTCTGAAATTTAGCAAAGTCAAGATTAAATTCTTTACTCTTTGGGATTTTCTTTTCAGCTTCCTGTCTGCTCCTCAGCGGATATTCGTCTTTCTCTTCTGGTGCCCTAGGATTTCTCCTTGCTGGTTGCTGCAATCCACTTGGCCCAGGTACATTCTCATCAACTGCTACAGCTGGCCTCTCATCTTTCCTGGGAATCTCTGTAATACCTTCAGCAATGATTACAGGAGCTCTTCTTACAATATTTCCAGGAGTTACAGGTGTTGTTACATCGCCAAAATCGTCATCATCGTCATCGTCCACTCTAAAATTACTTAAACCTTCATTAGACATGTTTTACCATCTCCATAACAGATTTCTTCATTGAAAGCCACAGCTTTGCTTTCAACAATCTTGTTCTGCTCAGGTAACCAAATGCGGTAGCCAATTGTTCCAAAGGCATACCTGACCATATACCCAAGATCGGCATTATTTTCCAACTTATTCCTTAGTTGTCCAGATTTGTGTAGATAGGCAGCACATCCAAAACGCCTCATATGCTTGATGGAGGGCTTCCTATTGTTCCAAATCTCAAAAGGTGTTATAAAGTTAATAGAACGATGACCCAATCGATTATATATGTATGTAGACGTCAGGGCCGCTTCCGTCCAGAATTTCAGCGGAGGTTTGCTCTCAAACAAGAGTGACCTCAACCTTTGGACTAACATGCGATTATATCTCTCAGCCACTCCATTTTGGCTGGGAGTATACACGTTAGTCTTTTCGTGCTGAATTCTCACTTTTTGGATAAACTGCCCCATTTCACGGGAGCAGAATTCCATCCCGTTGTCAGACCGAATGCGTTTTACCTTTTTGCCCGTCTGTCTTTCCACTTTTACCACATAGTCCTTTATTTTCTTCACACATTGTCCCTTATTCATCAAGGGAATGACGTTTGCTTTTCTGCTAAAATCATCTATTATAGTCAATAAGAAACGTTCACCATTTAGGCCAAGTTTCGGGGCTGGTCCCCAGCAATTGACGTGTATTAAGTCCAAAATCCCAGTTGACTTAATTGGTGTCAGAGCCTTACTCCTTGCTTTAGTAGATTTAGTTCTCTTGCATACGTCACAATGCTCAATGGTCGCAGACGCTTTCTTTGTTGGCAATCCAATCGCTGTGTCACCTTTAATCATGTTCTCGATTGTTTGGTGGCCTGGATGGCCTATTCTGCTGTGCCAAAGCTCACCTGAAGTCAAACACATGACTTCCCCTTTTCTAGGCATCACTGGCACTCCCTTTACGATATAAAAACAATTAGACAATGATGCTTCAAAAAGAACTTTTCCAGACTTTGTCTTCACGACATGTTTCCCATTTGCAGTGATTTGGACCATCCCATTCTGGTCTATTCTTGATCCACTGATCAAATTCACCCTGGATTCCGGTGTATATAAAGTTTCCGTCAGCGTTACTGTCTGCTTTCTTACGCGGAAAATGATGTCACCTTTGCCCTTTATATCTACGGAGTCGCCTTCTCCTGTAGTACTGGCCTTCCCTTCATAATTCCGGAAGTTGTGAAACCATTCTTTGTTATTGCAGAAGTGGCTGGTGGCTCCATTGTCAATAATCCATTCACACTTCTGCTTATCGCCACGTGGTCCATTAGTTGCATAGCTAGAGATACTAAAAGTCATTAAGATACAGTCATTAAACTCTGGATTATTTAAATTGATTTCTTCTTGATCTTCATCTTGCTCAGTCAGTCTGGCCACTGGCTGTGCCGCCCTGCATTCTTTGGCGATGTGGCCCAGCTTCTGGCATCGAAAACAAGTCAATTTCTTCTTTAAATTGTTTCTAGAATTTTGATTAGTATTCTTAAAGCTTTTCTGTTGACCTCCAGTCTGCAAAACATCAACTTGATTAGAATTATTATTAACAACATTAGCATTTTTATTCTTTTTCTTGGTTTTTCCATTGTTCTCAGGCCCCTTGCTTACATAGGACTGAGAGTGGCCATTTTTGCCATTCATTGCAATCCTCTGCTTAACGCGCAAATCCTCAGCCATCAGTTCACTTTTTATTTTGGCTACTGTGAACTGGTCATCTGGCAGCTTATACAACTGCTGGACAACCGGTTCGAACATATCCGGCAAACAACTAATAATTGTACAGCACAAATGCTCATCAGTAATGGCAAAACCCGTGTTCCTGATGTCTTCAGCCAAGTCAATCACGCGCGTAATAAAAGATTGTATTGTCTCACTAGGCTTCATTTGCATGAGCCCCAACTCCCTTAACAAAACACAACGCCTTGCCCTGGAAGTGGGCTCAAAAGCCTTTTTCAACTCATCCCAGGCTTCCCTGGGATTTTTCATGCGTTTAATCATACGTAATATGTCTGGGGTAACATTCATGGCTATGGTCATATAAGCCGAACTCCTTTGGCAATCATAGCGCTTTTGTACCTTGTAAGACGCATTTTCGGGAAGGGGCCTTTCGGTCCCATCCACGAAGCCCCAAAAATCAATACCAGAAAGAACAACCTCTATTTGATCTTTCCAGCTTGCATAGTTAGTGCCATCTAATTTTTCTATAGGAACGTATTTTAATTGCTCACCCATTTTTATGAATCTTTAAAATAATCCAACTAGAAGTAAACAGCACACACACACAATTGCAATTAATTAATTGCTATAAATTCACAATCCACAATTTGTATTTGCACAACAGCAAATACGATGCACTTAATGAAGAAGAGGTGTCCTAGTCCACTATTGCACTGCAGCCCTTTGTCTCACTAAAGGCTGATGCAATCTGTTGAAAGAGGTCTCCTTTGTCTTCCACTGGCTTCACACAATTTGTTAAATTCGTTGATAAAGTTAATGGACTACTCCTGGGCCCATAACCATTGTTGTGGTGTATTGCACTACACTATGATTTTCCTAATGATTAACTATTCAATATGCATTAATCAGTTAGCTACTCTGATTATGCACAAATCGTAGTTAACAAAGGGAATTCCTGTAGACCACACTCAGCAGACGTTTTCGACTCAATTAGCCTTTATCTGGTGAATCTAACGTATTTATGTTTGGTCTATTGGCGTCGATTCTACTTAGGGCGCCTGCGCTCTATTTGTAATCGATGATTTAGACCTTACGCAGCGTAAATTCAAAGCTCCTGTAGTTAACTTATAGCTACTTTATTGAAAGATAAACTTTTAGTTAGTTAAAACTAAATAAATACGATAAACGGAAGTTAAGGTTAAAGTTCAAATTGATTTATTTAATAAAACATTAAACAAACTGACATACAATGAACATTGCATAGCAAATACGATCAAAATATTGTTAAGAGCGTTATTGCGATGTTATCATGTAGAGGTCCTAATCAGAAGTGACTTGGGACCTCTCAAAATGCAATACGTGACCTTTTAACAGAAGGTCAGCAAGGTCAGACTGTTTTCCTATGGGAGTCCGACGCTTCATAGACTCAATGGTGTAATGTTAATGCCATTAGAAAACAGGCTGACTTCCTTAGTTAATGGTAAAACGCATTAAATGGAGAAGTCAGACTCTTACATAGAGTCGCGTATATGATAAACATAATACAGACGTTACAAACGCGTGGTTAATCGCTATTAACCACGAAAACAATATTGCCGTAAATAAAATATTATTAATACATTAATTAATATTAAATACAATTAAATTTAACGATAAATTTAATCGTTTTGCGTAAACAAATTATTTAGCTTGGTAACGGGCTTGCGTTAGTGCCGTTACCATAGCAACGTAAACACACATTCAAATTACACAGTAGCATACAGTGTATGCAAGTTAGATCAATTTAGTCTTCGATTTAGTTAAATCGTTATAAACTCTTTATATATTCCAAATATTAATCTAATCGATGATTTAAGTAATAAATCATCGTTAGATTATTCTAAAATCATTTATTTAATTTAATTTAATTATCTTGCTAAATGTACCGCTTTGGCAACATCGCCGTTGCAAAGCGTACATAGCAAGTTACCGATCGCGCATCGGTTGTGCGCATCGATATGTTATCTTTAATCTTAGCTTTAAAATAATTTCTAAAATGATTGTTTTAATTTTAAAACAATCTAATATTAATTTAAACATTAATTCTATAACGTAAATAATTAATAGTTATTATTTACGTTCACCGTTAGTTGGCAACATTGCCATTACATGAGTCCCAATGCGTCATTACATAACGCACATTAATACAAGGGACTATTTCGCCGTTAAATATTTAATTTGCTCAAATTAAATATTCATCGGCTTTAAAAACAAGTTATGCATAATTAAATATTATATATTTAATTATTCTTTAATCGTTTCTATAGTTAGTTTAATTTTAATCGCGTTTATTAGATTTGCATTACGTCATGCGTATAGACGTAATGTTATCTCATCCATTCGCTTTCAAGATGGCGGGTCTTACGGTTGGCTCCGCCTCAGTCACGAGTGTTATATAAGCCAAAATTGGATTACGGTTTACCCTCTCGGTGATTAATTGATTACCGAGAGGTCTGCTGAGCTGGGCAGGTAATATAAACTTTAATTATGCATGTTTTCTTTTATAATTTGCATGGATGGCTCATTTTGAGCCATCGGAGCTCTCGCCGGTAGGCTGAGCTTCGCCTCCGTCAATCGGCGGCAGGCTTGAAGCTCGCCGACGGCTGATTACATAACAAGGGAATATACGCACAACAATTTACTAACTTAAATTGACTTGTTCTACTAATTTATTTATTCCAAACTAGTTACTAATTATTATGCTATGATTAATAAATTCTCCACATGAGAATAAATTAAATCGCTATAATAAACTTTAAAACTATTCAATTATGGATCTAAAAATCAGTAGGTCTTTATTCATTGAAAGACACACATCAAGTGAAAATCCAAAGTACATGTACGCGTATTGCGGCGTATGCAAAACGCGATTTGAATCACTATCCCCGCTGGGATATTACAATTGTATTAATTAGAATTAGTATGCGACTAATTTTCAATATAATAACAATTTAATGATCATTAGATAATTACTTGAAGTTCAATTAACAATATTTGCAATAACTTAAGGTTAAATGCAATGAACCAGCGCGAATCACCTTTTCTGGGTAACGCACATTTTCAATGTACCCAGAGTGACCTAAAACATTTGAAATAAACAAAAGGTCTATGACCATTAGTTAAACTAAATAATGATTGCTAAAATATATTTAATTAATAAGAATTATTAATTAAATTAAGAAATACTTAAAAGAGAATTCTAATTCAAAACACATGTTAACATGTCTGTAATTGCTTTGCCAATGTCCAAATTACTAAAAACGTCATAATTACTTTAATACTAATGCTAGAAACAAGTGTAATATCAATGATGAAAGATAAATTAATGACTAATAAGAATATACTAATGAAAAAGTTATTCTACAATTATTTATGACATTTTGGAGACTTCTAAAGTCTCGATTATATGCGTCCATAGGGGAGCATGTAAAAATCGATATATTATCGATATAATCGATTATTCTAAACTAGAGGAAGCACGCCATTACCACGTGGTGAGCATGCTTTCAACAATGAAAACTAATGCAAATCAATGAATTTAAAGCAAATAAATGAATTAAACTATTAATACTTAATAATTACTATTGGCATATTGGTACAGCAGTAGACAGAGGTAATTGGGATCAATATCCCCATATTATTTAGAGTCTAATTTTACATCTAAATTTACTTTACGTCTCTCTATTTTGTCCAAAAGTACATACTTCTAATTCAGAATTGAGGTCTGTCAATGTCTGAAATAGGAAAACACATTAATAAACATATTTCAACAAGCAAATGCTCTTTATGAGCCAAATAACAAATGATAAACATATTAAACCATCAATGGAATGGCAACTGTGGCAAAATGAAGAGCAAATACGACGATTAATGAAACCAAAAACACAACAATTAGGATGTGCATGCTAGGTATTGTAGATTATGGGGAGACTGTCTTAAGCATGAAAGGCAATTAGTTCCATTGGCAATGCCATGTAGCAATGTCAATTTCGTATGTATTTCTTGTTATTTGCATGACATTTGGCGGGCTCGCGTCCCAAACGTTGGTATACTCATGCAACCAACTTGGGGTGATTTCAGGATATGAAATCATAGCCATTCGCAAACTGGAAGTGCAAATCTGTAGTCTGGAATTGTCGCAGTTGATCGACTACACTGTCCTGGACAGCCGAAATATTCCCTTATTAATTTAGCTAGGTTCAAACGCCACTTTAACATTGGGCAATATGACATTAATTGGACATTGATCATTTTCTACTTTGTACAATGGCAGTGGCCTTGTTTAGTTCAATTGAGATCAATCCAAATAGTCATATAAACAATGTTACATTGGCTGTTGAACACATTACATTGCGTATATAATGCCGTTTGCATTATACATTGTTTTGCGTTAGGTAAATAGCGATTTACCACATCTTGAATTGACATTGATCGTTTATCAATGGTATTAATGTCGGAGCATGCTTCAGGTTAATATTGTTGATATAAATTGTAATTATCATTTTGGTGGAATGCTAAACTAGCCATTTAAGCTGCATAGTTTGTGTAAATGCAGTAGTACAATGGTTTTAGTTGTATGTTTAGCATGCATGGAGTCTGTGTTACAAATCCCAGCCTTAGCAATATTTTTCTTTTGATAATGTATAATGCTAATATCAATTGTAATGTATGTTATAGTATTAGGATGTAACTGTGACATCATGTAACTACATTAGTCTAGTGATTCTAGCAAATTCTATTTCTGGAATTGTATTGTAGATTTCCAGATAAATCTGCTTCTAGAATAAACTTATTTACTGGGTATAAAATGTGTAACACTGCACTCATTTGTTATGTGATGCAATTTAATCATGTGATGCAATTTAATCATGTAAAGTGATGACATGTTATGTTTTTCATAATCACAAGTCATGATTATTGTTTAATTTCTTATTCAGTAAATCAAGTTGTATGTTGCATTATTTTTCATTCAGTTGTTAAATAAATATTTTATTTTTGTAACTATGCAAGACTTCTTTTATTTTTGTAACTATGCAAGGTTTCTTTATGCCAGTTATTGCTGTTAACTTTCTACAAGTTCATCTGTTCTACAGTCATCAGTATTTCCACTGTTCTGCTAAATATATCTTTAATTCACCAACAATTGTGGCTTGGTGAAACACAAGATATAAACAACTGGGTTATGGATCCAGTGTTATTTTTACCACAACAAATATTACCAATTATTTAGAGTAATAATCATTGTAACTGTAATATTTATGCATGTTTGCATATTCGCAATGCAATTGTAACGTCATAGCGGAAACCGGAAGTTGCGCTACAAAACCGGAAGTTGCGCACTAATGTTTATCCGATGCGCATTACTTTTCTCTTCAAGATGATACCTTGCATGTCTTAATAGAATAATTCATTTAGGAGTTATTAATAATTTCATGCATTTACATGCGTTATATTAAAATGTAATATGCGCCACCTGCTGGGCTATGCTGCGTCATAGCAACCAAGCAAATTTCGTTAATTCAAGTTTTGAAATTTGCGCTTTCTGTTTGCTCGTAATGTCAATAGATGGCGCTGATTAAAAGGGCCTATACCTTCAATGTATAGTCGTTTGCCCTTCACTTGTATTCTTGTAACAGTATAGTAAAGTAATGAATATCATTTGATTTGTCTTTATTAAATATCAAATTTAAACTTTAATAATCAAGTTTTAACTTTTATTTTATTTTAAATCATAATTTATTTAAGTTAAATAGTTGCTTCCTGTTAACTGAAGTTAGTCAGTTTCAAGGATTGAATTAGATTAAAAATCGCCATTATTAGTAACAGCATGGTGTAGCATGCTTTGAACATTGCAACGATTTCATCATCTCTTTCATGGTTAATTTAACTGGGTTAGATTAATCAAATCATCGAAAAAGACACTACAAAATCTCTAACCGTTTATGAGATTAGCGACGCATTTACATGCACTTCCGGCTGCACTTTCGGTCACGTTAGCATGTATACGTGACCTAAGCCTTTACAATGGCAGTTAACATGCTTAACATGTTAACTGCATATGTTAGATTCGATTTCATTGTAATATGAGTAGTCATGTCCATTGACCTAATGTTAAATCGCATTGTACTGTTAGTTTATTTCAATTGTAATCGATTTGCAAAATATCTAGAGCGACTAGAGTAAGAGCCTGCACATGCGCAGATGTGCTTTCGTGCGTTTAGGCACTTTAACAGTGACGTCACGCCAACCATGACGTCAGCGCTACTTCGTTTCAGGCAAGCTAGCAATGCGTGCTAGATGCATCTTACCTCTCACTCAGTAGCGCTTTTCTGCTAACCTGTCTTCCATAGGTTAGTACACAACGATTGTTAGCACAAGTGGCTTAACTGCTTGTATTACTATTGTAATGGTTGTGTTTGCATTATATGCATTGGGTAGTCTAAAGAGTAAAATAACATTAATAAAACTCCCATTGTTTAATTAAAAGTTTGTTGTCTCTTTAATATTGTTTTAGTCTTAAGTAATTCTAAATAGTTATTAAGGTAATACTACAACTGTACAAGAAGTGCAGTTGTTCACAATTAGTTAGTATAATAGTAGTACATAAAGCAAGCTTTGGAAACACTGCAGGGCTTTAAGTGAATAGCGTCCATTGTCTAGAGTAGCTAACTATACATACCACGCCATCCAGAAATAAAGCCCACACAAACGTTTTTAAAAAGTTACATAAAATGGTGTTTTAAACACCTGCAGAGCATGAGTAAAAGTGTATAAATGCACTTTTTAATAGCTAAATGCAAGTGGAAGCGTGTATTTTCAATATCTGAAGGGATTTCGTTCACACATGTATTTAAGCAATTTTGTAAAAGTTAGTTTTACGAGCTTCGTAGAACTTGTATCACAAAATGCATGTTTGGACATCATATCTACTTATGTAGAGATGATGTTCAAACATGCATTTACATTGATTTCTTAAAGTTAAATTATCAGGTTTCATAGGGCTGAGCTTAAAGCCAGAAAAGCATGGAAGTCTATGGGAAAAATGTTGGGTCTATTTGCGTCGATTGTTATGTGCACTTAGCTTTCGACGATAAGCGACCTTACCAAACGCTTTCCAAAAGCTCCTGTAATTACTTTTATCATTAAAAGATAAACTTTCGTTAGTTATAACGAATAAAACACGAAACGGAAGTTAAGGTTAAAGTTCAAAGTTTAATTATTCATAAAACATTAATAAAACACACTAACATACATGAAAACACTTGTAAAAACACTTTTGTATAATCAAAACGCTAATACGATGTTTACAAGTAGAGGTCCTAATCAGAAGTGAGTTGGGACCTCTTTGTAAACTCAAAGAGCAACCTTTTAACGGAAGGTCAGACAATTCAGACTGTTTTCGGATACGACTCAGACGGCGCTTTATCGTCAATACTGTAATGCTAAACGTATTGGAAAACAGGCTGACATTATTAATCAATGTAAGCATTAGGCGAATGCGAAGGTCAGACTCTCGTATAGAGTCACGTATATCGCAAACATAAACAGATGCAAACAAAATGGAAATTCAATCGCAATTGAATTATTAATCGTAACATTATTATTAAATCTTAATTAAAACATTAATATTAAATTCATTCGTGAATTCAATATTCAATCGTTATTTAAATTCAAATTAGCTTGGCAACAGACTTGCGTCAATGCTGTTGCCATAGCTACGCAAACAAACATAGTAAACATACGTTGATAACGGTGTAGTAAGTAAACGGACACCCATTTGTAGGCAGGTAACTTATTTATTCGACTCTATACATTCATCATGACATTAACAACTGAACTCCACTTCACTACCCATTCCTCTTTTTATACCCAAAATCAGGGGTCAACATTTGACCCTTATTACCCAACCTTTACATTCAAATTAACCTTTGTCTATTTTACATGATTTACAAATAACCTTTATACATCACTACATCCCCCCTCACCTTCACTTTTTTATACGGCACTCAAAATCCTTATATCTAGATGGGAGCTGTCCTTTATTTTCACGAGTCGATTTCCTAGGTTCCCTCAGCTCTTCCGCACCGCCGTCACCTCCCTCCATTAACGTCACTTCCTCCGTCAAAGCACTCTCGCGAACCCCGTTTGCCTCTTTCATCACTGAGCAATGCCTACACAAATGCTGGTCACCTCGTTTCACTTCTACTTCCGCCCCACGCTGCTTCACCACCACGTATATCTAGCTGGATTCCAGTTCAAGCCATTCCCAATTGACTTATTATTTCTCAGCAGCACCTCCTGTCCAGGAAGCAGTTGTTCCAAACTCACTGTTCGTCATTTAAGATCATTGTATTGTTTTTGCTTTTCTATCTCTTTTTGATTGTGTCTGCTAATCACTGCATGTTCTTCTTTCTTTAGGCCCCGCCCAGGAGCGAAAGCTACCCGTGGTGTAAACCGTGCCATTATCTGCATAGGAGATTTCCCTGTGGACCGCTGAATCGAATTCCTATGATGAAATAAAAAGGTTTGTATTACTGTATGCAAATTATCGTTTGATTGTATCGTGATTTTAACTGTCTTTTTTAGAGTTCTAATAAACCGTTCTGCCTGGCCGTTTGACTGTGGCCACAGTGGTATTGACGGTCTGTGTATGATGCCATTATTTTCCAGGAAACTTCCAAACTCGTGTGACGAAAAAGGTGGGCCGTTATCGGTATACACCATCTCCGGTAAGCCCCATATTGCAAACTGTTCTCTTAACACTTCTTCCACCGCCCGAAATGTTGTGGACTGCACCATCTTCACGAAGGAGTATTTCGAATACAGGTCGATCCCCGCCAACAAATATCTACCCCCTGGAATACACGCAAAATCGATGGCTATCTTCTCCCATGGTCGCAACGGCAACGGGGTCATTTTTATTGGTAAATTTTGCTTTTCCTCCCGCGTCCAACTACATTGTTCGCAACTCCCCACCACACCGTCTACTGCCGCATCTAGCCCCGGGAACCACACTTTACTTCGTAAGAATTGTTTCATTTTTGTCTTTCCCAGGTGACTCTCATGTGCCAGCCCCAACACCACCGACTGCAGCGAGCTAGGGACCACCAGTTGTTCACCCCTCATCACAACTCCTTCACCCGTCACTGCCAACTCTGCTGAGACCGACTCATACACCTTTGCCTCCAAAGGAAAGTTATTCTCCTTTCCTTCACCGATCGTCAACCATTCGACCACCTTCTGGAGCACCGTATCCTTAATTGTTGCCTCCGAGAAGTCCGCCATACACAACACCCTAAGTACTGATCCTGCTGCCACTCTCGCCACAAACTTCTCCACATCCAACATAGGATCTTTCTCTGCGTTCAACAATGGGTGGCGGCTCAAATAATCTGCTGGATTAGTGCTACCTCGTATATACTGGATTGTGAACATAAACGGCTGTAACTTCATCAACAAACGCTGAATTCGAACTGAAGTTTTGTCTCTGAACTGTGATTTGTGATGATGGAGACCAACGACTTGTGATCTGTGTGGACTCGAAAACTCCTCCCCAACAGGTATACTTTAAAATGCTCTGTTGCCATCACAATTCCTAATAATTCTCTTTCTATCTGACTGTACCTCTGCTCCACCTGGTTCAATGATCTACTATAATAAGCGCATATTCTCCTTTCAGAGCCTCTATCCTGTGCCAGGATAGCTCCCACTCCCACTGGACTAGCATCAGAGATTAGAGTCGTCTGCCACTCCGGATCAAAATATTGCAAGGTTGGTGCTTTCTGAAGTAGTTGTTTTATCTCTTTCCAGGCCACTTCCTGTTTTTTCTCCCACAGGAAAAGAACCCCTTCTCTTGTCAGCCTCCGCAGTGGCTCCGTCCATGATGCCAAGTTTGGCAAGAACCTGGAACAGTACCCCACCATCCCCAGGGCGCTCCTAATCTCGTCCGGAGTCACTGGCTGTTGTAATGCTATCAGCGACTGCACCCTCTCTGGATCCAATGTCACCCCTTCTCCGGAAAAGAAATGTCCAACAAACCGCACCTTTGGCTGGGAAAAACTGCACTTAGTCTCATTCAAGGTAAGTCCCGCTTCCTGTAAAGTTCTCATAACCAACTTAAGTCTTGTATCATGTTCTAATTGTGTTTTACCACCAACCAATATGTCATCTAATTCATTTTTTATACACGGCAGCTTCGGAAGGATCCCCTCAATTGTTTTCTGGAATATCTCCGCCGCTGCATTAACTCCAAAATTCAGTCTCTTATACTGCCACACCCCCATATGCGTCGAAAAGGCTGTGACTGGCCTGGATGCCTCATCCAGCAGCAGCTGGTGGTAACCCTCATTCAAATCTAAAGTACTAAAAACTGTACAACCATTAAATTCAACAATAAAGTCCTCCAATGTAGGCATTGTGTGGTGACACCTCTGAATAGCCACGTTTGGCCGTCGCATATCTACCATAACCTTAATTTTCCTTCTTTTTTAGGCACTAACACCACCGGCGATACCCAAGTTGTGGGCCAGATACATGGTTCGATAATATCAGCTTGTCTTAAGCGTTCCAGCTCAGCCTCCATCGCTCGTCGCAGATGAAAAGGTATTCTACGATTCAATATCGCCACCGGCTGCACTCTCTCATCTACCTGCAACTTAATTTTCTTTATTTTACAGGTCCCCAAACAACCAAACAATGCCGGAAATTGCCCTCTAAAGTCTAAGGCTTCCCCAACTGCTGCCAAATTCAATGTCAACACATTCAGTCTCTCTGCTGTTGTTCTACCCAAAAGTGCAAGGCCTCCTGCTAATGAAGTCACATATATTACTGTCTTAAACTTACGATTGTTCTTTTTGATTTCCAGGACTACCCGTCCCAGAATAGGTAAAGATGCCTCCGCCCCGTATGCCCGCAACTGCATACTTGATTTTGTCAACCTGGGGCACTCCATACGTTTCCACAAACTCTTCGATATTACCGACACATCGGCTCCAGAGTCCACCAACATTGACACCTCACACCCCCCCAACTCCACCATTACCATTGGGTGTTCTTGCATCAGCGAGTTCACCGATACTGCAAACAAGTCCAAAGATGAATCCTCGTCTACCCACTGTGTCGCCTCCACTTGGTAAGTACTTTGTCTCGTATTTGTTGTGCCCCCTCTGCACACTTTAGCAAAGTGACCCACTTTTTTACACTTGTTGCATGTTTTTCCAAATGCAGGGCAGTTACGATGACCCCCTTCATGGAAGTATGCCGCCCCACACCCAAAACATGCAACCTCCTGCTTTCTCTCACTCTCCCGCGTCGATGGGCCCGCTGGCGCCGATGCTCGCCTTGTCTGCTGTCTCGCCCGAACCGACGCCACTGCAGTCTCACCTCCCACATCACCAGAGATCTTATACTGTAATGTCTTGAAAGTTGCTGCCTCCACCGAATTTGCTATGTGGATCAGTGCGTCGAGTGTAAGGTTTGACACCTGTAGTGCCTGCATACGAATCTTAATATTATGTGTATTAATTAATGACGTTAATAGGATTGCCCGATCCAAAGGTGACATGGAGGTGTCCTCGAAATTGCACTTTTCCGCCAACACCCGCAGGCGACCCACAAAGTTCACAAATTTTTCATCAGGGCCCTGCAATACACGTCTCATCACGTACTTTTCGTAAAACGCGTTGCGATGCGAGTTGAAATTACTAGTCAGTTTATCCACCACATCCTGAAAAGTGTCTCTTGCCGGATCCGCTGTATACAACCGACGGTAAGCAGCCTCCAATGCTGGGCCACCATAAAAAAATAACGCGTCTAAATGTTTCTTAGGGTCCACTATATCATGCAGACTGAAAGCTCGTTGCAAATACCTTACCCAGTCTGCCCAATGTTCTATCAGATCATCACTTGAAGACTCAGCCCCTGGATCGAATGACGGGATCTTTGAAAACCCCCCAAAACCGGATGACCGAAATGCTGGAGCCGACTCTGACTCCATCACACCCAGGTATAAAGTCACAAACAATTATTTATATTTACTTTTATGTACACCGTATATATTTATTTTCCTCGTCGCCAATTGTAGTAAGTAAACGGACATACATTTGTAGGCAGGTAACTTATTTATTCGACTCTATACATTCATCATGACATTAACAACTGAACTCCACTTCACTACCCATTCCTCTTTTTATACCCAAAATCAGGGGTCAACGTTTGACCCTTATTACCCAACCTTTACATTCAAGTTAACCTTTGTCTATTTTACAACATGCTTTACAAATAACCTTTATACATCACTACAAACGGCAAACGTAATTATAAATCATACAATCTATTTGGTTAATATCTAATCGATGATTTATTAATTAAATCATCGTTAGATGATTATTAATTAATTACTTCATTATTGCGAAGTGTACCGCATTGGCAACATCGCCATTACTAAGTGTACTTTCGCAGTTACCGTACGCGCATCAGTTCTGCGCATCGGTTCGTTTAAATTCGTTTCAAAGTTAGTTATCATTCAATTAATTGATTGTTTAATTTAAACAATCATAATTAAACGTGTTCCATATTATAAAATTATCGTAAACAATTATTTAAATTGTTTACGTTGGCCGTTATCTGGCAACACTGCCATTACAACAGGTATCAAGCGTTAGTTACATAACGCGCATTGATACATTACATAATTACGTCATTAAACATTTAAACGCTCAAATTAAAAGTTTATTGGCGTATAAACAAGTTGATGCATAATTAAATAAGTTTGTTTAATCAATTAAAAGTATTCAAATCGTTTCTACGATTTAATTTCATCGTATTAATGTTTGCATTACGTCATCGCAATACACGTAATGCATAACAGGTCATTCGCTTGTAAGATGGCGGGCCTTACGGTTGGCTCCGCCTCAGTCGCAAGTGTTTAGGTACACAATATGGATTACGCGTAATCATCCGATGATTAATTGATCATCGGATGATCAGCTGAGCGGTTTCAGGTAAATATCTCTTTTTCAATTATGCATGTTTCATGTTTTGATGGTTTTAATTGAAACCATCGGAGCTCTCGCCAGTAGGCCGGGCATCACTCCCGTCAATCGGCGGTGAGCGAGGCTAAGCCGACGGCGAGTTACGTAACAAAGGGAAGACACGCACAACAAAAAATCATGGATTTTCTATCCTTTTGAAAACCAAACGTTTTTAAAAAGTTACATAAAATGGTGTTTTAAACACCTGCAAAGCATGAGTAAAAGTGTATAAATGCACTGTTTAATAGCTAAATGCAAGTGGAAGCGTGTATTTTCAATATTTGAGGGGATTTCGTTCACACATGTATTTAAGCAATTTTGTAAAAGTTAGTTTTACGAGCTTCGTAGAGCTCGTAAAACTAACTTTTACAAAATTGCTTAAA
>JAAFCF010007118.1:0-10518 GCA_013389785.1 Helicorthomorpha holstii | reverse complement strand
AATGTCATGCAGCAGTTGAATGTTGGCTTTTAAGTTGACATTTTCTCATCGTACTTGGTCACTTGAAGCTTTAACTTGTCTACACAAAGACACAGCTTCAAGGTGTAAATGTTTTAAATAAACCAGTAAAATCAACCACAATATGAAGAAAAATGCAAACAAAGCAATGAATATCCATACATAGTATGGTGTTGTTGGTATGTAATATGCAGTTGTAGATGGCAATGGTAAAGTATTGGTAAAATTAGTTGCTGTTGTTGTTGTTGTCATAGTGCTGGTTAATTTTAGGTTTGGTAACTTATAATGTACTGAATAGTATTTTACTACCCAGTAAGAATCATTGATTACTTCTAAGTAGCTAAGCTGTTGGGTCATAATCTTATAACCAATAAAATAAAGTGAAGAATAAATGTATTTGCACATTTTTATATAGTAAAAAAAGGGAAGTGAAAAATAGGGGGCGGTCTTAACTAAAAATGAAAAGGGCTGGACTTAAGGCAAAATTTTGGGGTATAAATATAAGAGTTTCTAAGGATTCAAAAATTATTAACTATGAGTTTAACAACAAACTTACCTTCTTCTCCAATGAATCAATCATCATCATTGTTACCAGTTGCTTCAGCAGTCAAAGGTGTAACAAAAATTGTTCAAATAAAAAACATTTCATAATGTAATAACAATTACTGTTTAATTTGAATTTAGATGAAGTGTATCTGGCAATCCCTGATGAGGAATTTATAAACAATGGCTTTTTCCCTCTTGGAGGTAACGGTGCAACAAAAGTTTGTTTGAAATATGGAAGTGTATATGTGGAAATACACCAACACTTAAAAGACAAAAATAATGGTGATCAGCATTACACCAAAGTCGGTATTTGCTTAAAGGAGGACCAATATAAAGCTCTCATTGGGTTTCATAATGCAATTTCGGAAAAGTTGGAAATCTACAATGACGAATTGCTGAGCATAGCAGCACGTGAAGCTGAAAACTGTATTGAGCATGCAAAACGGTTGAAAAAAATGATGTCTAAATAATATTTTTGTTACTAATTAGTACTGAAGTTGTAACAAAAAAATAAAATGTTTAAAATGTAAATCAAATGTCTATAAGATTCAATATATATATATCGTCAGTGTAGATGCAACATAACAAATCTCAGTTTTTCGAATTTTTCAGGAGAGCGAAAAAACCTTCTTGTTCTTACATTGTCAGCCTGCATAAACCATGTTACAAAATCTTAAACTCTAGAAAACCTAAGTGGGATTTTCATGAACTAGAGATTTCAGGGAGATTCAGCGGAACATTTTGCACATCATGATATGTGTAACTGAATTTAGCCCTAAAATGAGTTTTGTCATGTTGCATCTACAGTGACGATATATATATATATATGTTAGATTTAGTTTCTCTTTAAATGCAAGTATAAAAGCTTTGCTGTAGCATCATAAACTTGTCATAAATGGTTACACACTCATTGAGTAAAGCTTATATAAATGAATGAATATGATGTGAGATTTGAGCATCTATTCACCGCTATTGTGTGCGGCCCAACTGGAAGTGGAAAAACAGTGTTTGTAACAAATTTACTAAAGTTTGCCGATCAACTAATAAAACATACACCAAGTGTATTTATGTGGTGTTATGGAAAAGCCGAAGCAATACCAAAAAGTCTTTTAGACCATCCTGCAATTCAGTTTTGTAATGGATTAAATGACTTAAAAAGTAGTCTTGAAGCTTTAAAAGGACTAAACATTTTAGTTGTTTTAGATGATTTAATGGCTCAGTTAGATGATTCAGTGTGTGAAATGTTCATTAAAGGTTCACACCATGACAACTTAAGTGTAATGTGTCTTGAACAAAACATATTTCCCAGTGGAAAAAATATCACACAATAAGTTTAAACAGTCATTACATGGTTTTGTTTAAAAATCCTCGAGATCAACAACAAATTAGAATTTTGGCACAGCAAATGTATGGGTCTGACTAGAAACTTTTGGTGAGCACATATCAGCATGCAACTGAAGACATTCCACATGGTTATTTGTTGATCGACCTGAAGCAGGCTACTAAAACTGCTGTGCGCTTGAGAACTTCAATATTTCCTGTTGAGCAAATGTATGCTTTTGTTCGTAAAAAGAACTAAAGTATAAAATATATAATGTTTGTCTAGAGCTGCTAATAGTACATTTATAAAAACATAATTGATGAAGCAAGATGTCGCTAGAAGAAGTCAAAAAATATTTTCCAACTTTAGAAAAGCTAGGAGCAACAAAAACAAAAAAGAAAAAACTTGCCATTTTAAAAAAACATGGATGGCCTCTGCTTAAGTCATTATGTGCATGCTGCTACAATGTGAGGGAAAATGACTACCCTATAAAAGACGAGGAAACATTTCTAGCGCTCAGACGTAATTGTAAACATATTGAGAAACTGTCTAATAAAAAAGTAAAGCGAACTGAAAAGAAAAAAATTGTACTACAAAGTGGTGGATTTATTGGACCTTTGTTGAGTGTACTTGCACCAGTAATTGGTGCTTTTACAGAGGCACTGACATAAAATGGCTGAAAAAATGATGCTTGTACTAGTAAAGTCAGTTACAACAGTGCCAATGATGGTAAAACCTAACTTTAGCAGTCAACTATTACCAACAGTTCATAGCACATCGCCAATTCAACCATTAGTTATAAAATTATTGGAATCAATTGGGCAAAAAATTGACAATTTACAAAATAATCTCACAATAAATGATGATGAAAAAGTATTACTACTAAATGAAGCTATGCAGTCATTTATAAGTTACTTGATTACACCCACTAACACTACTGCAAACGAAATGTATCATCATCAATCAGTATTACCAACGATACAGCAACAGCATCCAGCTTCAGTACCTACAGTAGTACCACCAATATCATTGTCAGTGCCGACATTATTCCCTCAACCACCATATATTCTTGAAGAAACTAGACAACGAAAAAGACCTAAGAAAAATGCTGGAGAAAATATAGCATGGGTGGGGCCACCACTAACTACCAGACAAATGTCAAAACAAAATATCAAAAAAGAAAAAGAAACAATTTTGTCAATTTTACCGAAGAAACAAAAAAAACTAGGAGCCAAGTTTTTGCAGCAATTACAAGATACCAAAGGAGAAATTGGCTGGGACAAAGATCTGAGATTAACTATAAAAAATGTACCAGTAAATAACAGCCATATGACACCACTGATAAATTATGTTACAACTGATGAACGAGTATTTGTACCCATTGGTGTGGACAAATTATATGCTGCTCTTGGTAAACAGTCAATTAACTTGCAAAAAGAAGAAGGACTTAAATAGAAAAAGTACTGATGTCACATCCTTTTAATAAAAAAAGTATAAATTGAGATATTTGTTTGTGAAATAATTCATTTTTAAAATTTACCATGGCATGTGAAATTGTGAATAGTTTGATTTTTGATGGACCTCTTGCTTAAAATTTGTTAAGACTGTATTTTAATGAAGCTAAAAAAAAATTAAGTGTGACCTTTCAAATTGTTGGTGACAATTATTTGGTAGATTATTTTGTTGACCCTCGAGTTGGTAAAGATGGCGGACTTCCTAAAAATTTGATACTTCAGCAGCGAGTTTGCATAACCAATGCCGACTATATCAACGTCTACACTATTAAAGAAGGTGTACACCAAGTTATGCGTAAAATGTATAACGCTATTTGCAGTTGTGATGTGATATCGGAAGATGCTAACCACAATTCTTTGGTGCAAAATATTAACACACCAGCGGAACTTAAAGTATCGACTTTGGGTGGACTATACTGGCATTGGAAAGCTGGATGGGATAACTATGAGTTGAAAGTAATAGGCAACAAACTGGATGTCAAATCTCCAACAAAAGGTTTTTTTTCTGAGATTACCAATCTTGAGTAAAGTAGTTGGTTGATAGCTGTAAACATGACAGAAGCCTGCATTGAACATTTTATTGACAAGTTAGAAAATGACCTGCTAAATCGAATTGATGTTTTTTTGCCTTAAAAATAATATTGTTATTAATGTTATAGTCATTATAGTACGTATAACATTAAAATAATGATGATAAACATTTAAATTGTAATTTTTTCTTTGTAGTTGTAGAACCAAGTGATATTAAACAACATTTAGCATTAAATTTTTATTGTGTTTTTAATGTAATTAAAGGCGGGAGGAACCAAAAGAAAAAGGCGGATGCATATTTTAAAATGTTTGAGCTATAAAAGCTTGCTGCTAATTTAAAAATTATTTCATTTTTTTAAATAATGTCTTGGGTAAAAGTTAAAGCAGAAAAGTTGCAACAAGTTACTAACATTAACCATATAGTAACATAAGATGGTCAAATTTATTTTTTGTTGGGGTCTAAGGAAATTGAGTCTGCTCCAAACAGTGAAGAAATAAGAAGAAGCAGAACAAAAAAACAATTAGAAAATTTAGATTTTTTTTAAGGAGTTTCAAGAGTTGGTGTGATTCTTCAATTTGATGTACGGAATTTGAAGTGCCAGCCATTCATTTTATATTCTACAGATGAAAGCTCACTTGAAAACAATTATGGTATAGTTGAAGCATACAAGGATAACATTTACTCAACAACAAGTCAATTTGTGCAGTCAAGTGAGCAGCATGTCTATTTGTTGTTTCATATTATCAACATGATGACTGGTGAACGAAGAAAAGTGTACATTACTAAAAGTAATGTTGATTTACCTTCAGCTTATTGTAATAGCATTATTGACAACAAAATGTACATGCTTTCATGGGTTAATGTTCATGTTCAATCTCTTGTGATTGATTTTAAAAAAGCTAAAATGTCTCAATTACATGTTAAATCTCAACAACCTTTAGATACATCACGTAACATGAATTCAATACATCCCTATTCTGCATGTGTGCATGGTAAAAATATAATTTTGGTTTGCATCAAAAATTTTAAAATTGAAGAAAATCAAACAGTTGATGATGATGATGATAACCCACGCAGTTGTCAAATGATTCTGCAGTATCAAACAACAAATTTCGAATTTAAACTTCTTGCCGACAATTTGCTGCCAGATGACTGGGATGATATGAAAATTTGTGGCATTAAAAATGATAAAGTGTACATGTTAAAAACATCATTTCTACCATCCAATTATACACAGTGTTCAATTGTAACATTTGATCTTCAAACTTGTGAATTAGTAGGATTGTATGTCAACAATCAGCAACCTCAAAAATATGTGTTCTACCATGGGAAAAAATGAATTACTCATATGTTCAGGATTATGGGACTCATGGAGCTTAAGAAAAGCTGTGCAATCATATCCACCACAACTCTTTGTGTGCAAGTTGCAGCCAAATTTACAAGATTTAAGCAAATATGCCATTATTAAACATGGTCTAGACATTAATAACTTGCCAAAAATTAAAAAAAAATAAAAAAATGCGTCACTGAGCAGTGGATGTTGTAGTGCAAAACATGATGTCATTTCTACATCCCGCTACCGACAAATTACTAAAACTAATATAAAAACTTTGCAAACGTATTATACATTTTCATAATGCTGTTGTAAAATTTGCAAATAACAGTCAACATATTAAGCTCTTAACAAAAAAAAAATGGCTTGCTGAATGTTAAAAGGTGGCTTTAAAGGAATGTGTGACACTAGCTACACATGGCGCGTGTGGTATTCGCCATGCGATGACGAGTTAAGTTTAACATTTGTTTATGGTGGTCAGTGTTATTTGGTGGACTACTACAGGGATCCTAGAGCATGGAAAGAAAATTATTTAAAACCAAAACACTTTATTGAACGTTGCAGAGTTTGCATCAAAACAGATGTGGAAAATGACAGAGTTGATGTGGATACAATAAAAGATGGTGTAATCGCCAGAATGCGCGATTTGAAAGCAACAATTGATTTGTGCGTTGCAGAAGGGTATGGCCAGACGTGGGATGCGCCACCAATTCCTGACTGTTCTATGTTTGAGTTTATTAAAATTGGCGATAATCGATATAAATGGACAGTGAAATATGACAATCATGGACGGCAGTTTGAAGATCGCACACTGCGGCTCATATATAACACCCAGACTGGGCAGGGTGATGAGGCTTCCAAGCAAGAAAAGCGAGTCTGGATTGAGGCCATTTCTTAATCAAAAAAACAAAATGTTGGAATTTATTGTTGAAATGGAGGAGAAACCTTTAAATCGCATCGATATTATTGCATAATTGTGTAATCATGTAATCGTGTAATTGTGTAATCGCTTACTTTCATATAATCGCATTGATATTTTTGCATATAATTTTTTTTATCCGCTGAAAATTGTGTATTTGCTTACTATTCGCATATGTATATTGATATGAATATATGTATTAAAAAAAATTAAAAAATATTAGTTGTTTCATTTAACTTATGTGAAATTTTCCACTTGGTATCCTTTCATTTTTTCTTTTTCTTCCCCCACCCCTCGCGCGCGCGTGTTTGTTGCCACCAAGGTCCGCTTTAATCCCCCACTCCACCCCCTCGCGCTTGCGTGTGCTGTCACCGCCGCCAGGGGCCGCCACCTGGGTAAAAGAGGAGGGGAGGAAAAGTTATAAGGGGGTGGAATTATATTTTTTAAAACAATTGGGAAAACTATAAAATGTGAATGTAAAACAATGAAATATTTACATTCAAATGCAACTATGGCAGAAACAGGGCTGCAATTAGTTCTTGCACCACCAGAAGCAGAACGACCTGCAACTACCAAGCATAAAAAAAACACAATTCCGGCAATTGGTGATAAGTAGCAATATGGGGCGAACAGGCAAAAGACCATGCGGTATAACCTCCTGTGCTGAAACAAAAAGAAAGTTATCAAGATCTGCAGCAGAAGGTTCATCTAGTAAAATTCTGGCTTCAGTTTCAGAAGATGATGATGATGACGATAATGATGTTGAAGAAACTGAAACTGAGGATGATGAAAGCAGTGCCACTGGTAGTGTTGATGAAGCTGAAATAAAATATTGGCTACCACCTTATGAGACTCAACCAGATCCTGAGTGGTATGAATTTGCTGAACAACAACATCATGATAATGGTATGTCATTTAAATATTATTATTTAATATACGCATAATCAAATAATATTTAATTGGCATATTAGAAACACAAAACTTGGATCAAGCATATTCCAGTTGATACAATTGTTTGCAATAAAAATACTTGTCAATTGCAGAGTCAGTTGCGATCAAAAATATATATCGAGTGGTATTTGATAAAGCATATGTTTATTATGATTTTGTTACTTATCCTTTTGGTTATTGTCATACAATGTATAATATAAACTGCTGTTTTCTTGTTAATTGTGTTCATTCTAAATAATTAAGGAAAATAAAAAGGTTGTTAAACAATATTTCTCACCACTGAGTGCAACAACAGTTTTGGCAAGTGTCTCGCAGCTTCTTAAACATGGCAAAAAGTCTACAACAACAACAACAACGACAAAACAGAAACAACTACTTGTAAATTCTCTCAGTAGAGTTGAAGCTTATATTTTGCATCATCCTGCGCATCGACATTTTCATCGCAATTCCTATACCGTGTATGGTATTGATGAACAATGGGATGCTGATTTAGTCGATATGCGTCGCTATAAAGATGAAAATGATGGCTATTGTTTTCTACTTACTGTGATAGATGTCTTCTCTAAGTATGCTTGGGTAGTACCACTTTACACAAAAAGTGCTGCTGACATTATTAAGGCTTTCAAACAAATTTTTAAAAATAAAAAAAAGCCTCTACGTTTGCACACTGATCGTGGTAAAGAATTTGAAAATCAATATGTAAAAACGTTTTTTAAAAAGTTGGGAGTTCACCAGATGTTTTCACACAGTGACAACAAAGCAGCAGTAGTCGAGAGATTTAACCATACTTTTAAAACAAAAATGTGGCGTTATTTTACATACACCAACGTGCATCATTACATTAATGTATTAAAAGATTTAGCTAATTCATACAACAATTCTTATGATCGCATTATCAACATGACTCCTGAAGTTTCTCTGCAAAATGCTCATAAAGTGTTTAAGAATATACAACAGTGACAACAGCAACCACAACACAAAAAAAGTATATTAAAAGGTGAAAAGGTTAAAAAACCAACATTTGTATTTGAGATTGGAGATAAAGTGCATCTGTCTAAAGTCAAAACAGCGTTTGAAAAAGGATATGAGCCAAATTGGACAAGAAAAAAATTTTAAATTGTTCAACGTATCCCTCGAAAACCTTTTCCAGTTTATCGGGTCAAGGACGGTCAAGGAGGATTGATTAAGGGTGTGTTTTACAAGCAAGGACTTTTAAAAGTAAAATAAAAAAGTTGTCAACAATTTCGACAATGGAGCAGAGTGCGGATCTTTATCTTACTTTACCATCAGAATCAGATAATCAGCAGATGCCTAGCAATTTTTTTACTTTACTGAAACCACAAATGATTTTGAATGGCGATTATGAAGTAGCACTTACCGAAATACATCTACCAGCCAATGTTCATAACATTCTCTCTACAGACATATACCTAGATGTAAGAATTGGTAAACTTCCAACTGCCTCAAGAACATCATCATCATCATCATTGCCTTCACAGGTTTTAACACCCAACAGTGTTCAATCAGTACTACAAACATCGAGCAACAACAACAACAACAACAACAACAAACCCAAAAAACAAAAGACTGAAAAACATGCGTTACCTCCTACAAAAAAATAATACCACCACCACCAACAAAAGAGATTGTACCTCCTGAACCAGTTTATTATTATTATTTATTCACAAACAGCCGTCTGGCCAAAATAGTGAAGGAGTCACATAAGCAATCAAATAAATTTCCACAATAACACAATCCATACAATACAGTTCCAAGATAATCAAAGTAAACACATTACCGCATTAAACCGCTAATCTATCTTCTACACTAGGAATCATATAGCAACATACTTGAGATATGTTTCAATTATGCGTCTTATATAAAAAGTTTCCTGCAATATGTACTGGTAAGCATTCTGCAACTGCAACTCATACAATGTCAGTAAATTACAGTATTCCTCCGAAAAATTCATCATACGAAAAAATCGCTCCCGATGATATACAAGAAAGGTACATCTCAGCAAAAGATGATCAACTCCCCCATGTTTTTCAAATAAATCCCCACATAGCAAGCAAGTAGTATCAAAGAAATCCACTCGCAATCCACCATAAATCAAACTATCGGGATTCAAGCGCAAATTAGCATAATATCGAAAGGATATCAAGCTTTTCATCATGCCAAGATATTCCTCTCTTATAAATAACGGTTTCAAATCAACATAGTATAACATACGTCTTGACAAACTTACACTTCTCATATCATCCTCAACAGCTTTTACAATGTGTGCATAACTAGTTTGCACTTTCAGTATCTCAAAGTCAGCCTTCTCTGGGAATGCTTTCTCAGGGTGTGGGAGGGCTTCAAATTCAACATTAGAAAAAATTATTCTTATATACTGTGAATACCATGTAGCAGGATTGTGCAACTAAGTCATCTGATACGTCATACAGGATCCAACCACCCCATCAATATCTCTAGTAATCATTGTATTATAAACCCAGCTCATCGTCTGCTTGTAAATCATAATGTACAGTGGAGTTCTTCCTGTCTCCGAATGAACTGCAGAAATTTTAGTACCCTGGGGCAGATTCAACAGTTTTTTCAGAAATAACAACTGCACGGTCTCCAAGTTAACCAGCTTTGCATCAAACCATATTGGGCAGGCATACAAAATCACTGATCTACACAAAGAGTCAAACAACTTCATATGAGTATTGAAACAAGATATACGTCCTCTTATCATTGTAGGCCATAGTCTACTAATAATATTCTTGACTTTAGACTTAATATGCTCCATATGTCGGTCAAATGTCCCATTACTTTGAAAGATAACACCCAAATATTTCATCTCAGTAACTCATTCTAATTCCACATTTTTCCAAAACCATTTAAACTTTTTTAACTTAGGGTTAAGTGTGCCAAAAATCATCACTTTGGTTTTCTTAACATTAACTGTCAGTTGCTTCCTATGAAAATAAATATAAAGTTTATTCAATTTACGTTGTAAGGAGGCTGGAGAATCAGAAAAAATCACTGCATCATCTGCGTATAGCAGATAATGGGTCCAAGAACTTGCACCAATTTTGACTTCATCAGAACGTCCCTCAAATGCATCATCAAAATCTGCCAAATAAAGATTAAAGAGCATTGGGCTCAGTGCATCACCCTGGAGCACCCCACAATTAATGTCAATCTCTTCCAGCAGTTTGTTATTTAGACGAAGTGTAGCACAAGCAACACTGTACATATTCTTCAACAAACAGACAAAGCCACTGGGTAAACCCAAACTATAAAGTGTTGAAAACAAAAGGACATGTGGGACTGAGTCAAAAGCTGACTTGAGATCTATAAAAGCACAATACAAATGTCTCTTTTTAAACTTAC
>JAAFCF010007114.1:7304-21717 GCA_013389785.1 Helicorthomorpha holstii | reverse complement strand
AAAAAAAAAATGGCAATAAAGAAACGAGACTAAATCTCATCAATTCCAATGACTGTTTTTCCTGTTTATTTTACTTCCCAAAACGGAAGAAAAAAGTGTAAATAAAGAAACGAGACAAAATCGCATCAATTCCAATGACAATTTGTCTCACTAGTAATTTCTTCATCATAGAAAAAGCGTTTCCAGTTGTGAACCGCCCTGTACAGTATATTCCTTATTATGTTGTTTTTTTCTATTGACTTTTTGGCCCACCAACACCACCATACCATACCATTTCTTTTCTTACTATTATTTCTTTACTTTTTGATACAAGAAAGCAATATTATTATCTTTTTCTATTGAGCTTTGTTATTGAGGAGTAAAAGTCTATGGGATGAGAGTGGGATAGAGTGGGAGTGGGGGTGAGAAACTAAATCGTCTTCATTCTCATTGGGATGAATTGATGGGTGGGTGAAGGGGGTTTGGGGGGTGGAAAGGGATATATTATCGGCATTTGTGAAAGTCGCAGAAAGAGAAAGTCTTATTCTTATGGAAAACAAGCAAAGAAAAAAGTCAAAAAAAAAAGTTTAAGAAATACACTACACCTATTGATGAAGTGGGTGGTTGGCAAGGGGGTGGAGGGTGAGGGGGTGGAGGGTGAAGTGGGAGAAGGAATAATAGCAATAATAATAATAGCTCATTTGCTTAAAAACGTTTTAAGATGATGCTTTTGCCGCTTTTCTTCTTTAACCTTTGACCTCATCATCATTTTACTTTGAACAAATTAAACTTATTTTTTAAAGATTTTTAGGAAGTAATCTTAGTCTTTTTCAGAGTTTAAATATAATTATTATTTCAGATTAACATTTAATTTTGTTACTGAATGGGAAAATCATTAAATTATCGTTAATTGTGAAGCAGATTTTTATTTTGGTATTGAAATTGCATTGGAGTTGAGAAAGGTGTTCACAAAGTTTTGAGATTTGTGATAAAAATTGATTTTAAATTGTTTAAAAAATTGGATAAATTATTGATTGATTAATTAAAATGTGTTGGAAGAATTTATAATTGGTTTATTTAAGTTTTTACTAGATTTTTTTTTTTTGTTATTAAGAAAAATTAAGAAACGATACTAAATCTCATTAGTTCCAATGGCGATTTGTCTCATTTCTTTTCTTACATTAAGAAAAAAAAGTACAAATAAAAAAACGAGACTAAATTTCATGTGTTCCAATGGAGTTTTGTCTCGTTTTTTTCTTCTAACGAAAGAAAAAAAAATGTTCTAAAAAATAAACGAGACTAAATCTCATCAGTTTCAATGACGATTTGTCTCATTTCTTTACTGACACAAAAAAGAAAAAAAGTACTAATAAAGAAACGAGACTAAATGTCATCAGTTCCAATGGAGTTTTGTCTCATTTCTTTTTTAACACTAAAAAAAACCATAAAAAAGAAACGAGACTAAATCTCATCAGTTCCAATGGAGTTTTATCTCATTTCGTTCTTTTTGGAAAAAAAAATTGTCAATAAAGAAACGAGACTAAATCTCATCAGTTCCAATGGAGTTTTGTCTCGTTTCTTTTTGTGAATTTCCAGTAAAATTTAATGGGGGGAAAAATTTGTCTCAGGACTTTATGAACACACTTTCAAACTGTTTATTTAAACCCAAAAAAAAAAAAAAAAAAGATTATTTTAATAATTGAAGTTCATTTTTGATTGTTAAATATTTTCTTGAAAAGGTGAAAGAATTAGAAAGCTAAGATTTCTTTCTTAAAAATAATAAAAAATTAAATTGAGAAGAAGAAGAAAGGGAAAAATATATAAAATTACAATGAAATGAAATGAAAGGGTTAAGACAGGTAGTTTTTTGGGGAAATGTGAATTGAAGTTGTGGACCACCTGCAACTTCCGTTCCGCCATATTAAATAGCACACGTGACGCATACTAATTGGTTGGTTTATGTGTGGATTACTTGTGAAATCTTTTTTGCAATTTTCTATTCGGTTTTTTTTTCTTCTAATTTTTGAATTTGAAAAAAGTTCTTAAAAAGAATTTTATTTTTTAAGTGTGAAATTTTAAATATTAGTAGACAGAACTTTTGGAACAGCCCCCAATTTTTATCCCAATTGAAAATGTGGCTTTTTTATTTATTTATTTTTTTTTGATTTTGTTGGAAATTTATTTAGGCCACATGTGCGCTTCTTCTGTCATCACAATCATCAATTGCGAAATTCAATTTGTTTGTAATCACATGTACACAAACTCCATTTTTTTTTATTTAACTTTGTTTTTAAAAACATTTTTATTTAAACTTAGAACATTCCATTCCAGGGCTAAAAAATAGGCGTGGTTTAATTAAATACTCAGAAAAGCTTGTTCTAATTTCTTTCCATAGTTAATCTCCTCTCAGCAACATAAAAATGAAAACATTCGAAATTTTAATTAAATATCCAGAAGTTTGTTCTAATTTTTTTTTCTTTAATAATTAATCTCCTCTCAGCAAAAAAAAAAAAAATCATTCAAAATTTTAATTTTTAGAACATCCAATTTTTTTTATTATGAAGAAAGAACAAATTTTCTAGCATCATTTTTAACGCACGTGCTTTGGTTACCATGAAAAAAAAAATTGAAACTTTTATTTTCAGTGGTAACTTTACAAGTATTGTACAGTATATGCACGTGATGGCAATTAAAAATTCGAATGTTCTGTGATTACTGCTATTGACTTTTTTATTATTTTTAAATGTCTACTTGAACTCTGCTTTTTCGTATTCCATGTGTGGTTCAAGGAAGAAAAAAAAATTTAACAAAAATAATAATAAAGAAAAAAAAGCTGAACTTTGGCGCCTTGACGACAAGTGCCAGAAAAAAGTAAACAAAAAAATGAAAACCTGAAAATGTCAAAAGTTATTTTAAGTTATTGATGATCATGTGGTTGGCGCATGCGTGGTAAAATTTTAAGTTGTTTTTCTTCATTTATTTGCGTAAACTTTTTATTTTTATATACAAAAAGTATGTAACAGTTCCAATTAAGAAATGAGACTAAATAGCATTAGTTCCAATGGAGTTTTGTCTCATTTCTTTCTTAAAATAAATTGATGAGGCTAAATCTCATCACTTTTATGGAGTTTTGTCTCAATTGTTTCTTAAAATAAATAAATGAGACTAAATCTCGCCAGTTCCAATGGAGTTTTGTCTCATTTCTTTCTTAAAATAAATAAATGAGATTAAATCTTATCAGTTCCAATGGAGTTTTGTCTCATTTCTTTCTTAAAATAAAGAAATGAGACTAAATCTCGCCAGTTTCAATGGAGTTTTGTCTCATTTCTTTCTTAAAATAAATGAGACTAAATCTCATCATTACGAATGGAGTTTTGTCTTGGTTGTTTCTTAAAATGAATAAACGAGACTAAATCTGTTCAGTTTCAATGGCTAATTTTCCTGCTTCTTTCTTGCCATTGATCAAAAAGTGTTCTAAATTTTAAAATCAGCCATTTTTTAAGGGCAAAATCTTAGTAAATCGCTTAAAGAAAAAGAAAAACAGTAAAAATAAATCGTCTGCTAAACCTAAACGCTATTACGTCATAAATTCCTCTTTATTTTCCATAATAACAACAACAAATATAAAATATTTTTTCTCTCTTTTGCTTTTAAATTGTCGGCGTAAATCCGACGTTTTTTTTGGGTGTAGATTTTCTTTTAAAATTAATTTCAACTAAGTGTTTTCGTGTTTTAAATCCCCTTCATCCCACCCTATACTTCACCCCCCCCTTGACTATTTTCCCTCTATTTTTGTATAAAAGCGAAATAAATGTGTCACATGTTATGAAAGTGGAATAAATTACGACGCTTCTTTCTGTCGTCATTCACAGTAGTCGCTTCTTCACTCGTTTATTTATATGGATGTTTTTATATGACGTTATTTGCGACTCAACAGCGTCAAATGCATTTTATACTCTTCCACCCTCTTCTACCCCCCTTATTTTATGTGGGGGATCATGACCTAAAAGACAGTCTCAGGTCCCTTTTTAACTTTTATTTCAGTAAAGCACTTTATGTGTCATGGGGGGAGGGGGGTTGGGGAGGGGGAGTTAGTGTGGGGGAGCTGTTGTTGTTGCTTTTGACTTTTCCATTTCCAAACCATTTTCCACCAATCATTATTTAAGTGTGTGCCAAAACGTTGACGCCATTTAAACGCATTTTCTACGTATTTAGATCGTTTTTGTTTTTGTGTGTATTTTTGCGTTGTGTAAACGTTGCGACGTAAAACGCTGGCTTAAGTTTATTGTTTTGTGGCGACAGCAGCAGAAATTACAAATTACATTGTAGAAAGTTTTATTCTAATTGTAATTGCGCTTATGTTTTAGAAGAATGTTCGAAAAGTTGTTTTAAATTGTTACGAAAACTCGATTATGCGCACGTGCAAAGTTAAGGCAATTTTAGAGGTTTAAAAAAATTAGAATGAAAAATGACAATTTTCAAGTTAGAACATTGTAATTTTGATTTTTGGAATTCAAATGTTTTTTTTTTTTTTTTTTTTTTTGAAATTTAAGCATTCGAATGTTTTTATTTTATATTTTTTTTTAGAAATTTAAACATTCGAATGTGTGTTTTATTTTTTAAAATTTGTATTTTTTTGTTTTTGTTTTGAAATTTCAAAATTTGAATAGTTTTTTTTTATGTTTTGAAAATTAAAATTTCGAATGTTTTATTTTTGAATTATAAAAAATTTGAATGTTTCTTTCTTTTTTTATGTTACGATGTTTTAAAATTCGAATGTATTTTTTTTTTTGGTTTGTCATTAAAGTTTGAAATTCCATGGAACAATATTTTCTCATTGAAGTCTATGACTGAATTTTAGCACTAAAAGTTAATGAGATATTTTACCATTGCAGTCAATGGAACAAATGGTAGTCTATGAGAAAATGTTGGCATGAAAGTAAATGGAACAAATTTAGCATTACAGTTTATGGGACAGTTTTTGTAATTTAATGGGTGGTGATTTTGGTGGTGGTTGAAAATGTGTTTCCCAACCAAAGACTCAACAAAGAGACATATATTTATTTTTTCTTTGAATGTAAAAAGCAAAACCATTTGTCGTTCGTCTGTCTGTCTATCTGTCTGTTTGGCTCTTCAAACGTCATCAGCAATACCAAAAATGTGCAACGGCGCTTTTAGTGTTTACGACTTTTAAAGTTGCATCTTGGGTATAAAAGCTCACAAAATGACCCAAGTATAAGAAAAATAGGGAAAGAAAAGAAGAAGGGGGGAGAGGGCAGGGGGAGGGTTGAAGAAAAGCTTCTTGACATGTTGTTTGTTATTGTAAGTTTTGCTTTTATTAAGGTTTTTCTGTGGAAAATGTGTTGATCTCTGAGTTTTTCTCAATGTGATTGGGGGGGAGGATGAGTGGGTGGTAGTAGTGGTGGTGGTGGGTGGGGTTGATCAAAGTAAGAAATAGATAAGAAAAATATACAGGGTGATTTTAGCAGCTGAAACACTTTTTTTCTTATTGGCAAGAAAGAAACGGGAAAAATCGTAATTGGAACTAATGAAATTCAGTCTCTTTTTTTCTTTTTTTTCATCGTCAAGAAATTAATGAGACAAATCGTCATTGGAACTGATGATATTTAGTCTCATTTATTTATTTTTTGTTTTTCGCATCTTCAGGAAATAAATGAGACAAATCGTCATTGGAACTGATGGAATTTAGTCTCATTTATTTATTTATCTCATTTTTAAGAAATTAATGAGACAAATCGCCATTCAAACTAATGACATTTAGTCTCGTTTATTTATTTATTTATTTTTTCATCGTCAAGAAAGAAATGAGACAATTTGCCATTGGAACTGATGAAATTTAGTCTCATTTATTTATTTTTCTTTTTTCTCATCTTCAAGAAAAAAATGAGACAAATCGCCATTCAAACTGATGAAATTTAGTCTCATTTATTTATTTTTCTTTGTTCTCATTTTCAACAAATAAATGAGACAAATCGCCATTTAAACTGATGACATTTAGTCTCATTTATTTATTGATCTTTTTTTTTCTCATTTTTAAGAAATAAATGAGACAAATCGTCATTAGAACTGATGAAATTTAATCTGGTTTCTTAATTGGTTTGGTTTTCTCCATGAATATAAAGAAACGAGAAAAATCGCCATTGGAACTGATGCTATTTAGTCTCATTTTATGTTTTTGTGTTCCAACACATAAAACAACCCTGACCAAAACGCAATAACATGAAATAAAAAGACAATTTTTTTTTGGTTGTCCAGAAAAACAAAGTCATAAAAACAAAACAAAAGCAAAATAACATTCTTCGTAAACTAAAAATGGCCGCTGCAATTGACAATATTACATATATTGATTTTAGGGCTGAAATTGCTAGGGCGTTGTTTTTGTTAGTTTGGGGCCTCCATTTACATCTTATTTCAACAATATACTTTACTTGACACAACAGTCATTTATTTCCCGCTTCTTTTTTTTTTTTTTCTCTTTTATTTCTTCTGTTTTTCGCGCCAAATAAACACAACATCGAGAAAAAATAATATAAATGATTTAATTATTTATGCAAACAATCAGCTGTCAAGTGAAAGAGGGCGGGACGAGTCAATGGGACAATGGGACTTAAAGTGATGGGATAAATTAATGTTAAGGACAGTTTTGTGTCATCTATTTGTGTTCGACCACGCCCAACGACGCTTCAGCTTCTTCTTTTCACTAAAAATACATAAAAAACATTAAATTATTAATTTTTTACCTGAAACAACAACAAGAAAAAAAATCCCTTCTATTTTGTAATTATTTTTGCACGCTTTTAATAATAATTAAAATGCTTATGTGTGATGTTTGATTTTAGAAGTCAAGGTGCACACTTACTTGTTGATCGCTATGAATGATTTTTTTTTGTTGAATATATTGAGGTGAGATATTAGAAAAAATAAAAAAAATGAAGTTAGTGGGTGGTGAAAGGGGTTGACAAGCCGAAGCTGTGAGGGATTGCCTTCCCGCCAATCTCCAGCTGAGAGAAATGGCCGCCGTAGCGCTCATTCAAAGCCTCAAAGAGCCTCCGTACAAATTATTATACAACACTAAAACTTATTGGTCGTTTTTAGCTTTAAATTCTTTTTAGTTTTTACTATTTGTTAGTCAGTTTCTGTCTGTGCTCTTTTTTTTTTTTTTAGAATTTGATGGCATGATCACATGACCATCTTGTGACGTTCATTAGCCATTTGAATGTTAGAAACATTCGATTTCTTTTAATTAGCAATTCGATTTCTTTTAATTAGCAATTCGAATTTTTAAGTTTCAAATTTCGAATAAAATTACGGATTGGAACAATTACGTGATAAAGTTAAATTTTAGAACGAACTAATTTTTTTTTTCTGGAAGTTTAGTTTTATTTTTTTTTAGAACAAACTTCAAAAACTATCATTTTCTGATGTAATTATATTTAAATTTTAAAAAAGCGTTCTAAATTATTTTTCCAAAGATTTCAATACTAAAATTTCTTCTCATAGACTTCAATGCTAAAATTTTCTCTCATTGACTTCAATGCTAAAATTTTCTCTCATAGACATCAATGCTAAATTCCTTCTCATAGACTTCAATGCTAAAATTCCTTCCCATAGACTGCAATGCTAAAATTCCTTCCCATAGACTTCAATGCTAAAATTCCTTCCCATAGACTTTAATGTCAAAATTCTTTCTCGTAGCCTTTAATGCTAAAATTCCTTCTCATAGACTTCAATGATAAAATTCCTTCTCATAGAATTCAATGCTAAAATTCTCTCTCATAGACTTCAATGCTAAAACAATTATTTTTTTCTTAAAAATGGTTTTATTTTTTAAATATTTGAAAGAAGAATAAAAAGGCTATTGGCTTACAAGCAATCAGACGACACAATCATAATCTTGAAATTGATATTCTAATATTCTATGACGTATTGTTGTGTGTGATATCAGCTACTATACATTGAATTTACAATGATTGTTGTTTGTCACACAACTTCAACTTTGAACTCGTCATATAAAAAAGAAAAAATAAGAAAAAAAAATGATAATTTCCGTTTTGAAAGATTATTTTTTAAATTGAATGAAAAATAACAATATTGAAGAAAAAGAAATGTTTGCTTCCTCGTTGCATATTACATAGGTTATTACATAGGCAAATTGGATTTTTTGTTAAGAATGAATTTTGCATATAAGGCTTTCCTTCCCCTCACCTCACCCCATCCCATCCCATTCCCATCATCCCACTCCACCCCCATGTTTTACCTCGTTTATCATTGAGATCATCAGGTGAATGTGAAATAACATACAAATGAAATGTCTTTTGAAATGAATAAGATGAGGAAACAGATGTTTAAATAAAATCAATATTGTATTTACTTTTTATGCAGATTTCAGAAAAAAAAAAAAATAGAAAGAAAAAAAAAGAATTAAATTAAATAACAGCACGAGCCATACAAATACAACAAACAGATTAGCAATTTGTATTGTAGATATTCTTATGTAAAAATGTTCTTAACATGTGCTATTTCATGCTACATAATAGCTCTTTTATTATATGAATGATTTTGATATTTGTGTTTAAAAATTTAAATTTGAAAATGAAAACGTTCGAATTTTTTGTTGTAGATTTTTTAACAGGGAAATTATAAACATTCGAAGATTTATTTCTGTAATTTTTTTAGCTGTGAAATTGAAAACATTCGAATTTTTATTTTTAGATTTGTTTTATGCTGAAATTCAAACAATTCGAATTTCTGTTTTTAGATTATTTTTAATTGTGATAATAAGAACATTCGAATTTTTATTTGTAGATTTTTTTAATTGTGATAAGAACATTCGAATTTTTACTTCTAGAATTTTAATAGTGAAAAAAAAAACATTCAAAATTTTATTTCTAGAATTTGAAGAGTGAGAATAGAAACATTCGAATTTTTATTTGTAGAATTTTTATAGTAAAAATGAAAACATTCGAATTTTTATTTCAATATTTTTCATAGTAAAAGTAAAAACATTCGAATTTTTATTTCAATATTTTTTTTTAACAGTGGAAATCAAAACATTCGAATTTTTATTTTCTAAAATTATTTTGAACAGTAAAAATAAAAACATTCGAATTCTATTTTTATGTTTTCATAAAATATACTTTTTAAAAATTGTTTGTTGGCATTCGAAGTTTCCATAGTAACATGTTCATTTATACTGACTTTGTTTTTTCATTCCATTGTAACAATTCTGTTATCACCCTGTACATAATAATAATTATTATACTGTAGTAAAGTTGCGCACTTGTTCCCAAAACTATTAAAATGTTATGAATTATAAAGTAATAAATTTATTTCCTCTTCCTCTGCCAATTGCTTAAATTAATTGCAAATGGCTATTTGACATGCGCATTAACATTGTATAAAGCTTAGTTGGAAGTCCATTACGTTGGTTTTTATGGTGGCTCGTAATTAATGAATGCTATACAATACAATATATAAAAAAAGCAAAAGAGACTATTTTTTTCCCTCCATGCATAAAACAATACCCACAGCTACAATAATCTGCTTCCCTTTCCGGTTAATGATCAATATATTAACTTAGGTACATTCATTTATATTTATCTATATATATAAAAAAAAAAGCTTAGATTTTTGTTAGGCCCTTTTATTTTGTCGTTGGGGGTCTTTAGTAACGACGTGTGAGACCAACATTTTATAGTCACCTCTGAGGCTCCATAAACACTCATGTTTGCTCCCCAAATTAGCAGCCTAAATGAATAACGCTCTTTATCATTATTACTTTTCCTATGAAAGAGTGAGCACGTGCCAATGTACTGTACTTTTTTTGTTTTCAAATAATTCGAACATTGTTGTTTATGGAGCAATGAAATTCGAATGTTGAAATTTGACTGCTAAAATACGAATGTTGAAATTTGACTGGTAAAATTTCGAATGTTAAAATTTGACTGCTATAATTCGAATGTTAAAATTTGACTGCTAAAATTCGAATGTTAAAATTTGACTGCTAAAATTCGAATGTTGAATTTCGAATGCTAAAATTCGAATGTTAGCAGGTGGAAATTACGGTAGCTGTGATGGGTCAATGCAAAATTAAGAATTTTAAAAAAATTGTCAAAAATAAAAAAAAATGACTGAAAAAATAAAAAAAATGACTGAAAAAATAAAAAAAATGACTGAAAAAATAAAATAAATTTTGGCAAAAAATAATTTAATTATTAAAAATTTTTTTTTTGTACGAAAACGCCAAATGGCCATTGTTTAATTATATTTTTTTTATGTTAAAAGCTTTTTGGTATTAAAGTGAATTTTGCTGACCATAATATTATCAGGGTAATTTTATACATTGGAACATTTTTTCAACGGTGATTTTTTCTGTTACTTTTTTTCAATAAAGAAACGAGACTAAATTACATTAGTTCCAATGGCAATTTGTCTCGTTTATTTTTTGTCATGTGAATTTTTTTTCAATTGAAACACTGGTTTTTTTAAAAGGCCAAATTAGCAATAAATTATCATAAAAAAGTCTTATACGAATTATCTTAATATTGAATTTTTTTCCTAAATTATTTCTAATAAAGAAACGAGACTAAATCGTATTGGTTCTAATGGCGAATGTTCCCGTTTCTTTTTTTTATATTGGATGAAACAGTGTTCTTTCTTAGAAAATCAGCTGGTATACTGTATTGTAGATCTATATTAGTTCTGATAAAGAAATCAAATGTCTTTCTCCCTTCATCTTCTCTTCCCCTCCCCCTTTCCCCATAGAAAACGCCTCCTCCTCCTCTCCAATGTCTCTGCTGAGAAAAGCCATTACTCAATGTCCATTTCAGATATTAATAATGTTAAAAGCAAAATGGACATTGGCCATTTGGTTCAATTGCTCAACAAAATAGTGACGACAGCAAAATTTGAATTTGCAAAATGTTTTTAGTTCCATGAGATTTCAATTTCCGGTTTTTTTTTTTTTTTTTTTTTGCATTAAAGCTATTAAAATCCATGCATTATAAGGGAATTTTTAAACTTGGAGTAAATTCCTTTGAGAATTTTTGTGGGATAAAGTTTTGCTGTCTCCATGGCAAGAAAACACTGTTAATCTCATCAACAAAAAGCAAAGAGACAGACAGAATAGCACATTGTATGCCTAGACTACTATAGTATATGACTATTATAGTTAGACTAGAATATCCATGTCAAATAGTGGATTGCTTTTGCAGGCTTAAATATTTGATAACTTTCAGTCATTAAATATTCATCACGGATGAATGACATCTCACATCAAAATGATGAGAACAAAAAGGTGCTTTATGGGAGAATAAAAGTATATGTATAGGGAGTTGTTGGGGGATGGGATAGAAGTGGGGTGGGGGACTGAGAGGGATTTACATTTACATCAAAATGTGTCAGGTTGGATATACAAATGTCCATCAAAATGTATTTTTATTTAATAAACAAAAAAAGTTCTAAGTTTTAGTGATACATTTAAGCAATAACAACATTCGAATTTAAAATAACTTTTTTTTTAGAATTTAATTAGAATGACCAAAAAATGAAATATAATGTTTATAATGTAATAAACATTCGAATTTTCTAATAATAAAGTACTAAAAATGTATTCTGATTTTTAAAATGGAAAATAATAAAAAAAATGTTCTGAATTTCAAAGTTTAAAGTGATAAAAGAAACGTTTGAATTTTCAAATCATAAAATACGGTATTAAAAAAAATCATTGTTTTTTAAATTTTAAAATTCTAAAACATTTAAATTTTAAAACATTCTTATTTTCTAACTTGAAAGTAATAAAAGAAAAACATTCGAATTTTCAAATCATAGAACACTGAAGATGAAAAAAAAAAAAAACCGTTCTGTTTTTGAAATTTTAAAATATTAAAAACATTCTGATTTTCTAATTTGAAAGAATAAAAAAAAAACATTCTGATTTTCACTGTCTTAAATTTAAAAGTAATAATAAAAAAAAAACATTCTAATTTTCAACATTAAAATTGACAATAAAAAAAACCATTCTGATTCTCAAAACTTCAAAGTAATAAAAAAAAATTAATTCTCATTGTTAAAAAAGAATAACAAAAATCGTTCGAACTTTGAAATACAAAAAAAAAAAACATTCAAATACAATTTTTTTGACAATTACCATAGCAACATTCGTGTATCTATTTTATCAAACATGATAACATTAACGATAAATTAGAAATGTAGTAGCTTTTTGTTCTTTATTAACTGGAATAGAATAGAACAGTCAAACTGATTGTAAGGGTGGTCTGTGTATCTACAGTATGTGTTCTGTGATTCGAAATGCAACATTTTTTTTTCTATTCTAATCTGTAAATGAGTGGTTGTACGACTTCCTCAAATGGCATTTATTTTTTATGTCCTTGTTAACGATTATTATTATTATTCTCGTGAAACTAATAAAAATGTTTACATAAGTAGTTGTTACCTTAGCTGTCTGTGTACTTCATTTCCCTGATTGCTTTTTTTATTATTTTTTTCCACTCCTCCTCTACCCCTACCCCCTCCCCTCCCCTCCCATCCCATCCCATCCCATTCTCTTCCTTAACTGTGGAAATTATTGCTCAAAGTGCTCAATTAATTTGTCCCAACCTCCATTACATAATACGAGAGAGAGATGGTACTTGAAAAGGTTATTATTTTGTAAGGGGTGGTTTTGTGGGGTGTAGTGAGGTGGGTGGGGTGGGTGGGGTGGGGGAGGCCCATTAGTGCTTAGAAAACGCAACAGAATTTGATTTACTTTTTATTGGTCTTTTTTTTTTGCTTTTTATTTATTTTTTTTTGTTTAAGTTAAGTGTTTATTTTACGACCAAATGACTTTCTCTCTCGAGAAGATTCAATTACAACTGATTTTTAGCTAAACCTAATTATTTTTATCGAATTACACAAAATTTCCCATTTAATTGTTTTAGATTAGAAACTGTTTAAAAGTAATGTTTTGCTCTTTTGCCATTGAAATAACGTTGTAAAAGTGAGAATACGTGAGATTGTGTGGAAATGTTCTAAAAATGATAAATTTTGAGGATTTGGAATATAAAAGAATGCATTCGATTTTTAATTTTTGTTAACATTCTAAAAATTAATTCTGGAATAAAAATGGAAGCACGTGAGTTATTTTAATTTGGTTGTTGTATAAATTAGAACGTTTTGAGTAGAACTGCACTTCACTTTTAGAATTTAAACAGTTGGTTTTTGTTTTTTTACACAAAGTGTCAATTAATAAATGAGACTAAATTATATTAATTCCTATGGCGATTTGTCTCGTTTATTTTGTCGCAAAAAAAAAAAAATTGTCAAAATAAAAAAAAAATTGAGACAAAATTACATTAATTCCTATGGCGATTTGTCTCGCTTATTTTATTGAAATGAATAAATTGTCAAAAAAAAAAAAAAAAAAAATTGAGACAAAATTACATTAGTTCCTATGGCGATTTGTCTCATTTATTTTATTGCATTGAAAAAACATTGTCAAAAAACAAATGCGAGACAAAATTACATTAGTTCCTATGGCGATTAGTCTCGATTATTTTTTTGTCATAAATGTAAAAAGGTGCCAATAAATAAACGAGACAAAATCTCACCAGTTATAATGTCCATTTGTCTCGTTTCTTTTTTTTTTGTTGAAATGGTGAAGTGGAAAAAAAAGTGACAATAAATAAACGAGACAAAATCCCATTCGTTCCAATGTAAATTCGTCTCATTTATTTTTTTATTCTTATTTAAACTGCTTCCATTTCTAAAAATCAGCTGAATTAAATACATTTAATGAACAAAACAGGAAAGAAAAAATTTTTTTTTTCTAAAATTAAATCTTTGTTATTATAAATTGAAGTCATTGAATCGTCTAATAAACTCAAAATCTAAACGATTTCTCTTCTTTATTATAAGAGATTTTTTCTTTCTATACAAAACTCTTAACAATGGCGCTTCAAAGTACATTACATAGTTTGTTAAGGGGATTGGGTGGTAGGATGGGGTGGGATGGGGTAAGGGTAAGGGCATTTAACATGGCACTTACCACCAGCTGATGTGCAGCTGACACTCGTTATGCCACACGACTTGTCTCGTAACAATAAACAACACAATAAGCTTAGAGAGAGACAACTGTGTGTACAAAGAGAGTCTAAGGACCTTATTATAGAGGGCGCTGCTTCTCTCCACTTTGCAAAAACTCCAGTTCACCTAAATCGACCGATCACCACTCAATGGAAAATTACATAGACGTTTAAAAAATTGTTTCTATTGAAGAAGAAAAAAAATACGATTTATGAAATAAAAGAGAGAGAGAAAGGGCATTTCAAAACAGTTCTCTAGGAAATGACGTCATACTTTATTATTATTATTGCGGTTGTGATTTGGTGGTTGTGGATGATGAGAAAGACATGGG
>JAAFCF010007112.1:8020834-8040666 GCA_013389785.1 Helicorthomorpha holstii | reverse complement strand
AAATGTGCTTATTATTCTCAGTAATCAATTGGTTCAAAAGTATCTGTTCACCTTGAAATTCAACTTTTTTCAATAAAACTTTATTTTGAGTTTCAGGTGTTAAATGAGTGAAATTTAACTGATCATCTTTAATTGTTTTACAAGTGTATTTGTGACTCATTAATTGCATTAGGACATCTGATGATTTCTTTTGATCAAAAATAAACACAACTTTGAACATGGTTTTGCCTTTTAAAAGAGCAGACAAATTCTTTAAAAGTTTTTCTAAATCTGTACTACTATTTTCTATGTCACTTACTTCTGATATATGAATAATCAATAACTTACATAAATCAGATAACAGCAGTCTATCAATAACTTGAGGCTTCTTAAAATATGACTCATAATCAATAAATAAATACTGATTAGGGTTCATATGCAATTGATTTAATGTTTGGTATAATTTGGTTGTGGATAACATTGGACTTGAAGATGATATTAGTAAACATTTATAGCCTTTCTTGATTTTAAACTCATCTACAGTTTTCACAAACGTATTCAATTCTGAGGAAGGCTCAAATTGAATATTTGAATAATTCAATGTTGATGACAAATTGAAAATTTCAATTTCAGTTTTTGGTTTAAACAAATCATCTTTTAAAAATTGCTGACAATGTGGCATCACATGTTCTCGGTAATATTTAAGTAAAAATTGAGCTTGTTCAATTAATAAATTTTCACCTTTATCTTTTCCATAGAAAGCCAATATTTCATTAATTTTTACAATCAATTCTGCAGGCCATTTTGATTTACTGTAACCATCTAAAACAGACTGAATAATCTTATCCAATCCAGTGAAAGTCTCTAATTCAAATGCATCACAAATAAGGTCAAACTTTTCGTGTTCATCTTTATCATTGAAATGATATGGTTTGCAATCATTTGAATATAATACTTGCATGGCATAATGGGTGAGCTCATGGGCAATTGTAGCTTTTAATGAGTTTTCTTTATCCCTTTTTGCTCCAATGAGCAATTTACCTTCTTTGGGATGACATCTACCCAAAACATTTGAAGATCCAGTAGCATCAATATCAATCACTGATTCCATTTCAAAGTCAAAAATGATGTTAACAAAGCCGCTGCACTTAATTACTGAAAACACTTGGCAAATTTCAGGAATTTCATTTAGTTCATTGTAGTACTTTTCAATGTCTTTGATCTTCTCAATGTTTCTGTTTCCAACAACTCTTGTGTTTGATAGAAGAAAATACACAGCTGCATTTTCAATTTGTTGTAAATTTGAATGAAGAGCTCCATTTAGTGCCACTTTTTCTTCTTCTGATAATGTCTGTATTACTTGTCTTTCTTCATCATCTTTAAAGCGAATGTTGTGTGACAATAAAAGTGAATAAATTTCAAATTGCTTATTCTTAATTGACACATAAGCCACTGATTCTTCTTTTTCATTTAAATATATTGATGAATGAGATTCTTTGGATTTTAAAAATGTTTTCATATTTTCAACATCACCATTAATAATGTATTCATGAAGCACCTTTGCTTCATCACTGATTGGATTCAAAGAATTGTCTTGAGAAGTTGATTCCATGGTTAATTCACTGATAAATCTTCTATTAGAGTTGCATCACTTAGCAATTACAAACTCTTAATTTGCCATTTTTATGTAACATCCATCCCAACTATCGTGTATAAGCATGTTATTGTAATTTGTTGAGAGGCCATTGATAGTGTGGAATAATTAACCAATGCTAATAAAGTTCATTAGTAAATTAATGTTGTCCAATAAATTAGTTAATTAACTAATGACTTACTTTACAAGTGTTGGATAATTGATATTATGATGATAACAATCCAAATGACATTATTGAGACATTAAAGTTTTTAGTTGACAGCACCAAGAACTATAGGGAAATGATAGCATGAAAATATATGATTTGAGATAAAATTTAAAGTTAATCATGGACACAGCTTAACTCTCAGGTAGTGATCACTGTTGTTCCAAGTTAACTACTAATAACCATTTTACAGTAAAACATATGATACAATAGAAGAATTATTGTAGTAAAAGTTTTGTGTAAAAGTACTGTGTTTTAAAGTAATGTTAACCAATGCTAATAAAGTTCATTGTTGAAGTAATGTTATTTAAGAAATTATGGTTAACTAATGACTTACTTAACAAGTGTTGGTTAATTGGTCTTACGAAGATAAGTCCACATGACATTATTGAGATATTGAATATTTCAGTTGAAAATGCCAAGAACTATAAAGAAATGATAGCATGAAATATATGATTTAAGAAAAAGTTTAAAGTTAACCATAGATACAGCTTAACTCTCTGGTAGTAATTGCTGTTGTTCCAAATTAACTACTGCTAACAGTTTTACAGTTAAACATATATTATACTTATACAATAGGAGAATTATTGTAATAAATGTTAGCATATACAGTGTGCTAACTATGCCAAGCCATTTTACTGTGTTTTATCTATCAATTTTTACTGATTCTTAAATTTTATGAATCCTCCTAAATTGTTTATAAGTGAATTTGAACAAGTTTAAATATAATTTGAAAAAAAGTAAAAACCATAAAAAGAAAAACTATTAAGAGTAATTAAAATTTAGTGTATAGCATATTTATAAAGAATTTTAATAAGAAAAGTTATTTTGTAGAGTACAGACTGATATAAAACTTTACTATCAATAACAAGTGCTATAACAACTGTCATAAAAATTCAGCAATGCCATATTTCACAGAAAATATTTAAACTAAGTTAATATTACTTTAGTTATACCTTAAGATTTGTAGCTTTTTCGCAAAATACAGTGTGAAATGTTGAGAATTTCCAGAAAAACTCTGACAGCAACCGTTTCACTCAGAAAAAAATCATTTTTCATTTGATGAAGACTGTATTTATACTTTTATTCAAAATCTGATAATGCTCATTGATAAGATAAATGGTTCGGTTCATATTCTGCTATTTCATGACAATTTGTCTGTAAACACTTGAGCTGTTACTATTATAAGTTAATCTCAAGTGTTTACAGCAACTGTAATCTATTGCGATTACAACAATTTTAGTAAAGCTTCAACTAGTTGCTATATGAATACATATTCTCACTGCCCAAACATTTTATCAGGATAAATCAGACAATATTCTTCCCATTTGTTCATATTATTGTTTAACGTAGTTGTACATTTGAGTCTTATAAAGTTCTCTTAAAAAATAATATAAAAAACATAGGATCACATTATCCATTAAAAGAAAATAGTAAAATTTTAAAACATTTATTGAAAAAACCTCAGCAAATGTTCTGGAACCAACCTATGTTTTTTAATTATGGAAATTTAGTCTATGCATTGTTTTATTGCAATAGACAAACTGGTGTATTACAATTGTATATCAAATTTAATTATTGCTACTTTTATCTGACACAAGTCCTCGAGGTTTGCACTGAATAAATTGTACGTGTCAAAATACATGAATCCCTTCATCATTCTAGGTCAATATCACATTAGATAACAAGAGACATCTTGATAACTAAAAAGGTGTTGCATTTATGCAGTGCTAGCTGGGGAATTTTCCAGAACCCAAGTGGAGTTTTGTAGAATAGATAAATACCTATTTTAGCTGTCAACTTTCTTGATAGATCATTAAACCACTGATACTGTACATTTGTGTTTCAGCATTTAAAATATTAAAACTCCTAAGATCCAAAATCAAAACTTGTCAACTTCCACAGTACTACACATTTAAACACATACAAACTCCAAAATTGTAAATGCTTTTCAATATATTCAAAGTTCTGTTCATTTAAAAGATACTTTATACTTGGTGCTCCTTGTAGTTCAGTTCAGTTATTTTGTTTTTTATGTTCATACACAAAGTTTCATCTTGTTTTTACACATCTTAGTACAACAAGAAAGATTGACTTCATTTGTCTTCATAGGTTTACCAAGTGAATCATACAGTTAATTATTTTGGCTCTCTACATACAAAAGGAAAGCTTTCCAAAAACTTCTTCTTGAATTTCGTTATTTACGTGAATAGTAATCAACAAATCAAAAACTTGTTTAGCAATGTGACAACTACAAAACAAATTGGCATTCTAATGACACTGAATTTCCCGTGAAATTATCAAAAACCAGCATATTGTGACCCAAACGTGTAAAACATAACAATGGCTGTTTCTAACTAAATTTCAGATATTTAATAGAAAAATCAATAATGGATTTTTTTACCTTTAAACTTTATAATTTCAGTGTTACTTAAAATTTAACTCTTTTTTCTATTGGGTTTCCTTTATTTTTTTCAACATAAATTTTATGCTCATTTTTAATTATTTATCTTGCATTTATTTTGCTTTTAGTTTTATTAAACTAACTTTTAGTTAAAAATTCCACTGCCAATAGATTACAGTATTGTAGATATAAATTTTAAGTTGGCAGAAGTGGAAACTAGATTACTTGTTTAACCTTGACTAAAAATGAACAAAGTCAAAGTCATCTTTATCTTCAAAATTATCTTATCAAAACTATCAAAATGTATTCTGGTACTGAAATGTTTGTCACTGATCAACACTGAACTCATTGTTTCATTTTAACATAGTTTTATGCTTAAGTTACTAGTTTTGGGATTTACAGAGCAATTACATGATATATTGTACACCTTGACATTAAAGAAACTAAATCAACATAGTAAACAATACATTTTCATCTCGTTTATTTCTTGGTAATTTTGCCAATTAAGAAATGAGATGTATTACTATTTATTGCTACCTTTTTAAGTAAACCCATCATCTTGTGATCACCCTGTAGAAATTGCTAACACATGTACTGATATCATTTTATACATTTCTCAATAATCAATACATAGATTGATTGATATTAAACAAATTCTAAGCTAAAAAGTTTCATATTTTCTATTGCAATAATTGCTTAGTCGTTAACATAATAAAATGTTGCAGTTAAAGTTCCTTGTTTTCACCTCAACAATCTCTGGTAAGAAAAAGCTAATTTTTACAGTTAAAAACCCTTTTAAAAAACCGCTTTGTATTTATTTTAGTTTGTGTGAGCAATATCATTCAAATCAATGTTTATAATCAACAACCGAGCCAAATGATTGGTTCCAGCGAATGTGCCAAAGGTTCAGACTATTGGTGTCAGAACATAAAAACAGCTAAAGAATGTGATGCAGTCGACTATTGTGCCCTAGTGGTTTGGGACCATCAAAAAGTGTCCTATGATAATGTAAGCCCTTTCCTCAAAACGCCTTTCTCATTTCAAACTACAAATCTAAAATTTTATAGGGAATAAAACCAAATGAGCTTGATTATAATGAAGAAATGTCAGATGGTAATATCTGCACTGATTGTAAAACTTTTGTAGTCGAAGCAGTTGAACAACTCAAAAATATTGGAGAAGTCAAATTAACCTATACAAATTAAAATTAACTATTTTAACTAACTAAAGTTGAATTTTACAGACTGAATTTGCTAATCGTTTACAAGTCGTTTGTAAAAATCTACATAAAGTGGCAGCTAAACTGGTAAAATACATCAAATAATTCAATTTTTAAATTCAATAAATAAATAAACACTAAATTATTTTGATTTAGTGTAGAAAAGCAGTTGCGACAAAAGCACACGAAATATTTGTCTTATTAACAACCAAGGTAGAAAACATCCAACATAATAACTTTTAAAATAATCTCTAAATCTAAGACCAATTTCTTGTTTAGGATCCTGAAAAAATCTGTGCTTACATTGATATGTGCAATGAATCCGTTGATCCAGCTGAAATTGAGCCACAAACAATCAAGAAAATAAGTGCTTAGTGAAAAATGAAGCTGAAGTTTCTGATGAAAATGATGCTGGACCGATTTTACTACCTGAAGTTGAATTAGCAAACTGCAAAGGTTTGAGACTCTGTCAGCCAATTCAACACCAATTGCCCATCAAAACTTCACATTAAATTATCAGTTAAGCTAATTTAATGTTCAGTCTTTAATTAGATAACTAAAAACTGAATCTACAAGTCACTGAATTGACTTCTTCAATCACTTTCACACAGTAAAACTCACCATAATAAACCAAGAACATGTCAAACACATTGTAAACAACACCGAGACTTAAACTACAACACAAAATGTCTCAATTTTTAACTTAACATAAACTAAATAAATTGTTTTTTTCTTACCTTTCACTAGTTCAGCTTTGACAAAGCTTTTAGTTTCTTAAGAAATTCACAAAATTCGATGAAATTCACTGTTGACGCACACAAAACGTTTTCAACCGACGCCATTGAGAATCAGCTGTTCAAGCAGTGTTGTCAACCACTTCGCACAGCAGTCAGAATATTCTGTAAAAAAGTAACATAAAATCTTAATTTCATTCAACATAATAAATTTTCATTAAAGATGATTTTAACTAACTTTTGGTCGTTATCTGAGCTTTTATTAAGTTATTAAAACATCTTCTGTACTCTTTTACTTTAATTGCCGCTGTGTAGAAGTAGTTTATTTGAGACATTGAAATTAAAATTGACATTCAATTTCACAAAAGTTAACTGAAATAATTAATGAACTCATCAAAATTTGAGGTATTAAGTTCCTAAATTATAATAATTATACCATTGAAGATAATTGACTTCAATTGCCGTGTATTATATCAAAAACTATCTAAAAATAAAAATTATTTCTTTACACTTTTACATAAAGTGTCATGAATTTATACGGTTTTGAATCTTCTCCTTATTTGGAAATGTACTCAGTTGACAGTCCTGTAAAACATTAGGTTTTATAACTGAGACTTAAATCGTTATAGACTCACAAACCGTTGCTTTGTGTCAGGTGGAAATCGTCCAAGCAAAGGCTTCAGTTTCAACGTTAAAGACTAAAAATAAAAGCAAAAACTTAGATGAATGTGGAAACAGCAACGCTTAAAATCACCTCAGAGTTGATCGTGAATCTCAGCTTTCAGCACAGCATTTTCTTTCCAGCTGAAACGACAAATCAACTTCCCTTAAAGTAAACAAGGTGCTCTGACTTGAGTTTAAATTTCAGCACTAGATTAGAAATATTAGTTCAGGTTAAAAGTGGAACTGCTGTTGTAGAACCTAAATCACGTAAAAGTTAAGATTTTAATAGAGTTAAAGTAACTGAACTGTTACTAAATGACAAATTTTACACAATAAAAGATGAAATACTAAGCCAATTTGTAATTACTTAACAGTGTTGACTGAATTACTTCTGGTGTTTGATTTTTATGACAAGAAGGATCAATCATTGGTCGAATTTCACAAGATAACGATTGTTCATCTAAAAGTAGTTGTCTTATTCTGTTTTTTGTTATTTCAAGTCTTCAAAAAGTCAAATGAGGCAGAATTTCACTTTTAAAAAGATCTATTAGTAAAGTGAAAGTTAATTTTGATAATAAAATTCCCTAAATTAACAAACCGAAACTGTTTAGTATTGGTTTTTGTTTGGTACTGAAGACCTGAAGGTTTTTCAGAAATTTCAATCGCCAATCTTGAGTTCTTTGAAAAGAAATGCAACTTCTTCATTCCACAGTTGTCTCTTAAAGAACATTGAATCCATCTGAATGAAATCACCATGGAGATAACATGTCATGTTGTAATAAATATGTTGTAATAAATCATAATATGAATGATTGAAGGCGTTTTCTTAACATCTTAAAACGACTGAAGAAAAAGCTGAAACACTGCGAATAATAAAATCAAATCAAAACCCATTCACGATTATAAAATTTGAACACATTTACTTTTACTGCTACTGTTTCGCAGTGGTCAGTTCATCTAACATTCAGAAATATCTGAATTTATCTAAAGTATGATACACAAAAACATAGAAAAACAAAATAGACAAGTTATTTCTCCTCTAAAACTCCAAAACTTAAGTTCAACTTTGATAAAACACCGGATTGCTGGAACCATTGAACTTTTTCCACTTCTTTATTCATAAAAAGTGTCATTTTAGTCAAATGAAGTTCGTTTACTGTTAAAACTCAAACCAAAACTCACTATCAGGTTCTGGGAATCTCGTTTCAGTAGACTCAGTTTCCTTCTGAATCGTTTAAAAGCATCAATTCACCAGTGAAAAAGTGTTTCTAGTTTTCATCGTTGCGAATCAAGTGTTCAATTCTGCACAGAGACGTAACAGCATCTACAATGGCTTCATCTCCACTCAAACACTTTGCTGGTTATCAACTTCTTTAAACTCTACAAAGTCAAGAAATTAAAAATTATAATTTTAAAAGGAAAGAATTCATACAATGCAATAATTTTCAACTGCTGAGAACTACTATGGTGACTTTTGCCATATCGATTGCTCTGAGTAAACTTGAGAAGTTGAAGGGCTTTTGAGAAGTTAAAAACTCACATCCCTGAGACTTTTTAATTTTCGAGTTTTCCCTTGAATTTTCCTAGCTGTTTCGGCGTCTTAGTCTCTTTGTATAGAACATGTAAGATGACACTTAATTCTGGATTTCATTTTAGCAAGCAGATGTGTTTGTCTTCTGTTTCAAAACAAAATCCGAGCTGTAACCAACCGTTAATTCTGTTAAATCGATTAGTCTAAAAAGAAAGATCAATTTAGACGTTAAAATTATGTCCTAAGTTTACAAATTTACCATTATTATTTTATACTTATTTAAATCTCAGTGACAAGAACTTCAAATTTCCCAAGAAAACTTCTGATCTTGGATTCTCAACTTTCGAACATCAAATCATCAAACAACTCAACAGATTTTCAATAATAATCAGCTGTAAAACAAATACAACTTAAAATACTAAATTAAATCGACAAAAATAACACAAAATTAAACCTTAATAATCTGCTTTTGCTTTCTCTTGGTGCTTTTATATCTCCACATTCTGTCTGAAACTATTTCTTCATCAGTCACTCGATGCTTTCACTACAACAAGTGGCTGAATTGGCTTAGAACTTTTATGCAATTTGTGCGATGTCAACCATAAACCGTAAAGAAAACGCTCACATTCAGCTTCATATTATAATATACTCTTAAATAACTTGACATTTCACTTTAATTTCTTCGTTTAATCACGCAATTAACTTACAAAATGAGTAGCAAATCGAATCAAAACGACGCCATTGAATAAACAGCTGTGCCAGCAGTGATGTCAACCACTTTAAACAGTAGCAAATAAATTCAGCAATACTTAAGAAAATTACTGAGACTTGATTCAGAACCATAAATGAATGAACACATTACATTGTTTGAATATGTTTTCACTGTATTTTACATATTTTTATAAACTTGTCTTGAAAATTTCTTCACTTCAATTTATTTATGAAAGTTATTTATGATGCTAAAAATGTGGAAATCACACAAACCTAAAAAAAAAAAAAAAAAAAAAAACTAGACAAAAAAAGTGTGAAATTGTCCATCTAAAGCGGGTAATTTGGCCAAAACCTAAGTAAATGTCAATTTGAGAAGCTGCAAACATTTTCCATAGGAATCCTGCAAATATCATCGATTATAAATCAATTTGATCAAAGCTAATTAATCAGTCATTTTCAAAACAAGATAAAAAGTTTATTTGAATAATTTATTTATAATACAATGCTGAGAAAACATTATATAGATAAATGCTACATCAAATGGTTAAAAATACAGATTTTTTAAATAAAAAAACATTGTTTTTGAATTAGGTGTTAGTTGATACAGTGGAATCCCGTTAATACGAAACGCTCTTAACTGAGATTTTATTTCGTATTAAAAAGATTTTGTTTTAACCAACACATGCAAAAACTATTTATTCTTACTAAAATAACATTTGTTAAAGTACATTAAAGTATTTACATCATATGAGAATCATTATTTACGCCATTTTACATAGAAAATCTACTTTTCCAAAATATGCATTTTTTGCATACAATGTGCATGCATGTACTTAACTTAGTGTTAAATTTCATCCATAGCTTCATTTCTCAAATGATGGAAAGTGTTTTGTTTTTTCTTAGTCTTTCACTACAGTACAGTCAGTGCGTTTTTACTAGTAAATTATGTAATAATTACAATAGGTTACACATTTCTAATGTATCAGCTGACAACATTTCCAATAAAGTTCAATGGTATTACCAATTAAGTGAAAGAAGAACCCTATTTTGTTTAAAAACAAATAATAGTAAGAAAATACTTTTAAAATTGTCATGATTTTTTTTACCTTTTTTTTTAAAATTTTATATTGATTATTGTTTCAATATATAAACAGTTGAGCTGTATCAGATTATTTCAATACAGATTCGTCTGTGTATTCCCTTAAATGTAATAAACTAGATGCCTAGATTTCTGCACTAATTTAGTAATAAAAATCTTTTAGTCATATATTTAGTGCCATTCGATTTGTGACTTTTTTTTTTAAGATTAAATCCAAAGTTTTGGTTGACTAATAATCATCAATTACATTAACATGATTCATAAGAAATTTCATCATGAAACGTCATCGAATTAACCAAATTAAAGTGAAAATGCATTAATTATCAATACAAAACTTTTTCAAAAAATCCTTTCCAAATAATTTTATAAGTTAACCTTAAATTTGAAAAAACTAATTGATCATTAACGGTCAAGTCGCCACAATTACAAGTTAATGTTTTGTTATAATGAATTTCATGGTAATGTTTTCATATAAAATTCAAAGTACTCGTATAATTCAATAAATTACAATTCATAACATAAATACGACTTTTCTTACTATTAATTTCTGTATTTAAGTTTCTTTGTTGTTGACAACGTTTTGATAAACAAAATCTGTTGATTTAGCCACGTTAATAAAAACCAATGGAAAAAAAATATAAACATCATAGTTGATTAAACTGTTTATTATTAATTAATCATTTCAGTATTATTTAAATATAGTGATTTACAGTATTTAACTTTTTAGTTTCAGACTAATCTCAATTTTTTTTTGATTTGACACAACTTTAAATGAAAGCTTAAATAATATGAAACTAAATTTCAAATCATTCTGTCAATTTAATATTTTCAATAAAGAAAATCAACCGACATTTTCGTCATATCAAATCCTTTAGATACCAATTTCCAATGGTTTTCCTTTCTTTTTTATTTTTTGTAAATTTTTTATTCCAGCCAACCAATCAACAACTTTGATACAAAATATTTTATTATATTTCCTCGTCTAAAACGAAAGTTCAATAAATGTTAATTGACTAATGTAGTAAAAAAGTTTCCATGAATTACACTAATTTTTATAAAAAATCATTGCAAATTGAATTTAAAACAGTGAAATCCGATTATAACGATTTCGCTCTTTTCTAATTAAAGCAAAGATTTCAAGCTAAAAGAGTTGTTGAATTGGCAGCAATTTAATTAATGTTTAATCTTTACATGTATAACAATTATATAATATACATAACAAAAAAATCTTGTTACAAATACGAAACTAAAACTTTTTTATTCCAGATTATTACAATTGATATAGTTAACCCTATGCTTGATGAGATTATTTCCAAACTAATCATAAAGTCAGATTTAAAAACAGATAACATGGAGATTTACAGAGTATATAAAAACCATAATAGTCTGCAATTCTACATTAACAAACCAGCTTTACAGTTATAAAATCTTCACTGTAATATTTCATCTTTCGACTAAGAAACTAAAAATGAAAACATTTTTTGGTTTTTTTCTTCTTTTGTGTTTGGTTAGCGCCAATATGGGTTCAATACTAGTACCAAATGCTGTCAGCAAAAATAGTAAGCATTTTCTCGTGCAATTGTCAGTATTGTAAATGCAAATATTTAAATGAAATTGGTTTAATTTGTTTTTAGATAGAACAAATGTCAAAGCATTGATTTGTGACACTGACTTTATAAGACTTGGTGAAAACTGCTATATGTTTGATACAACAAAATTATCATGGGACAATTCACTTGCCATGTGTAATAGCATTGGGGCTGATTTAGCTCATCCATTAAACTACGACGAAAATAGATTAATAATTGAGCATCTTTTGGATAACTATCAAGGATATGGATGTAAATATATTATACTATAGTAGTGATAGATCCCAATCGTTCATATTAGTTGTGAATGTTACTTAGAAAAATTAAAAATTTATATTAAATATCTTATATTTAATTTATATAAATATTTTACTGTTAAAATGTAGATTTTTGGATGGGACTTAATGATATAACAACTGAAGGAAAATATGTTTGGTCACACGATAGTACAATACCCAATTACACTAATTGGGGATATAATCAGCCAAGCAATAATGACATTGAAAACTGTGTAAATCAATGGGAATTATTGAATTGGGGATGGAATGACAATTCATGCAGTGAACAATGGCCTTTTATTTGTCAGCAAAGATTATGAATTAAAACTAACCATTGAACCAACATCACTTATTTTAATATTGTACCTATATTTAACTATTAATGATTCAATCATGTGCAGTATTAGAAATTACTAACTTACGTCACAATGGCAAGCTATTTTTTTTACAAATAAATTAGCTTTAATAATAACAAACATTGTTATAAAATTTAAAGTAAAATACAAAAAATTACAATTCATGACATTCGTTCATGACTTTATAATAAAAAAAATATTACTCAAGTTTTATTTTTTTTTGTCTAAAGTTAATTATTTAATTTTGTTAAACTATAAAGTAACACAATACAGTAAATTTATCATTCATTAAAAACATTGTAGACTTTTATTGAGTTGCAAATTTTAATATTAAATATTATCCACACATTCAACATCACTTTTATACATTTGCATATGATTTCTTAGACAAAATTGCATTCACTAATAAATCTCCAAATTTGTCTTTCAAAGTCATGGTTGTAGGTGTTGGTTGTGTAGACTTTCTAATTTTCCCCATATTTGTTTTTGTTGCTGCTAATATTGATTTCAACTTGTTCAGCTTTGCTGCCATTTTAGTAATAAACACATTAGATTGTTTATTTGTTAATAATGGCATTCTGATATCAGTGTTTGATGTTGCAATTAATTTGTTTTTAGGAAATGAACTAACTGAATTCAGCAAATATGTTAGTGTATTCTTCGATGAGCTGTAAAGTAAGTCATTGGTAGTCATTTTATTAGAAATAGTTGAATAATCTCTTATATAATTGAGAGTTAGTACTTGTTGCTGCTTTTTAACAGATTTGGTCATCAACTTAGATGCAAAGTCTTTATTTGTTCCAATTGTTGGAATATTTGCTTGAAAAGTTCTGATATTGGTTTGCAAAGTTCTTTCAGTTGTTTGCAAAGTTTTCTCATTCATTATAAAACTGGTCTTATTTGCCTTCAAATCTGTAGTAGTTGTTGCTGCTGCATTTAAAATGGATATTTTTAAAGTTGGTTTTGAGGTTGAAGCATTTTTGAATTGTTTCGCAGTTGTTTGCCATTTTGCATAAGACACTTCAGTCCAATTCGCATTATCTGCATCTGATGCATTTTTCTTAAAAGTTGTTGAAATATTTTCCTGAATGGTTGTTGTCACTGTTGCATTTGGTAACACTGTAGAATTTTCAGCAGAAGCTTTGTAGATTATTAGCTTCTTTCTCAAACCTATAAGTTTTGTTTTAGAAGAATTTCTTTGAGCATAAGATAGCATCCTGTTTTCTACTTTGGGTTGTTCAGTTGTAACTACCAAGCAAACAGAGTAATTCTCACAAGTACTAGATTCTATCAGACATGTTGTTGCAGGAGATTCACTATAGCATGTTGTGTCATCTTCTAAGACTCTCATCTTTGGACTATTGTCTTGAGAAAGCACATCACAAGAAGTTGTTGGTTCTGCCATCAATTCTGTTATTGTAAAGCATTCAGTACCTAATGGAGTGGCTTGTGCAGTTTCACATGTAGTTTCAGTAGTCATTGATTTCAGAACTGTTGTTGTAGCATATTCACATGAAGTTTCTGTTTCACAAACAGTTTCTATAATAGCTGGTGTTATTGAGTTACAAGAAGTAGTTTCCAATTCACAAGTTGTTTCTGTTAGGATTTGTTCTTCAATTGAGGATTTGGCAGTGTCACAAGGGGTAGAAGATTCAGTTTCACATATTGTTTCAGGTGCTACAGAAACAATAGTTCTCACACAAATTGATAATGAATCAGTTTCACATTCAGTTGGAAGCTCAGTTGTTACTTTGGGTAATGTTATTATGTCACAAGGTGTGACTGTTTCTGTTTCACAAACAGTTTCTGTAGGTTGCAGTTCACACAGAGTTGTCTCACTGCATTCAGGTAACTCACTCAATTTAGTTGTCAAAATTAACAAATCACAAGGTGTTGATGTTTCTGTTTCACAAACAGTTTCTGAAGTTGTTGGAAGTGTTTCACATACAGTTGTTTCACTACATTCAGGCAATTCACTTAATTTGGTTGTTATGACTGCAATTTCACATGGTGTTGATGTTTCTGTTTCACAAACAGTTTCAGTAATTGTTGAAAGTGTTTCACAAAGTGTTGTTTCACTGCATTCAGGTAAATCCATTATTGTAGTTGTTAGTACTACAATGTCACATGGTGTTGATGTTTCTGTTTCACAAACAGTTTCAGTAGTTGGTGGAAGTGTTTCACATAGAGTTGTTTCACTGCATTCAGGTAACTCAGTAGGTGATGTTGGAACCAGCATATCACATGTTGTTGATGTTTCAACTTCACACTCAGTTTCAGTTGTTTCACAAGGTGTTGTGGTTGTGATTGTAGTTGTTTCTGTTTCACATTCTGTTTCTGTTGTTGTTACACATTCAGTTTCAGTCTCGGTTTCACATAATGTTACACAAGTGCTTGGCTCTGTCACACAAGGTGTTTCACATAAAGTTGACTCAGTTTCACACTCAGTCACACAAGATGTACTTGGAGATGTTATTGCAGTTACACATTCAGTGTCTGTTTCTGTTTCACACAAAGTTATACATGAAGTTGTCTCTGTAAAACAAGTTGTTTCAGTTACACAAGTGGTTGTGTCTGTTTCACACTCAGTTATGCATGATGTTGTATCAGTCTCGCACTCAGTTACACAGGAAGTGGTGGGATCAGTAACATTTTTACTCACACAAATGCAAACATCATAATATGGATACCTAGTTCTGCATTTTCTGGTTGTACACCTAGGTCTGCATTTAGGTTTTGGTGTAGTTCTGAAAATACATTCAATTTGGAAGAAACTTAATGGAAAATTTAACCTAGAAAAAACCTTGAAATAGGCAAAATTTACATACGTTGGTTCAGTATGACTTGGTGGACATGTGGATTGGCATAATGGAGCAAAAAAGACCTCTGGTTGTAAAGGGCAAAGATCATATGGATAATATTGACACTGCTGCATTTCACATCTAGTATTCTTAATTGGATTAGTCACTGGTATAAAAGTAGTTACAATTGGTTTAGTTAAACATTGAATTGGTAATCCATCACAGCTTTCAAAAATCCATCTTTTAGTGTTGTTTTTCAACAGGTGATAAATAGAGCCATCAAAGTCATTGAACCAGGCCAAAACATACCAAGTAATTGCAGTAAAGAAAATGAATTTAGAAAATGTTGAAGCAAACATTTTAATTAGAAAAGTTATCAAAGTTAACTGAAACTATTCTTCACTTCCTGGATTTTTTATTTTGTATAAATTTTGTAAAGATGATATTTCTGGAAATTTAATTTAAAGTTTTATTTACAACCACTCAAGTTAGTTGTGCGACGATGTCTATACGAAATGCATATCTGGTGAATGTGATAGGCGTAATTTTTTTTAAATACTGTATCCTTATATTTTTTTAAATAACTTTTTTTTTAATTAAAAGTGGCGTTCGCGAAATAGAATTTGCTAAACTTAAGTTTGACCTTAGCGCCATCTTTTGAGCTAACGAGAAAAATGTTACTGTAAATTCAAATATAGGATATCTAATTAGACACTGGATGTAACCAGCTCATGTATCTTCTGCAAATTTAATGTTAATACGCAAAATCAAATAAATTTAAAAAAATGCTGATTCTAAAATACAGTAGCTATTTTGAAGCAAACAGCGAGTGTTCAGTATAAGCAAATACAGTAGTGAATCTACCAATCGCAATAATTTGCGCAAAATTTTTGAATTTCCTTTCTTCTGAGATCAAAACAGCTTTTTTTAAATTTAAAAAAGACAAAAATCTTTTAAATATTAGCTCCCCAAAGTCCTCATAATCTTCGCATTCAATGCTGTAACGAGTTTGCTCAAAGACACGCAATGGCCAGCGAGGCCAGTTCAAAAATTGTCTAAAGAAATTTCCAATGACAAAAGAAATTGCCAAAAAGCAAAACGCCATTTTCATGGACCACAGAACCTCTCAAAACACAGGCAGGGTTCTGTGTATGCATTGCACCAGTGTTTTTCCTGCCCTAATAAAAATTAATTAAACATTGTCCCCCAAGGCCCTCATAATCTTCGCTGCAACACGTGACGGGTAAAGCTAGAAAATTCATAACTAAGTTAACTTAAAACTTGTTTACCTTTATTTAATTGATTTTTCATTAGATTTATTTTTTCACTGTGAATTCACAAAATGTGAATTTTGAAAAAACAACTATAGTAGGCACAATAAGTGACGGAACACCATGTTTTTTCGTGTTTAAGAGCAAATTTAATGGAAATACATAACAAAAAATTTAAAATTGTTCTCTTACATCATATAACTTGTACAACGAGAAATAAAAATTACAAAATAAAAAAAATTAATTTGAAAAAGTTCCACTTTTTCACTGCAAAAAAATTGATGAAGCATTTTTTAACACTATTTCAATTTTTTTTTCATAATTTATTTTAATTAAATTTACTTTTAAATACGAGAAAACAATGCTCCATCATCTATTTTGTCTACTGTATATCAGCTGTGTTCTCAACCCCATCTAATGAAAGTTGGAAAATTAAGTAAAACAAATATTGTATATAATCCTAACTCGTTCAAAATAACAATTCTGCTTGAAAAACAATTGGACAAAAATATACTGAATGGTAATTATTATTGAAATTTATTACAGAATAAATAATTATTGTACAAGTCCTTATTTTACTTGACACATATTGGATCAAACTTGTTCTTTAAAGACTTGTTTTAAAATTTTTACTCATCCTGGTTTGAATTCATTATTAGTTATTTTCTCTTTTAATTATTATAAGATTTACACAAACCTAAAAGAAAAACAGGGAAATAAAAGCCTAACTGAAGCTGGTATTTTGGCCAAAACTAAAGTAAAAATCAAATTTGGAAGCTGCAAACATTCAAGAAGGGTCTTACCAATTTTGTATATTTTGAATTCTTCTTATCAGAGATTATAAATCATTAATTTTTAAAACAAGGTTAAAAGTTTATTACAATCAAAGTTATTGATAATGCAATGCTGAGAAAACATTACCGGGTATATTAATGTTACATCAAATAATTAAGAAATATTATTTCTTTGTTCAACGTGACATCGTTTATTAAAATGCATACAAGTTTCTGTAGATCTTAGTTAATACAGTATTAAAATGTTACAATGCAATTTAGTATGAATTATTAATAGAGATATTTAGTGGAATTCGTTTAATATGAAACAGATTCCCCTTATGTTTCTTCATATTAAACAAATTGTATTTTAAGCAGAACATTCAAAAACTATTCTCACTAAAATGACATTTCTTTGAGTACAATGAAATAGACTATTTACATCAAAATAGACAAGACTATTTACACTATAATAGATGGATTAATTAAATTTCAAAATATTATGCATTTTGTGCATTCATATGCATGTATGCATTTGCAACCTTCAATACACCCAAAACCGCTTTTGAAAACCAACTGATATGTATTGTCATAACTCTTAAATGATCGATAATTCCAAGACATTTCCAAATTTCATGGCTTAATCATTAAGCCATGAAATTTGGAAACGTCTTGGAATGCCTTAATGCACCTTTTTTCACATGAGAAATGACACTAACTATGTTGAAATTTTGAAAATAGTTTTGAGAAACAGTAAGTTTTATTGTTTATAATTGTAAAGCTGTAGTGGTCCAATACAATCCATTTGGTTGTTAAATAATTTGCATTGACTTAATTGTTTTTATTGTTAACTAACCTCCTGACACCAGACAATCCGACAATAAATCCAAAATTGCCTTCCAACTTATTTTAATGTCATTTTTCATGTGTTTTTTTGTTAAGCAGGTTTTCATTTCTATTAACAGGATACAAATGTATGGAAATGCCTACACATTATTTTTGAACCAAAATGTTGTTTTGTATTAAAGGAGTTTGTATTAACCAGATTCAATTGTAATATGAATAGGCAAGAAGATGACTCGTCCATCTTTAACATGATAAACTATTAACATTTAAAACAGTATAAAAAAACACCTTTAAGCTTTGTTGAAATGTGTACATCCCTGCACTGGGTCTTTCTTACTGTGACTAACATTTCAATTACTGGTATGTGAAAGATTATTGCAATGCAAACTACAATATTTTATATTCATTTAAAGTAACAAAAGAATACTTTAATTACAACCCAATCCCAAATAGTCCAAGGTGTTTAGCATCATGGTCAACTGTTTAACTAGTTTGCCATTATGTTAATCAGCTATATGTATTGTAAAAATATTTGTATACCATTTTCAACTAGGATGGCATTTGCTTCATTATCAGTTAGCAGTTTAAAAAAATTTTTGCAACTTCTTTCAGCAACCATAATTACAATTGTATTGCTATTGTTATCTTTTGCATTTATATTTGCTCCATGATTATCAATAAACATTAATTTCCTCTTTGCCATTTTTTACAACAACAAAATGTAAAACAACACTTGCCATAATTATTAACTGCATTAATATTTGCTCCATTATCAATTAAAAGTTTAACTACCTCTTTGCTATTATAAATGGTAGCCATGTGTAATGATGTTTTTCCTTTAATATTAACAGCATTTACATTTGCTCCACAATCAATTAATAGTTGAACTACTTCTTTGCTATTTCTTTCAGCTGCAAAATGTAAAACGGTATTGCCATTATTATCAACTGCATTAACAATTGCCCCATGATCCTCAATCAACATTTTAATTACGCCTTTGCTCTTGTTAGCCGCAGCAGCCCAATGTAATGGTGTAAATCCATTGTGATCAACTGCATCAACATTAACTCCATAATCCTCAATTAACATTTTAACTACTTCTTTACTATTAAACGCAGCAGCCAAATGTAATGGTATAACCCCATCATTATCAAATTTATTAGTATCAGCTCCAAATTTATCGATTAGCACTTTAATTAATTCCTTGTTATTGGCGCCAGCAGCAGAATGCAACAATGTTCTGCCATTATTATCAACTGCATTTACATTTGCCCCATTATCAATTAATAGTTGAACTACTTCTTTGCTATTTCTTTTGGCAGCCCAGTGTAAAACTGTCTTGCCATTTTTATCAACTGCATTTACATTTGCCCCATAATCAATTAATAGTTTAACTACTTCTTTGCTATTTCTTTCAGCTGCACAATGTAAAACTGTCTCGCCTTTCTTATCAACTGCGTTTACATTTGCTCCATAATCATCAATTAACAGCTTAACTACTTCTTTGCTATTTCCTTCAGCTGCACAATGTAAAACTGCCTTACCATTCTTATCAACTGAATTGACATTTGCTCCATTATCAATTAATAGTTGAACTACGTCTTTGCTTTTTCTTTTAGCAGCATAATGTAATAGTGCTCTGTCATTTTTAATAACTGCCTTTTCATTTGCCCCCAAATCAATTAATAGTTTAATTACTTCTGTGTTATTGGCACCAAT
>JAAFCF010007112.1:7991018-8020824 GCA_013389785.1 Helicorthomorpha holstii | reverse complement strand
CCCAAATCAATTAATAGTTTAATTACTTCTGTGTTATTGGCACCAATAGCCAAATGTAATGGCATAATGCCATGTTCACCTACTGCATTTACATTTGGTCCGTAATCTAATAACAATTCCAACACTTCTTTGTTACCATTTAGAGCTGCATAATGTAATACAGTGTACCTATGCACATTAACAGCTTTTATATTGGCCCCATAATCCATTAACATTTTAACTACTTCTCTGCTGTTCTTTTGAACAGCCAAATGTAATGGTGAATCACGACGATTATCAACTGCATTTGCATCTGCTCCATGCACAATTAATAGCTTAATAATATCATGGCAATTATTATCAACAGCAAAATGCAATGGTGTTTTACCATTTTTAGCGACTGCATTAACATTTGCCTTGTAATTTTCAATTAACAACATAATCAATTCTTTACTATTCAGTTCTACAGCCCAATGTAAAATTGTGCAACCACTATTGTCAACAGCATTTACATTTGCTTTGTAATCATCAATTAACATTTTAAACACTTCTTTGTTATTTGTAGCAGATTGCCAGTGAAAACTTACATCACCAGTTTTGCTAACTCCCTTAACATCTAGTCCAACTGCAATTAAAATCTGAAATAAATCACTGTCAAATGTTAACTTTCCTAAATAATTTTTGATGAAAGTCACAGCTACTTCTTCACTGTTGGCTTTGATAGTCCAATGTAATGGTGTTCTGCCATCATTATTAACTACATTAACATTAGCTCCATAATTCTCAAGTAACATATTAACTACTTCTTTGCAATTGTAAGCAGCTGCCCAATGTAGTAGGGTGCTGCCATTACTATCAACTGCATTAACATTTGCTCCAAAATCCTCAATTAGCATTTTAACTACTTCTTTATTTTTATTGGTAGAAGCCATATGTAATGGTGTTCTACCAAAATTATCAATTGTTTTGATATTTGCTTTATAATCCTCAATTAACATTTGAACTACTTCTTTGCTGTTATTTCCAGCACCCCAATGCAATGGTGTTCTGCCATCATGCTCAACTGCATTAGCATTTGCTTCATAATCTTCAATCAGCATTTTAACAACTTCTTTGCTATTGTAAGCGGCAGCCATAAATAATGGTGTTCTGCCATAACCATTAACTTCATTCACATTTACTTTAAAATTGTCAATTAACAATTTAATTACTTCTTTGCTATTACTTTTAGCTACACAATGTAAAACTGTATTGCCATCCTCATCAACAGCATTTACATTTGCTCCATTTTCAATTAACAGTAGCACTACTTCTATGCTATTTCTTTCACCAGCTAAATGTAAAACTGTCAAGCCATCATTACCAACTGCATTTACATTTGCCCCATTATCAATTAACACTTGAATTACTTCTTTATTATGATGAGCCGCACAATGTAAAACTGTACGACCGCCATTACCAACAGCATTTACATTTGCTCCAAAATCCTCAATTAACATTTTAATTACTTCTTTGGTATTGTTTATAACAGCTACATGTAATGGTGTATAACCAGTTTTATTGATAGCATTAACATTTGCTCCATTTTCAATTAACAGTTTAATTACTTCATTGCCATTCTTATAAGCAGCCATATGCAATGGTGTATAACCATCATTACAAGCTGCACTAAATTTTGCTCCATTTTCAATTAACAGTTTAATCACTTCTTTGCTATTTTCTTCAACCGCACAATGCATAACTGTAATGCCATTCTGTTTAGCTGCATTTACATTTGCTCCATTATCAATTAATAGTTGAACTACTTCTTTACTATTCTTATAGGCTGCTCGATGTAATGGCGTGTCACCATCATTGGCAATTGCATTTAAATTTGCTTTATAATCCTTGATTAACAACTTTAATTTTTCTGCTTTATTGCAATAAGCAGCTAAATGTAAAAGTGTTTCACCTCTCTTATTCACGGCATTTACATTTGATCCATACTTCTTAATTAACATGTCTATAATTGTTTGATCACTAAAATGATCTGCATGATGTATTGGTTGATTACCATCATAATTTTCTACATCCACATTCATTTTATAATCATCAATTAACATCATTATCAATTGTGTATTGTTTTTGCGTACAGCTAAATGCAGTAAAGTATTGCCATTTAATGGTTCTTTAATGAGCATCTTGTTCTTGTGAGTGGTATTCTTAAAACAATAACAAAAAAGTTGAATTATTTGGTCATTATTTTCAGTTAATGCCACTAATGTTGGAGTGTTCTTTGTGTTGCAGAAGATATTTCTCCAAGCATTAACAAATACACTTATCTCACTAATACTGATTGTTTTCTCTGTTGCTGTTAGAATTTCATTTATAAATAATCTAATCATTTTAAAATTATCTTTTGTAAACACGGTTGTGAGCAATATTTCTGCTATTTCTTTAGTAATCAATTGTTTTAATGTCTTATTAGCTATAAAAGTAGCAACTAAATACTCAGCAAACGTCAAATGGACAAAATCTGGCTGGTCCTTTGTCATGCCTTTAATAATCCCAATAGCCTCAATAATTGCAATAGAATTTTGTGTTTGTTTTGAGAATCTAATAAAATGTTGATTTGGTTAAAAGTAAAATAAAGCTTCAGAGCTTCTCTTTGGTGAAAATCAAAAAGTTTTTCTGTTGGAAAGAGTTTACTGACTCCAATTTTAGTCGTATCTTGCTGCAATTTATCACTTTGATAAACTTTAAATTTCTTACTTATAAACTCATTGTACAAATCAGCCAATCTTAAAAAATCTCTTAAATTATTTTGTTTATATATTGATTGTAAAAAATCTTTGCTTTGGTCTAATGATGCTTCTGCAAACATCATTAATTGTAATGGATTTTCTAAAAAACTAACTGAACATGTAGAACATGTAGACATTGATTCCTGCATTTTTCTTGCCAATTCAATCAAATCTGAATTTTTTATGTCAAAATTTAGTTTTTCCCCCCAAAAATTAACTAAATAATCAATTTGATTTTGCTCACTTAATGGTTTAATTTCAAATGTTTTGCATTGAAACTTTGTTTCTAGCATTGTTTTGCACTGTGGTCTTGTTGTTAGCCAAATCTGCTTAACTCCAACTTCAAGTATTGCATTAACTAAACTTTCAACAATTTCTGCATAATCTGGATTGATTTCATCAAATCCATCAAACATCACAATGGCTTTATGAATATTGCTTTTGAAAATCACTTTGCTAAACTCAACATTAGTTGAATTAAACAATTTTAAAGATTCAACTAGAAACTCAACAGCTTCATCTGAAGTGTAATGATTAGCACTTTGTAACTTATTTTTGAAATCTTGGGTAAAAGAATTTAAATTAATTCTGACAATCCATAAATCTTTCAATTTTTCTTTAATTAAAATGCCAATGTGAGTTAGCAAAGTAGACTTTCCACTTCCGGCACTGTCAGCAATTACAACTACTTTTTCATTTGCAACAACTTGAATCAAATCTGTTTCAGTTAATGTCAGATTTTTGGTTTTTGCATTTCTGTTTGCATATGTTGACATTTCTAGAGTTTCCGGTTTATTTGCCACTGTAAACATATCTGTTTCACTTTCACTTAACTCTCTTAAAATGTAAGAACTTGGATTAAAAGTTTCAGTAACTAAACTGCTTGCAATAACAAATTTTTCATTAGAAAGTAACATTTCCAATAAATTTGCATTAATTGAAATTAGAATTTGGATATTATTCTCAGTAATCAATTGATTCAAAAGTATTTGTTCCCCTTGAAATTCAACTTTTTTCAATAAAATCTTATTTTGAGTTTCAAGTGTTAAATGAGTGAAATTTAACTGATCGTCTTTAATTGTTTGACAAGTGTATTGTTGATTAGTTAATTGCATTAAGACATTTAATAATTTTTTTTGGTCAAAAACAAACACAACTTTGAACATGGTATTGCCTTTGAAAAGAGCAGACAAATTGCTTAAAAGTTTTTCTAAATCTGTGCTACTATTTTTTATGTCACTTACTTCTGATATATGAATAATCAATAACTGACATAAATCAGATAACAATAGCTTATCAATGGCTTGAGGTTGCTTAAAATATGACTCATAATCAATAAATAAATACTGATTAGGGTTCATATGCAATTCATGTAATGTTTGGTATATTTTGGCTGTTGATAACTCTGGACTGAAAGTTGATATCAGTAAAACTTTAAAGTTTTCTGTCATTAGAAAGTCAGCAACATTGTTCACAAATTTATACAATTCTGAGGAATTCTCAAATTGAATAGCTAAATAATTCAAAGTTGATGCCAAATTGAAAATTTCAATTTCAGATTTTGATTTAAACAAATCATCTTTTATAAATTGCTCACAATGTGGCATTACACTTTCTCTGTAATATTTGAGCAAACATTCAGCTTGTTCAATTAGTAAATTTTCACCTTTTTCCTTTCCATAGAAAGCTAGCATTTGATTAACTCTGACAATTAATTCGGCAGGCCATTTTGATTTACTGTAACCATCTAAAACTGACTGAACAATATTATCCATTCCAGTACATGTTTCTAACCCGAACACATCAATAATATGTTCAAACTTTTCGTGTTTATCTTTATCATTGAAATGATATGGTTTGCAATCATTTGAATATATAATTTGCATGGCATAATGAGTAAGTTCATGAGCAATTGTACCTTTTAATGCATTCTCATCATCTCTTTTTGCTCCAATGAGCAATTTCCCTTCTTTGTGATGACATCTACCCAAAACATCTAAAGAACCAGTAGCATCAATGTCAATCACCGATTCCATTTCAAAATCAAAAATGATGTTAACATATCCACTGCACTTAATTACTGAAAACACTTGTCGAATTTCAGGAATTTCATTCAGCTCCTTATAATATCTTTCGATGTCTTTTATCTTGTCACTGTTTCTGTTTCCAACAACCCTTGTGTTTGATAGAAGAAAATACACAGCTGCATTTTCAATTTGTTGTAAATTTGAATGAAGTGCTTCATTTAGTGCCACTTTTTCTTCTTCTGATAATGTTTGTATTACTTTTCTTTCTTTATCATCTTTAAAGCGAATGTTGTGTGACAATAAAAGTGAATAAATTTGAAATTGTTTATTCTTAATTGTCACATAAGCCACTGATTCTTCCTTTTCATTTAAATATGCTGATGAATGAGATTCTTTGGATTTTAAAAATGTTTTTACATTTTCAATGTCACCATTTAAGATGTATTCATGAAGCCCCTTTGCTTCATCACTGATTGGATTCAAAGAATGGTCTTGAAAAGTTGATTCCATGGTTAATTCACTGATAAGTCTTCTATTAGAGTTGTATCACTTAGCAATTACAAACTCTTAAATTGCCATTTTTATGTAGCATCCATCCCAACTATCATGTAATGAGCATGTTATTGTAATTTGTTGAGAGGCCATTGATAGTGTGGAATTATTTACCAATGCTAATAAAGTTCATTAGTAAATTAATGTTGTCCAATAAATTAGTTAATTAACTAATGACTTACTTTACAAGTGTTGGATAATTGGTATTATGATGATAACAATCCACATGACATTATTGAGACATTAAAGTTTTTAGTTGACAGCACCAAGAACTATAGGGAAATGATAGCATGAAAATATATGATTTGAGATAAAGTTTAAGGTTAATCATGGACACAGCTTAACTCTCAGGTAGTGATCACTGTTGTTCCAAGTTAACTACTAATAACCATTTTACAGTAAAACATATGATACAATAGAAGAATTATTGTAGTAAAAGTTCAGCAGATACAGTGTACTAACTATACCAAGCCATTTTTTACTGTGTTTTAAAGTAATGTTAACCAATGCTAATAAAGTTCATTGTTGAAGTAATGTTATTTAAGAAATTATGGTTAACTAATGACTTACTTAACAAGTGTTGGTTAATTGGTCTTACGAAGATAACAGTCCACATGACATTATTGAGATATTGAATATTTCAGTTGAAAATGCCAAGAACTATAAAGAAATGATAGCATGAAATACATGATTTAAGAAAAAGTTTAAAGTTAACCATGGATACAGCTTAACTCTCTGGTAGTAATTGCTGTTGTTCCAAATTAACTAATGCTAACAGTTTTACAGTTAAACATATATTATACTTATACAATAAGAGAATTATTGTAATAAACGTTAGCATATACAGTGTGATAACTATGCCAAGCCATTTTACTGTGTTTTATCTATCAATTTTTACTTATTCTTAAATTTTATGAATCCTCCAAAATTGTTTATAAGTGAATTTGAACAAGGTTAAATATAATTTGAAAAAAAAGTAAAAACCACAAAAAGAAAAACTATTAAGAGTAATTAAATTGTATTGTATGGCATATTTATAAAGAATTTTAATAGGAAAAGTTATTTTGTAGAGTAAAGGCTGATATAAAACTTTACTATCAATAACAAGTGCTATAACAACTGTCATAAAAATTCAGCAATGCCATATTTCACAGAAAATATTTAAACTAAGTTAATATTACTTTAGTTATACCTTAAAATTTGTAGCTTTTTCGCAAAATACAGTGTGAAATGTTGAGTATTTCCAGAAAAAATCTGACAGCAACCGTTTCACTCAGAAAAAAAATCATTTTTCATTTGATGAAGATGGTATTTATACTTTTATTTAAAATCTGATAATGCTCACTGATAAGATACATGTTTCATATTGTGATATGTCATGACAATTTGTCTGTAAACACTTGAGTTGTTACTATTATAAGTTAATCTCAAGTGTTTACAGCAAGTGTAATCTATTGCGATTACAACAATTTTAGTAAAGCTTTGACTTGTTGCTATATGAATACACATTCTCACTGCACAAACATATTATCAGGATAAATTAGCCAATATTCCTCCCATTTGTTCATAAATTGTTTAAAATATCTGTACATTTGAGTCTTATAAAGTTCTCTAAAAAATAGTATAGGAATATCACATTTTCCACTATTATTTAATAACAAAATTTTAAGAAATTTATTGAAACTTGTTTTAAGGGAAATGCAAGAAAAAAAACTCAGCAAATGTTTTATGAACAAACTGTATTTTTACTTTTGGAAAGTTAGTTTATGTATTGTTTTACTGCAATAGGTAAACTAGTGTATTACAATTTTATATCAAATTGAGTTTATTGCTATTTTTATCTAAACATAACGATTGCTCAAGTTTTGCACTGACTAAATTGTACGTGTCAAAATACATGAATTCCTTTATCATTCTAGATTGGTACGATTAGTCAATGTCACATTAGATAACAATAGACATCTTGATTACTGTAAATGGGGTGGCATTTATGCAGTGCTAGCTAGGAAATTTTCCAGAACCCAAGTGGAGTTTTGTAGAATAGATAAATACCTATTTTAGCTGTCAACTTTCTTGGTAGATCATTTAAACACTGCTACATTTGTGTTTTAACATTTAAAACAATATCAAAACTCGTAAGGTCCAAAATCAAAACTTGTCAAGTTCCACAGTACTAAACTTAAATACACATAAAAACTCCGAAATTGTAAATGCCCTTCAATACAGTATATTCAAAGTTCTGTTCATTTAAAAGATACTTTATACTTGGTGCTTCTTGTAGTTCAGTTATTTTGTTTTTTAAGTTCATACACAAAGTTCCATCTTGTTTTTCCAGTACTTGATAAAACTATAAAGATTGACTTCATTTGTCTTCATAGTTTTACCAAGTGAATCATACAGCTCATTATTTTCGCTCTCTACATAAAAAAAAGGCTTTTCCAAAACGCCTTATTGAATTTCGTTATTTTCGTGACAAGTGATCAACAAATCAACAACTTGTTTAGCAATGTGACAACTACAAAACAAATTGGCACTCTAATGACACTGAATTTCCCGTGAAATTATTAGAAACCCTATCAAGCATATTGTGACCCCAACGTGTAAAACTTAACAATGTTTGTTTCTAACTAAATTTCAGATATTTAATAGAAAAATCAATTGATGTTTCTACCTTTAAACTTTATAATTTCAGTGTTAATTACAATTCAGATTTTCTTTATTGAGTTTCCTTTATTTTCTTTCAACATAAATTTGATGCTCTTTTTTTATAATTATTTAAGTTTCTTTTAGTTTTATTAAACTAACTTTTAATTAAAAATTCCACTGCCAATAGATATACTGTAGATATAAATTTTAAGTTGTTAGAAGTAGAAACTAGATTACTTGTTTAACCTTGACTAACAGTTAACAAAGTCAAAGTCATCCTTAACTTCAAAATTATCTTATCAAAACTATCAAAATGTATTCTGGTACTGACATTTTTTATCATTGATCAACAATAAACTCATTCTATCATAGTTTTATGCTTAAGTTACCAGTTTTGGAATGTACAGAGTAATTACATGATATATTGTACACCATTGACAATAAAGAAACAAAATCAACATAGTAAACAATGCATTTTCATCTCGTTTATTTCTTGGTAATTTAGCCAATTAAGAAATGACATGTTTTACTATTTATTGCTACCTTTTTATTTAAACCCATCATCTTGTGATCACCCTGTACAAATTGCTAACACATGTACTGTACTGATATCATTTTTATGTATCTGCTTTTCAATAATCAATACATAGAGTGAATGATATTAAACAAATTCTAAGCTAAAAAGTTTCTCAAATAAAAGATTAGTAAAATGTTGCAGTTAAAGTTCCTTGTTTTCATCTCAACAATCTCTGGTAAGAAAAAGCTAATTTTTACAGTTTAAAACCATTTTTAAAAAATGCTTTGTGATTTGTTTATTTTAGTTTGTCTGAGCAATGTCATTCACATCAATGTTTATAATCAACAACCGAGCCAAATGATTGGTTCCAGCGAATGTGCCAAAGGTTCAGACTATTGGTGTCAGAACTTAAAAACAGCTAAAGAATGTGATGCAGTCAACTATTGTGCCCTCAGCTAAACTGGTAAAATACATCAAATAATTCAATTTTTAAATTCCATAAATAAATAAACACTGAATTATTTTGATTTAGTGTAAAAGCGCGGTTGCGACAAAAGCACACGAAATATTTGTATTATTAACAACCAAGGTAGAAAACATCCAACATAATAACTTTTAAAATAATCTCTAAATCTAAGACCAATTTGTTGTTTAGGATCCTGAACTAATCTGTGCATACATTGATATGTGCATTGAATCCGTTGATCCAGCTGAAATTGAGCCACAAACAAATCAAGAAAATAAAAGTGCTTAGTGGAATTAGTAAGCTGCTTAGTTTTGAGACTCTGTCAGCCAATTCAACACCAATCACCAATCAAAACTTCACATTAAATTATCAGTTAACCTAATTTAATGTTCAGTCTTTAGTTAGGTAACTAAAAACTGAATCTACAAGTCACTGAATTGACTTCTTCATTCACTTTTACACAGTAAAACTCACCATAATAAACCAAGAACATGTCAAACAATGTAAACAACACCGAGACTTAAACTACAACACAAAACGTCTCATTTTTTAACTTAACATAAACTAAATAACTTGTTTTTTTCTTACCTTTCACTTGTTCAGCTTTGATAAGACTTTTAGTTTCTTAAGAAATTCACAAAATTCGATGAAATTCACTGTTGACGCACACAAAACGTTTTCAACCGACGCCATTGAGAATCAGCTGTTCAAGCAGTGTTGTCAACCACTTCTCACAGCAGTCAGAATATTCTGTAAAAAAAGAACATAAAATCTTAATTTCATTTAAAATAATGTATTTTCATTAAAGAAGATTTTAACTAACTTTTGGTCGTTATCTGAGCTTTAATTAAATTATTAAAACATCTTCTGTACGCTTTTACTCTAATTGCCGCTGTGTAGAAGTAGTTTATGTGAGCCATTGAAATTAAAATTGACATCCAATTTCACAAAAGTTAACTGAAATAATTAATGAACTCATCAAAATTAAAGTATTAAGTTCCTAAATCATAATAATTATACCATTGAAGATAATTGACTTCAATTGCCGTGTATTATATCAAAAACTATCTAAAAGTAAAAATTATTTCTTTACACTTTTACATAAAAAGTCATGAATTAAAACGGTTTTGAATCTTCTCCTTATTTGGAAATGTTCTCAGTTGACATTCCTGTAAAATCATCACGATTTAATCGTGTTTTGGTGTAACAGTTACACCATCAAAACATTAGGTTTTATAACTGAGACTTAAATCGTTATAGACTCACAAACCGTTGATTTGTGTGAGGTGGAAATCGTCCAAGCAAAAGCTTCGGTTCCAACGTTAAAGACTAAAAATAAAAGCAAAAACTTAGATGAATGTGGAAACTGCAACGCTTAAAATCACCTCAGAGTGGATCGTGAATCTCAGCTTTCAGCACAGCATTTTCTTTCCAGCTGAAACGACAAATCAACTTCCCTTAAAGTAAACAAGGTGCTCTGACTTGAGTTGAAATTTCAGCACTAGATTAGAAATATTGGTTCAGGTTAAAAGTGGAACTGCTGTTGTAGAACCTAAATCACGTAAAAGTCAAGATTTAAAAATAGAGTTAAAGTAACTTAACTGTTACTAAATTACAAGTTTTAAACTGCAAAAGATGAAATAGAAAGCCAATTTGTAATTACTTAACAGTGTTGACTGAATTACTCCTAGTGTTTGATTTTTTATGACAAGAAGGATCAATCATTGGTCAAATTTCACAAGATAACGATTGTTCATCTAAAAGTAGTTGTCTTCTTCTGTTCTTGGTTATTTCAAGTCTTCAAAAAGTCAAATGAGGCAGAATTTCACTTTTGAAAAGATACGTTAGTAAGGTGAAAGTTAATTTTGATGATAAAATTCTCTAAATTAACAAACCGAAACTGTTTAGTATTGGTTTTTGTTTGGTACTGAAGACCTGAAGGTTTTTCAGAAATTTCAATCGCCAATCTTGAGTTCTTTGAGAAGTAATGCAACTTCTTCATTCCACAGTTGTCTCTTAAAGTACATTAAATCCATCTGAATGAAATCACCATGGAGATAACTTGTCAAATTTCCTATTTATTTTATGTTGTAATAAATCATAATATGAATGATTTTAGGTGTCTTCTTGACATCTTGAAACGACTGAAGAAAAAGCTGAAACACTGCGAATAATAAAATCAAATCAAAACCCATTCACGATTATAAAATTTAAACACATTTACTTTTACTGCTACTGTTTCGCAGTGGTCAGTTCATCTAACATTCAGGAATATCTGAATTTATCCAAAGTATGATACACAAAAACATAGAAATACAAAATAGACAAGTTACTTCTCCTCTAAAACTCCAAAACTTCAGCTCAACTTTGATAAAACACCGGATTGCTGAAACAATTGAACTTTTTCACACTTATTTCTTGATAAAAAGTGTCATTTTAGTCAAAAATAGTTTGTTAACTGTTAAAACTCAGAACAAAACTCACCATCAGGTTCTAGGTATTTCGTTTCAACAAACTCAGTTTCCTTCTGAATAGTTTAAAAGCATCAACTCAGCAGTGAAAAAGTGGTTCTAGTTTTCATCGTTGAGAATCAACATTTCAATTCTGCACAGAGACGTAACAGCATCTACAATGGCTTCATCTCCACTCAAACACTTTGCTGGTTATCAACTTCTTTAAACTCTACAAAGTTAAGAATTTAAGAATTATTCTTTTAAAAGGAAAGAAGTCATACAATGCAATACTAACTGCTGAGAACTACTATGGTGACTTTGCCATATCGATTGCTCTGTGTAAACTTGAGAAGTTGAATGGCTTTTGAGAAGTGAAGAACTCACTTCCCTGAGACTTTTTAGCTCCACAACCAACATTTTTTAATTCTCGAGTTTTCCCTTGAATTTTCCTAGCTGTTTCGGCGTCTTAGTCTCTTTGTAAGATGACACTTAATTTTGGATTTCATTTTAGCAAGCAGATTGTAGCGGGGAGGGGGGGAAGGGGGCCGTGTCGCACACAGTTAGCTACGATGTGTGAGAGTGCTCGCAGTCTCTCGCAGTGACCTCAGATGTCTGTTTTTATCCGAGGTGGGTTGTTGTGGGATGCCTTGGACGTCTGCACCATGCATCCGAGGTGTCTGAGTTGCTAAGAGTCGTAGGACTCAGTCATTTCAGAGTACTAAGACTCCTCATCATTACTAAGAGACCTAGCTGTGGTATGTACAAGGAGTCTTCTTACTCCGATGCGTATAGTGTCTGAGTGGTCAGATGCGTATCTGAGGACTCGGATGTAGATGATGAGCCTAAATGCTCTGATGCTTGACGAGGTATACGACTACCCTTGAGTAAGCACTCAACTGACTAGACTCCAGAGTGACTCATTGGTATCATATCCGAGTAGGCCAGCTGCCTAAGGTGTCTGATGCCGGTGTGGACGTAGACAGGGTGAGAGTTACTCGACTCTCAGTGACACGCGTGTCACATCGTAGTAGCCTCAAGATGTAGCCCTTTGCGCCGGCTGTCCGGGGAGCAGGATCTAGGTGTCCTGAGTGCTTACCTATTGGAGAGGCAACCAATCTCGTATTGGTTGCGACTGGATGAGAAGTACTGACCGATAAGTCCCTAGCTTCCTCAGTCCAAGTAGTTCAGTTGGAGTGTCATGGGTTTGTGCCCATTTTAGCTGCTTCAGTTACCAAGTATTCTAAGAGAGAAGGAATTGAGGCCAGACAATGTATAATAGTCAAATAGTTTATTGCACTAAGTACAAAGAGCACTGTCAGCATGATAGTCCCAATCTAATCTCTTCTCAACTCTGCTCTACCTAGCAAGGGAAAGCTCCTTATATACGCATTTAGAGGGGTTGGGCCTCTGCTGAGGTCCAATCCCACGCAAGGATAAAGTTTAACTAAATAGGTCAACAAGCCATCACTCACAATAACAACGATCAAAGTACAAGGATCACAAATATCACAGTACCCTTGGGGACCGCTGTCCCAACAAGGGTTTAGCTAAAAATAGTAAAACATACTGAAATTAATAAAGGTCAACTGTCAGCTTAGGACTGGCAGTTGATTAATTACTAAACCTAAAAATAGCGACGCAGACGTGCTGCAGGCCGGCCTACACCCGGCACCAAAACGGAGGTTTAACCTGGAAGTAGAGCTGACCGGCTGGCACGATGCAAACTATGCAGGGTCAGATGCGGATTTCTTGGCCTCGGCAACCTTGGCGTCGTACTTGCGCTGTTGCTTCTTCAGATGTGGAAGCGTGGCAGCTGGTATGATGACATGTGTAGCGCTACGGTCGAGAAATGGCACCGTCTCCGTGTATATGGCCTCTCGCTCCCTGAAGTACATAACTTTCCTCTGGAGGTCACAGTACATTGGTAACATCGACATGGCCAGCTGAGTGAGCTCCGAGTCTCTGCCTCGATATGAGGAGCGTGGCTCGCTGGTCATTTTGCAGTCCTTGGGTTTCGGATGCTGGTGCGAGCTGGATGGGCGCCAAGGATCTGACCTGCATGAATCCGAGTGATGTCATGACTCTGACCTAGGTGGAGATCCTGACCGGTGTTGGTAACTTGACTGATACCAATGGGATCCAGACCAGTCGTGAAATCTTGCGTATATCATTGATTGTAAATCAATTTCATCAGAGCTAATTAATCAGTCATTTTCAAAACAAGATAAAAAGTATATTACAATAATTTAATTATACTACAATGCTGAAAAAACCTTATATGGATAAATGCTATATCAAATGATAAAAAATACAAATTTTGTTAATAAAAGACATTGTTTTTTAAATTAGGCATTAATTGATATTTACATACAACATGTTACAATGCAACTCAATATGAATTATTAGTAGTTCTACAGTTCATAAGAATAAATAAAAAAATTGTCTAATTGGTAATACAGTATTTGCCACTATTACTAACTACTGTACATCATCTATTGCTCCATTATCAATTAACAGCTTAACTACTTCTTTGCTATTAAATTGAGCTGCACAATGTAAAACTGTATTTCCATCATCATCAACTGCATTTACATTTGCTCCATTATCAATTAATAGTTTAGCTAATTCATAGCTATTATAATAAGCGTCCCAATGTAAAACTGTTTTGCCATCATTATCAAATGTATTTACATTTGCTCCATGATCATCAATTAATAGTTTAAGTACTTCTTTGCTATTATTTTTAGCTGCATAATGTAAAACTGTCTTGCCATTCTTATCGACTGCATTTACATTTGCTCCATTATTAATTAACAGCTTAACTACTTCATAAGTATTATAATAAGCGTCCCAATGTAAAACTGTCTTGCCATCCTTATTAACTGCATTTACATTTGCTCCAATATCAATTAACAGTTTAACTACTTCTTTGCTATTTCTCACAGCAGCCAAATGTAAAACTGTATTGCCATCATCATCAACTGCATTTAGATTTGCTCCATTAATAATTAATAGTTTAGCTAATTCATAGCTATTATAATAAGCATCCCAATGTAAAACTGTTTTGCCATCATTATCAACTGCATTTACATTTGCTCCATTATCAATTAATAGTTCAACTACTTCTTTGCTATTATTTTTAGCTGCATAATGTAAAACTGTCTTGCCAATCTTATCAACTGCATTTACATTTGCTCCATTATTAATTAATAGTTTGGCTAATTCATAGTTTTTATAGTATGCGTCCCAATGTAAAACTGTCTTGCATTCCTTATCAACTGCATTTACATTTGCTCCAATATTAATTAACAGCTTAAATAATTCTTTGCTATTATTAGCAGCAGCCAAATGTAAAACAGTCTTGCCATCATTATCAACTGCATTTACACTTGCTCCATTATTAATTAATAGTTTAGCTAATTTATAGCTATTATAATAAGCATCCCAATGTAAAACTGTTTTGCCATCATTATCAACTGCATTTACATTTGCTCCATTATCAATTAATAGTTCAACTACTTCTTTGCTTTTATTTGTAGCTGCATAATGTAAAACTGTCTTGCCATTCTTATCAAATGCATTTACATTTGCTCCATTATCAATTAATAGTTCAACTACTTCTTTGCTATTTCCTTCAGCTGCACAATTTAAAACTGCCCTGCCATTATTATCAACTGCATTTACATTTGATCCATTATCAATTAATAGTTTAACTGCTTCTTTGCTATAAAAAGCAGCTGCCCAATGTAAAACTGTCTCGCCATTATTATCAACTGCATTTACATTTACTCCATCATCAATTAAAATTTGAATTACTTCTATTCTATTAAACAAATGTAAAACTGTCTTACCATTCTCATCAACTGCATTTAGATTTGCTCCATTATGAAATAATAGTTTACCTAATTCAAAGCTATTATAATAAGCGTCCCAATGTAAAACTGTCTTGCCATAATTATCAACTGCATTTACATTTGCTCCATTATCAATTAATAGTTTAACTACTTCTTTACTATTATTATAAGCAGCCCAAAATAAAGCTGTCTTACCTTGCTTATCAGCTGCATTTACATTTGCTCCATTATCAATTAATAGTTGAACTACATCTTTGCTATTTCTATCAGCTGCACAATGTAAAACTGTCTTGCCATACTCATCAACTGCATTTACATTTGCTCCATATTGTTTAATTAACATATTTATAATTATTTGATCACTAAAATAACCTGCATAGTGTATTGGTTGTACACCATAATCATTTTCCACATTCAGATTTATTTGATAATCATCTATTAATATCTTTATTAATTGTTTATTGTTTTTGCGTACAGCAATATGTAGTAAACTACCATCATATCTGTTTACTTTAACAAGCAAAATTTTCTTAATTAGGGTATTTTTAAAACAGGAGCAAAAAACTTCAATTATTTTGTCATTGCTTTCATCTAAAGCTAATGGAATGGGATTGTTCCAAACAGCAACAAATTTAGCCATCTTGGTCATTTTAATTTCTGTAAGCATTTCATTTAAAAATGATCTTATTTTTATAAATGATTCTTTTACAAAGACTGTTTTTAGTAATATTTCTGCTATTTCTCTAGTGATTTGTTGTTTTAATGTCTTATTAGCTAAAAAAGTAGCAACTAAATACTCAGCAAAAGTCAAATGAACAAATTCTGCTTGGTCATTTGAAATTCTTTTAATAATTCCAAAAGCCTCAATTGGCATAGAAATGTTTTCTTGTTTGTTTTGAGAATTTAATAAAATTTCAATTTCACTCTGGGTGAAATAAAGCTTCAGGCCTTCCCTTTGGTGAATTTCAACAAGTTTTTCTATTGGAAAGAGTTTACTGACTCCAACTTTACTAGTATCTTGCTGCAATTTTTCACCTTTAAAAACTTCAAATTTCTTACTTATAAACTTATCATACAAATTGCCATGTTTTAAACTTTTTTTTAAATTCTTTTGTTTATGTGTTGATTGTAAAAGGTCTTTGCATTGGTCTAATGATGCTTCAGCAAACATCATCAATTGTAATGGATTTTCTAGAAAACTAACTTGATGTGTGGACATTGATTCCTGTATGTTTCTTGCACATTCATTCAAATCATTATTAATGATTTCAAGGCTTAAATTGTATTTCCAAAAATTAACTAAATAATTAATTTGATTTTGCTCACTTAATGGTTTAATTTCAAATGTTTTGCATTGAAACTTTGTTTCTAGCATTGTTTTGCACTGTGGTCTTGTTGTTAGCCAAATCTGCTCAACTCCAACTTCAAGTATTGCATTAACTAAACTTTGAACAATTTCTGCATAATCTGGATTGATTTCATCAAATCCATCAAACATCGCAATGGCTTTATGAATATTGCTTTTGAAAATCACTTTGCTAAACTCAACATTAGTTGAATTAAACAATTTTAAAGATTCAAATAGAAATTCAACAGCTTCATCTGAAGTGAACTGATTAGTACTTTGTAACTTATTTTTAAAATCTTGGGTAAAATAGTTTAAATTAATTCTGACAATCCATAAATCTTTGAATTTTTCTTTAATTAAAATGCCAATGTGAGTTAGCAAAGTAGACTTTCCACTTCCGGCACTGTCAGCAATTACAACTACTTTTTCATTTGCAACAACTTCAATCAAATCTGTTTCAGTTAATGTTGCATTTGTGGTTTTAGCATATTTTGGCATTTCTAGAGTTTTTTGTTTATTTGCCTTTATAACTGTATCTGTTTCACTTAACTCTCTTAAAATGTAAGAATTTGGATTAAAAGTTTCAGTAACTAAACTACTTGCAATAACAAATTTTTCATTAGAAATTAACATTTCCAATAAATTTGCATTAATTGAAATTAGAATTTGGATATTAATCTCAGTAATCAATTGCTTCAAAAGTATTTGTTCACCTTGAAATTCAACTGTTTTCAATAAAATCTTATTTTGAGTTTCAGCTGTTAAATGAGTGAAATTTAACTGATCATCTTCAATGGTTTGAGAAGTGTATTGTTGATTATTTAATTGCATTAGAACATTTAATAATTTCTTTTGATCAAAAATAAACACAATTTTAAACATAGTTTTGCCTTTTAAAAGAGCAGACAAATTGTTTAAAAGTTTTTCTAAATTGGTGCTACTATTTTCTATGTCACTTACTTCTGATATATGAATAATCAACAACTGACACAAATCAGATAACAGCAATCTATCAATGAGTTGAGGTTTCTTAAAATATGACTCATAATCAATAAATAAATACTGATTAGGGTTCAAATGCAACTGATATAATGTTTGGTATATTTTGGCTGTTGATAACTCTGGACTGAAACTTGATATTAGTAAGCATTTAGGGCCCTCCATGATTTTAAACTTATCTAATGTTTTCACAAAAGCATTCAATTCAGCAGAAATAGCAAATTGAATAGTTGAATAATTCAATGTTGATGACAAATTGAACATTTCAATTTCAGATTTTGGTTTAAACAAATCATCTTTTATAAATTGTTCACAATGTGGCATCACATGTTCTCGGTAATATTTAAGCAAAGTTTCAGCTTGCTCCATTAGCAAATTTTCACCTTTTTCCTTTCCGTAGAAAGCCAACATTTCATTAATTTTGACAATTAATTCTTCAGGCCATTTTGATTTACTGTAACCATCTAAAACTGACTGTATAATATTATCCAATCCAGTGAAAGTATCTAATTCAAATGCATCACAAATAAAGCCAAACTTTTCATGTCCAACTTCATCATCAATATATGGTTTGCAATCATTTGAATATAAAATTTGCATGGCATAATGGGTGAGCTCATGTGCAATTGTACCTTTTAATGCATTCTCATCATCTCTTTTTGCTCCAATGAGCAATTTACCTTCTTTGGGATGACATCTACCCAAAACATTTGAAGATCCAGTAGCATCAATGTCAATCACCGATTCCATTTCAAAGTCAAAAATGATGTTAACATATCCACTGCACTTAATTACTGAAAACACTTGTCGAATTTCAGGAATTTCATTGAGCTCTTTATAATATCTCTCAATATCTTTTATTTTGTCACTGTTTCTGTTTCCAACAACTCTTGTGTTTGATAGAAGAAAATACACAGCTGCATTTTCAATTTGTTGTAAATTTGAATGAAGAGCTTCATTTAGTGCCACTTTTTCTTCTTCTGACAATGTTTGTATTACCTGTCTTTCTTCATCATCTTTAAAGCGAATATTGTGTGACAATAAAAGTGAATAAATTTGAAATTGTTTCTTCTTAATTGCCGCATAAGCCACTGATTCTTCTTTTTCATTTAAATATATTGATGAATGAGATTCTTTGGATTTTAAAAATGTTTTCACATTTTCAACATTCCCATTTACGATGTATTCATGAAGCACCTTTGCTTCATCACTGATTGGATTCAATGATTTGGTTTGAGAAGTTGATTCCATGGTTAATTCATGATAAAAGTCTTCATAATAAGTCTTCTACTGGAGTTGCATCACTTAGCAATTACAAAGTCTTAAATTACCATTTCTTACATGACTTCCAACCAAACTGTCATGTAATGAGCATGCTATTGTATTTGACAAGAGGCCATTTGTATTGTGAAAATATTAACCACTGCTAATAAAGTTCATTATTGAATTAATGTTCTCCTATAAATTATAATTAATTACCTAATGACTTACTTTACAAGTGTTGGATATTTGATATTATGATAACAATCCACATGAAATTATTGAGATATTGAATTTATCCGTTGATAATGCCAAGAACTATAGAGGAATGATAGTATAAAAATGTGAAATTATATGAGATCAAATTTAAGATTAATTATTTACACCATTTAACTCTCTGGTAGTAATTATTGTTGTTCTAAGTTACCTACTGCTAACAGTTTTACAGTTAAACATAGAAGAATTATTGTAGTAAATGTTTAGCAGATACAGTGTGCTAACTATGCCAAGACATTTTTAAATGTGTTTTATGCATCAATTTATACTGATTCTTAAATTTTTATGAATCCTCCTACATTGTTTATAAGTTAATTTGGCCAAGTTTGAATATAATTTGAAAAAAATGTGAAAACCGCAATAAAAATAAACACAATTAAGAATATTTAAATTGTGATTTATGGCACTTTTAAAAAAAATTAATAAGAAAAAAGTTATTTTGTAGAGTAAAAGTTATTTTGTAGAGCATTTTATAGTAGTTATTTTTTATAATAGCAGTGTTTAACTGCTATTATAAAAAATAACTACTATTGGCAAAACACATAACTTAATTGCCAAAAAATGGCTGAGTTATTTGTCGATTTACAGTAAAAAAAGTATCTACAGTAAACAGCATTATTACCAAAATAACATTATACCAAGAACCAAATAGTGGAAATATTTAAACTAAATTATTACTAAATTAGCTATACCTTTAAATTAGTTGGTTTTTGTCGAAAAGGAGTGTGAAATGTTGAGCATTTCCAGAAAAAATCTGACAGCAACAGTTTCACTCAGAAAATAGTAATTTTTCATGTGATGAAGACTATTTATACATTTATTCAAAATCTGATACTGCTCATTGATAAGATAAATGTTTCATATTGTGATATGTCATGACAATTTGTCTGTAAACACTTGAGTTGTTACTATTATAAGCTAATCTCAAGTGTTTTCAGCAATTGTAATCTATTGCGATACTTTTTCATATTGTATTTTCAATTCCAAAATACAATTAATAGAACTAAAATCAGACAATATTCTTGCAATTTGTTCATACTATTGTGTAAAATAACTGTACATTTAAGTCTTATAAGGTTCTCTAAAAAAATAGTATAGGAAATATAATCATGATGATCTTTTCCTATATTATAAAATAGCAAAATTCTAAAAAATTTAATGACGCTTATTTTAAGGGAAAAGCAAGAAAAATACTCAGTAAATGTTTTGTGAACTTAAATGTTTTTTTATACCTATAGAAATATGGCTTATGCTTTAGTTTATTGCAATAACCATATTCGTGAATTGCAATTTTATAGCAAACTTAGATAATCTTTTACCAATTTTTATCTGACATAACATATCCTCAAGGTTTGCACTGAATAAATTGTACACACTGTAGATAAAATCGCATGATCATGCACAAAATACATGGATTCCTTTATCATTTTAGATAGGAAAGATTAGTTATTGTTACTTTGTTAGAAAACAGCCACTTCACAGATCCTAATGACTGCAATGTATGTTGCATTTATGCAGTGCTGAATGGGAAATTTGCAAAGCCCCCTATTCCTTCTCACATTAGTTGGAAAAGTGAGAGAAGTTCAAAAATAAATGTAAAACTAAAAGAGATATAAACTACAATAAGATATAAATTAAAACATGCAAATACAGTATAACTCATTTGCTCAAGTCATGTTTTACTTAGCCAATTTTATTGTGAATTTTAACTAAAACCTAGTGTGGTTTTTTCAAGCTATAAATGTTGACCATTAGAGTTATTGATGTTTCTCATTATCAAACATTTTACAAAAGCTTTATTCTCTGTTATTAAAACTTGTATGCTCTGTTTTCCTTACAAACATAAAAAAGTGAAATTTAAACTTTTCCAAGTATCATGAAAATAACCGCATTTTTTATCAATCAAAAATCAACCACATTTTGACCATTGTCCATCAGAGAGAGAGAGACAAAGCCAAAATTCTTACAAGGCGTGAAGCCTCAAATTTCAGAGAAATCAAACCCTGAACTGGTTAGGGAAAATGTGAAAAATAGTAGGATAGATGGCTTCCCATTTAGGCTGTCAACTTCCTTTTTTAGTTCATCAAAACCCTGGTAAATTTGTATTTCAGCATTTAAAACAACAGCTTATGCTGTAATAATGGATTTTAATTAAAGTCGAAAATCAAAACTCTTGTCAACTTCCACAGTACTAAATTTCAGCAATTGAAAACTCCAAACATTTGCATTTTCTGTAAAATTACAAAAAGTATTTCTAGTTAAAATAAACAGTTTGTCTTGATAAATTTAAAAAAACCTCATTCCACCAAATGGATTTCTCTTAAATCATCAAAATACTGTACAGTATATTGTGACCCAAACCATATACGGTATTACCTGTAGAAAAATAACAGTGGCTGTTTCTAAAAAAATGTCAAATATTCAATAGAGAAATCAGCAATGGATTTGCTACCAGTTGAGAGATCCACTGGACGGATAAATAAACTTTAAAACTTCAGTGATCATTAAAATTCGGCGTTTGTGCTATTCTGAATAATTAAGTTTTCTTTGCTTTCCTTGATTTCTTAAACATAAATTTAATGCTCCTTTTTTTACAATTATTTAATTTTCTTTTAGTTTTAGTAAACTAACTTTTAATTAAAAATTCCACTGCCAAGAGATTACAGTATTTTGTAGATATAAATTTGAAGTTGTTAGAAGTAGAAACTAGATTACTTTTTTAACATTGACTAAAAATGATCAAAGTCAATGTCATCTTCAAAATTATCTTATCAAAACTATCAAAATGTATTCTGGTACTGAATTTTTTATCATTGATCAACAATAAACTCATTGTTTCATTCTATCATAGTTTTAAGCTTAAATTACCAGTTTTAGGATTTACAGAGCAATTATAAAGCTCTATTGTTTACCATTGACAATAAAGAATCGAAATCAACATAGTTAACAATACATTTTCATCTCGTTTATTTCTTGGTAATTTAGCCAATTAAGAAATGAGATGTATTACTATTAATTGTACTTTTATGTAAACATACTTTTTATGTAAACCCATCATCTTGTGATCACCCTGTAAAATTTGCTAACACATGTACTGATATCATTTTTATGTATTTTTTTTTCAATAATCAATACATAGATTGATTGATATTAAACAAATTCTAAGCCAAAAAGTTTTTCAAATAAAAGATTAGTAAAATGTTGAAGTTAAAGTTCCTTGTTTTCATCTCAACAATCTCATGTAAGAAAAAGTTAATTTTTACAGTTTAAAACCCTTTTTGTATTTTGTTCACTTTAGTTTGTTTGAGCAATGTCATTCACATCAATGTTTATAATCAACAACCGAGCCAAATGATTGGTTCCAGCGAATGTGCCAAAGGTTCAGACTATTGGTGTCAGAACTTAAAAACAGCTAAAGAATGTGATGCAGTCGACTATTGTGCCTTAGTAGTTTGGGGACATCAAGAGTTGCCCTATGATCATGTAAGCCCTTTCCTCATAACGTTTTTCTCATTTCAAACTACTAATATAAATTTTTACAGGAAATAAAACCAAATGAGCTTGTTTATAATGAAGAAATATCAAATGGCGATATCTGCACTGATTGTAAAACTTTTGCAGTCGAAGCAGTTGAACAACTCAAAAAGACTGGAGAAGTAAAATTAACCAATACAAGTTAATTTAATCATTTTAACTAATTCAAGTTGAATTTTACAGACTGAATTTGCTAATCGCTTACAAGTCGTTTGTAAGAATCTACATAAAGTGGCAGCTAAACTGGTAAAATACATCAAATAACTCAATTTTTAAATTCAATAAATAAATAAACACTGAATTATTTTGATTTAGTGTAGAAAAGCGGTTGCGACAAAAGCACACGAAATATTTGTCTTATTAACAACCAAGGTAGAAAACATCCAACATAATAACTTTTAAAATCATCTTTAAATCTAAGACCAATTTTTTGTTTAGGATCCTGAACTAATCTGTGCATACATTGATATGTGCATTAAATCCGTTGATCCAGCTGAAATTGAGCCACAAACAAATCCAGAAAATAAAAGTGCTTAGTGGAATTAGTAAGCTGCTTAGTTTTGAGACTCTGTCAGCCAATTCAACACCAATTTTCCATCAAAACTTATTAAATTATCTATTAAACTAATTTAATGTTCAGTCTTTAGTTAGATAACTAAATACTGAATCTACAATTCACTAATTTGACTTCTTCAATCACTTTTACACAGTAAAACTCACCAAAATAAACCAAGAACATGTCAAACTCATTGTAAACAACACCGAGACTAAAACTACAACACAAAATGTCTCATTTTTTAACTTAACATAAACTAAATAACTTGTTTTTTTCTTACCTTTCACTTGTTCAGCTTTGATGAGACTTTTAGTTTCTTAAAAAACTCACAAAATTCGTTGAAATTCACTGTTGACGCACACAAATCGTTTTCAACCGACGCCATTGAGAATCAGCTGTTCAAGCAGTGTTGTCAACCACTTCGCACAGCAGTCAGAATATTCTGTAAAAAAGGAACATAAAATCTTAATTTCAATTAAAATAATGTATTTTCATTTAAGAAGATTTTAACTAACTTTTGGTCGTTAACTGAGCTTTAATTAAATTATTAAAACATCTTCTGTGCTCTTTTACTCTTAATTGCCGCTGTGTAGAAGTAGTTTATTTGAGCCATTGAAATTAAAATTGACATTCAATTTCACAAAAGTTAACTGAAATAATTAATGAACTCATCAAAATTAAAGTATTAAGTTCCTAAATCATACTAATTATACCTTTGAAGATAATTGACTTCAATTGCCGTGTATTATATCAAAAACTATCTAAAAATAAAAATTATTTCTTTACACTTTTACATAAAAAGTCATGAATTTATACGGTTTTGAATCTTCACCTTATTTGGAAATGGTCTCAGTTGACATTCCTGTAAAATCATCACGATTTAATCGTGTTTTGGTGTAACAGTTATACCATCAAAACATTAGGTTTTATAACTGAGACTTAAATCGTTATAGACTCACAAACCGTTGATTTGTGTGAGGTGGAAATCGTCCAAGCAAAAGCTTCGGTTCCAACGTTAAAGACTAAAAATAAAAGCAAAAACTTAGATGAATGTGGAAACTGCAACGCTTAAAATCACCTCAGAGTTGATCGTGAATCTCAGCTTTCAACACAGCATTTTTATTCCAGCTGAAACGACAAATCAACTTCCCTTAAAGTAAACAAGGTGCTCTGACTTGAGTTGAAATTTCAGCACTAGATTATAAATATTGGTTCAGGTTAACAGTGGAACTGCCGTTGTAGAACCTAAATCACGTAAAAGTCAAGATTTAAAAATAGAGTTGCAGAAAGTTAACTGTTTCTAAATTACAAGTTTTACACAATAAAAGATGAAATACTAAGCCAATTTGTAATTACTTAACAGTGTTGACTGAATTACTTCTGGTGTTTGATTTTTTATGACAAGAAGGATCAATCATTGGTCGAATTTCACAAAATAACGATTGTTCATCTAAAAGTAGTTGTCTTCTTCTGTTCTTGGTTATTTCAAGTCTTCAAAAAGTCAAATGAGGCAGAATTTCACTTTTAAAAAGATCTATAAGTAAAGTGAAAGTTAATTTTGATGATCAAATTCTCTAAATTAACAAACCGAAACTGTTTAGTATTGGTTTTTGTTTGGTACTGAAGACCTGAAGGTTTTTCAGAAATTTCAACCGCCAAACTTGAGTTCTTTGAGAAGTAATGCAACTTCTTCATTCCACACTTGTCTCTTAAAGAACATTGAATCCATCTGAATGAAATCACCATGGAGATAACTTGTCAAATTACCTATTTATTTTATGTTGTAATAAATCATAATATGAATGATTGAAGGCGTTTTCTTGACATCTTAAAACGACTGAAGAAAAAGCTGAAACACTGCGAATAATAAAATCAAATCAAAACCCATTCACGATTATAAAATTTAAACACATTTACTTTTACTGCTACTGTTTCGCAGTGGTCAGTTCATCTAACATTCAGAAATATCTTGATTTATCCAAAGTATGATACACAAAAACATAGAAAAACAAAATAGACAAGTTAATTCTCCTCTAAAACTCCAAAACTTCAGCTCAACTTTGATAAAACACCGGATTGCTGGAACCATCAAACTTTTTCCCACTTCTTTCTTGATAAAAATGTCATTTTAGTCAAATTAAGTTCGTTTACTGTTAAAACTCACCATCAGGTTGTGGGAATCTCGTTTCAACAGGCTCAGTTTTCTTCTGAATCGTTTAAAAGCATCAATTCACCAGTGAAAAAGTGGTTCTAGTTTTCATCGTTGACAATCAAGTGTTCAATTCTGCACAGAAACGTAACAGCCGTCACAATGGCTTCATCTCCACTCAAACACTTTGCTGGTTATCAACTTCTTTATACTCTACAAAGTCAAGAATTTATATAAGTCAAGAATTATAATTTTAAAAGGAAAGAAGTCATACAATGCAATACCAACTGCTGAGAACTACTATGGTGACTTTGCCATATCGATTGCTCTGATTAAACTTGAGAAGTTGAATGGCTTTTGAGAAGTTAAAAACTCACTTCCCTGAGACTTTTTAGCTCCACAACCAACATTTTTTAATTTTCGAGTTTTCCCTTGAATTTTCCTAGCTGTTTCGGCGTCTTAGTCTCTTTGTATAGAACCTGTAAGATGACACACTTAATTCTGGATTTCATTTTAGCAAGCAGATGTGTTTGTCTTCTGTTTCAAAACAAAATCCGAGCTGTAACCAACCGTTAATTCTGTTAAATCGATTAGTCTAAAAAGAAAGATCAATTTAGACGTTAAAATTATGTCCTAAGTTTACAAATTTACCATTATTATTTTATACTTATTTAAATCTCAGTGACAAGAACTTCAAATTTCCCAAGAAAACTTCTGATCTTGGATTCTCAACTTTCGAACATCAAATCATCAAACAACTCAACAGATTTTCAATAATAATCAGCTGTAAAACAAATACAACTTAAAATACTAAATTAAATCGACAAAAATAACACAAAATTAAACCTTAATAATCTGCTTTTGCTTTCTCTTGGTGCTTTTATATCTCCACATTCTGTCTGAAACTATTTCTTCATCAGTCACTCGATGCTTTCACTACAACAAGTGGCTGAATTGACTTATAACTTTTATGCAATTTGTGCGATGTCAACCATAAACCGTAAAGAAGACTTTAACATTCAACTTTATATTATAATATACTCTTAAATAATTTGAAATTTTACCTTTCAGCCATTCATTTCTCTTTAATTTCTTCGTTTAATCACGCAATTAACTCACAAAATGTGTAGCAAATCGAATCAAAACGACGCCATTTAATAAACAGCTGAGCCAGCAGTGCTGTCAACCACTTTGAAAAAAAGCAAAATTATTTCATCAAAATTTAAAAAAATTCATGATACTAATTTAAAAATCAGAAATGAATGAACACATTACATTGTTTGAATATGTTTTCTGTTGTATACTGGGATAAATTTGATCGTTGCGCATTGAGCTATTTCATTTTAGACATCCTGTCTAGACTGGCTGGAGGATTTTCTTGCCGTCTAGACTTTCTATATTTTCACACGACTGCTGATTGGTTATGTTAATGATTAAACCAATCAGCAACTTGAGAAACTTCCAGAACATTTTGTGCATCCTGTTCTGGAAGCTGTGTTAAGTCAAACAAAGCCTACTGGTCAAGAGGTTCCCATTGCTTTTTCATCCAGGACACTCAACACCACCCAACGCAACTATGCTCAAATGGACAAAGAAGCATTAGCTTTGGAGTCTGGAGTGAAGAAGTTTCATCATTTTCTCTATGGAAGAGAATTCACCTTAGTGACAGACCACAAACCGTTGTTGGGCATCTTTACCACCAAAAAGCCAACACCAGACATCTTATCATCAAGAATGTTGAGATGGACAATTCTTCTACATTCATACAGCTACAATATCATCCATAAGCAGGGTTCACAGATTGGGAATGCTGATGCTTTAAGCAGACTTTCTCAGGGAACCCCAGTATCATCTCCTGTACAACAGCTTCCAGAAGTATTCTTTCTACAGGACCTACCAGCACCACCACTCACAGCTTCGAACATCGCTAAGTCAACTAGGACAGATCCGATGTTATCACGTGTTTTACACTGGGTGTGGTCAGGATGGCCGGTGAAAACCGACAAGGATTTTCAGCCATTTTTTAATAAAAGAACCGCTATATCTGTACATAACAACTGCCTACTATGGGGAACTTGAGTCATTATTCCTAAGGATGGACAACAACAAGTCTTAGAAGAACTCCATCCTAATCACCCTGGAATAGTTCGAATGAAGGCTTTAGCTCGATCTTATGTATGGTGGCCAAACATAGACTCAGACATTGAGCAAATGGTGGCAACCTGCACAACCTGCCATAAGAATCAACATTCTGTACCGCATGCTCCAATCCATCACTGGAAAATTCCACGCAATCCATGATCACAATTACACATTGATTTTGCAGGACCATTCCAAGGCGAGAATTTCCTGATCATTGTGGATGCATACTCTTAATGGTTAGAGGTCAGAAGGATGAAGTCAACAATGGCAGAGAACACCATCACTCAGCTACGAGAATTGTTAGCTACACATGGAATACCAGACTTCATAGTATCAATGTTGAAGCAAGCATTTTAATTAGAAAAGTTATCAAAGTTTACTGAAACAGTTCTTCACTTCCTGGATTTTTTATTTTGTATAAATTTTGTAAAGATAATATTTCTAGAAATTTAATTTAGTTTAATTTACCACCACTCAAGTTAGTTTTAGACTTACCTGGTACATGTGTAATATTTCACTTACAGTTTCTCTCAAGTGCAAGTTAAAATGTTGCTTTTTGAAAAGCAAGCAATGGTTTTCTTAAAGATAATTGCTTATTTTACTCAAAGTTGCCACAGAAATGAAAGAAAGTTCATTATTCTTTCAACATGAATTACACTGTAACAATTTGCCCATAAAATTAAAAATACTTTATCTTGTAGCTTAAATGCTTAAGAGCTTCAAAACAAATATAACTTAAAATACAAAAATAACCAAAAATTCAAAAGTAACAACATCAATTAGAATCCGCATTCGCTCTCTCGGTCCTTTTCTATCTTCACCTTTTGTCTGAAACTCTTTCTTTACCAGTAATTCAATGCTTTCAGTACAAAAAGTGGCTGAATTAGCTTATAATTTGTACAGTATGCAATTTGTGCGATGTTAACCATTAACTGTATTGAAAACACTTTCAGTTTAATATTTAAATATGCTTTTACTTTTGGAAATATACTATACAGGTATATTAAAAAATACTTTGCTTTGTTTTTTACACATAAATGACCGAAAGATATCAAACGCCATTAAATAAACAGCTGTTTCAGTAGTGTTGTCAACCACATTGAAGAACAGCAAAATTTAAAGCAAATTGTTAGCAAGGTTTATTAGAAACGTCATTATTTTCACTTAAGAAATCATTAAGTCATAAACACAATACATTATTTCAACATGTTTACAGTGTCTTTTACATTTTTTAAAAAATCATCTTGAAAATATTTTCATTATTTTGATTTGTATTCAATAATTTGAATCGGTATATACTGTAGAAGTTATTTGCAATGCTAAATAACATAAAAATAACACAAACCTAAAAAAAACTGACTAAGAACAAAAAGTTGGACTAAGGTGGGTTTTAGCCAAAACTACAAAAGTTGTCAATTTGAGAAGCTGTAATCATATTCCACAAGAATCTTGCGAATATCATCGAATAAATAAATCAATTTAATCAGATCTTATAAATTTCAAAACATTATTAAAAAGTTTATTACAATTATGCTGAGAAAACATTATAGTAATTAAAGTTAGATCAAATGATTAAACAATACAGTTTTGTTTACAAATAAACATTGTTTGTTGAATTAGGCATAAATTGATATTTACATACAGTATGTTACAATGCAATTCAATATAAAATATTAGTAGTTATAAAGTACATATGAATTATTAAAAAATAAGGACTCGTCTAACTGATAATACAGTATTTGCCACTATTTCTAACTACCATTTCTTTTGCTCCATTATCAATTAATATTTTAACTACTTCTTTGGTATTAAATAGAGCAGCCCAATGTAAAACTGTATTGCCATTCTTATCAACTGCATTTACATTTGCTCCATTATCAATTAATAGTTTAATTAGTTCTTTGCTATTAAATAGAGCAGCCCAATGTAAAACTGTATTGCCATTCTTATCAACTGCATTTACATTTGCTCCATTATCAATTAATAGTTTAACTAGTTTTTCGCTATTATAAAAAGCAGCAGCCATATGTAAAACTGTATTGCCATTCTCATCAACTGCATTTACATTTGCTCCATTTTCAATTAATAGTTTAACTACTTCTTTGCTATTTCTTTCAGCAGCCCAATGTAAAACTGTCTTGCCATCCTTATCAACTGCATTTACATCGGCTCCATTATCAATTAATAGTTTAACTACTTCATTGCTATTTCCTTCAGCTGCATAATGCAATGGTGTTTTGTCATCTTTATCAACTGCATTTACAT